>OX637532.1:56694048-56811548 GCA_951800035.1 Linnaemya tessellans
CAAGGGGGGGGGGCGTCATCACCCCCACTGAGCTAGCTCAGTACGGCTATCTATTTTTTCTAAATCCATTGATAAATAAAATAAATTCATATTACATAGGTATCTATATAAAAAAAAAATTTAAATAAATATTGTTTTGATGACGAATAAAAAAAGTTCTGCTCAGCAACAAGTATTTTTATCATGAATAAAATACAAAAAGCAAAAATTAGCCCGTATGAACGAGTACTCATGTACAACAAAAGCAAAATTATGTATATATTTACATACATACATAGATAAGTGTTTACTTGCTGTGCATTAAAATAACTTGTGTATTAAACTAAGTCCTCTTTTACACACATCAGGTATACTTGATCAGTTTTTCTTCAATTTTCTTTCGAACATGCATTTACGTTCACACACGAAACGTCATGGCAAGTTTTTCTTCATTGCTGAACATTCATTTAATATATTACGGATGATAAAACAAAAAGAAATATAAAACTGACTTGTACTGTCACGCTCTCTACTAAAAGATCAAATCTTGACGAGTCAAACCTGATGTGTGTGGAAGGTGTCAAACTCCTCTGCTTTGATTTTATTCAACGTCAACCACGGATGGAAAACATGATACAATTGTAGTTATTTTGGCACAATTAGATTTTGTTGGTACCGTGGTACTACCACGACTAATTTGGTACAATTTAAATATCTCAATCAGAAGCTTACACCTAGTTCATAAAAACGTTTTATGATTGAACATTTTTATTAATTTCTCAGCGAATCAGAAAATAAACATAAAATATTTCTGTGAATTATGCGGTTTCATAATCAAAGATTTTGTGTCAACTTTTTATAACATACAGTATTCCAGTCAGCACTTCATGAAATTTTCGGATCGTTTCTTATTCCTCTGCTTGTTCTATATATTTATTTTGTCGTTTCTTTTTGAATATGATTGTTCTTTCGAGAGAAAACGGTTCTTTAGACTCGAATCTTTCAAAATAGTGTTTTATGTCTCATAATTCAGCTAAATTATGGCTCATTTAAGTAACGGACTTTATTTTACATTATTATTTGCTATAACTTTTCGCAACAGAAAAATTTTTCATCGTTAGGCTGCCTTATATTTGATTCAAAAACAATCACGTTGAAAAAGGTTATAACAATTGATTTCCATATACCGAAAAAGTTTTCAATCAATGTCTCTTTGCCTCAGTTTTAAACTACCAGAAAATTTATTATCTTAATTGTAAAACTTTTTGAATAAAATTTAATCAATTGATTCCTAGATTTTTAAGTATATAATATATTTTTGTTGTATACTTGTGTAGAGAAGTTTTTGAACTTCTATTTATAGAAATATAAAATATATAAAAAAATCGTAACGTCATGGTATGAAAAGTACATTTTATTTAGTTAATTGGTACAAAATCAAAACAGCCCTTTTCCATCCCTGAAGTCAACTCTTGTTTGCATAAACACCTGAATAAAACATTTTCGATTACCAGACGGACAATTAAGCAAACGATGCGTTCGCCGATATGATACTGTTTTCATTCAACAATCTCTTTTGCTGCGTTGTCAAAAGAGAATAAAAACGTTCATGTATGATGTCAGTAAAAGTTGTTCGATCTCGAGTCGTCTCACATATACTTGTATGAAGCGTTTATCACTACTTTGTATCGTTCTATTAGAAACATAAAAAAATCATTTATGTACATGTATGTATATGAAATGTACACAAGTTCACTTGTTTATTGTGCGGATCATTTAAATTTTAAAATACAGTCGAATCCGGTTTAGCGCCCAAAGCTAGCCCACAACTACGTTTTGTATGAAACTTACTTCGATTTATTGAAAAAATAAACAATAACAAATTTATTTATTAGAAATCGACTGCATAACTTACGGCTGAAAAAATTGTTTATGTTTTGTCCGTTAAAAAAATTAAATGGAAAAATGTATATGTATATCCTTTTCGCTCTTACGAACTTTATTGTATTGTTCTATTATATTGTCAATACAAGTGGCTAGATATTTTCAAACAATTCGTGAAAAATTTCAACAACAAAATTAATTTTTTTTAATACAATTTTTACGTTAAATTGACGGAAAAAAATATACAGATTTGACATAAAATATATTGTTTTACTGATTTTAAGCAGTACGCTTAACCGTAACAAATTCCAGTAATCCGAACTAAGTTTTAGAGAAAAAATCGGATAACTGAAAAAAGTTGGTATTGGTTATATCCAAAGCTAAACATTTTTTAATCGAATTTCGGTGATATTAGTAGCTTAGTCAATTTTTTTTAAATACAAAACCGTAAAAAGTACTATCTCGATAATCCGGAAACCATAAATCCTGAGCATGTCCGTATTACTGAAGTGTCCGGATTACAGATGTTAATTTTTTTACCTGCATACATACATAATGCAAAGAATAAAAACTAAATCAATTTTATATTTATTTATCAAGTTTTTTATTAAAAAGATGTTCGAACTTACATTTATATGTACTCGTAGTATATGAAACGAAAATTCATATATATGTTAGACATAAATTCTCTTAAAGCAGCACTATTTCTTTAATATCGAACACGATCTTTTTTTTTTTCGCCAAATTTGTCTGCAACACATCTTACTGATTTGCCTGTGACTAATTCATCCAATAGTTCACACTTCTTTTTTATTCTTAAACTTTTATGTGATCTCTTGCTATTACTATTCATTCACGTTTATTGTGTTTGGCGTTTTTCGCTTTTAGATTCGACATTTTGTAATAGATTAAAGAAAATTTTGCTTCTTGTCTTTAAGCTATTACAGTTTGTCGACTTTTCCGCCGTTAAACGCCAAACACAATAGCGGTGATTGTTTTACAATGTGCAGTTATATAAAGAAATTTTTAAAAATCTATATTGCTTAAACTTTAATAAGTTTTGCGAACCTTTGTCAACAAAAACACTCAACTAACTAAAGCAACGAATACTACAGTAAAAAGTTCTGTTATTATACAAAGAGTACAACACGAATGAAACAAAAAAATTAAAAAATAT
The DNA here is from genome assembly GCA_951800035.1 of Linnaemya tessellans. Lineage (NCBI taxonomy): Eukaryota > Metazoa > Arthropoda > Insecta > Diptera > Tachinidae > Linnaemya > Linnaemya tessellans. The sequence goes on from OX637532.1 coordinate 56,697,089, forward strand.
TACTGTCCGTATTACAGAGTAAAAAAAGTGGTACTGTCCGGTTTGTAGCAGTGTCCGGATTATATATATATATATGTCCGTAAAATCGCGTGTCCGGATTATCGGCATAACACTGTAATGTGTTTTAAGGTAATATTAACACTATAACGTTTAATATCTATTCCTGTTAATAATAATTTTATATTAGGTATCAGGTTTGTGAAATTTTACCATGATTTTAAATTAACATTTTGTGATGCTAGTTTAACATTCCCTTTTTGCTGTGTGTATCGACTGAATTTCAACTACACTTGGCCTTGCTTTGAAGACCTAGGATGTAGTCTCGAGACCAGTCCTGTCAGAATGTCTGCTTGAGACCGCAAAGCAGACACCATCGCTTCCATAAGCTCATACCATTGCCTGTCATGCCTTCTGCGGATTCTGGCGGCAGCGAACGCAGGCCCCCTCCTATCAGTAGATGCGCTGGAGTTAGCGTTTCTCCGTCGTTGGGGTCTGGAGACAGCGGTGCGATGGGCCGACTGTTGAGCACCGTCTCTACTTCTGGGAGCATTGTACCAATCTCTTCTTGTGTGAGCGACGCATTGCCCACGGCTCGCAGAAGTAGGAACTTCGCCTGCTTCGCGGCGGCTTCCCATAGCCCTCCGAAATGAGGCGCCCGGGATGGTATGAAGCTGAACTTCACCCCGGACGACGCTGCGTACGATTCCCAGGCTCCCCGGCTCTTCTCGAATGCTTTCCGAAGCTCCCGGAGTACTCGGCTGGCTCCGACGAAGTTGGTTGCGTTGTCGCACATTACCTGTTCGGGAAGACCTCTCCTGGCAGCGAACCTTTTAAATGAGAGAAGAAAAGAATCAAAGACAAGTCATACACTAATTCTAAATGTACCGCCTTAAAAGTGAAACACACGAAAACCGCTATATACATTTTTAATGGTGGTCTACCACGAATGAAACATTGACCGGACCAGAAAAATCCACGCCGACTATTAAAAATGGTCGACTAGCTCTCACTCTGTTAGCGGGCAAATTGCCCATAATTTGGGACATAAGCATCGGTTTATAGCGGAAACAGTGTACACAATTGCGAACTATTCGATTGCACTCTTCTTTCGCATTAATCAGCCATATATTCTCCCGCGAAATAGCTATTAACGCCTTTGTGACGGCATGACAATTATCGAAGTGCAGATTTCGCAAATAGAGTGTGACAAAATTATTTCTCTTCGGTAATTGTGGGAATTTCGAATTATATTCCAAATCTGCGTTCAGCTGCCTACCACCTACTCTTATAAGTGAGAAGTTGCGTTTCCCTGCAGTGAATGTATGAATAAATGGTGTCAATCTTTGTATATTCGATGGCAATATTATAGATTTCTGCAATTTAGAGATCTCCTCAGAAAATTCAGATTTCTGGACTGCTTCCACAAGCCGAAAGAAAGACCACTTAAATTCAATCGCAGTAGGTATAATGTTCGTATCTATCGTTCGTTTTTTCAGAACGTCTACAAATCTGAACAGATATGCAGATACACGCAATAACTTTTTATACGAAGAGTATTTTTCTATTAGATTCAGCAAACAATTCTGTGAGTCCTCTACTGCAAGGAATACATTTGCTTTTCTTACTTCCAATAATTCTTGGTCCGCCGGTAACTCAAAATGTTTGTTAGCAGGCCACGAAGATCTATCATTCAATAAGAATGATGGCCCTTCAAACCAGATCGAGTTTTTCAATTCGTTGACGTCACATCCTCTAGAAACATTGTCAGCTGGATTCTCCATAGTGGGGACATGGCGCCACGATATTTGCTCTGACCATTCTTGGACTTCAGCGACACGAAAGTAGAAAGCGAGGATGGATGAGTTTTCATCCTATGTAATGTTATCTCTGAATCTGTCCAGAAAGTAACAGATTCGATTGCGAATCCAATCATATATTTGATTCGATTCAACAACTTATCTAATATGTGTGCAGCACATAACTCAAGTCTCGGAAGAGATTTCGTCTTCAGTGGAGCAACCTTAGACTTTGCAGTAAGTAGTCTCGAAACGACACCATTCGAATGGGAGCTTCTAATGTAGATGCAGCAACCATACGCCCTCATGCAGGCATCAGCAAATCCATGAATCTGAATCTTTGCCGTAGAAGTTGTGTTCACGAATCTTGGGATTGTAATTGAATCAATTTCCAGTAAATTAGATTTGAAATTTTCTCATGATGTATTTAGTCTCATGGGAACTAATTCATCCCAGTCAAGTTTCGTATCCAAAATTCTTGCAGTAAGAGTGTGGATCTTGTTACCAATGGGCATAACAGTCCGAGAGGATCGAACTGAGAGGATGTCTCTTTTCGTTGCCTTCAATTCTTGAAATTCGTCTTCCAAATGAAATTTGAATGTATCATTCTTCGGAACCCAATGTATGCCCAGCGCCTTGGCTAAGTCGGAATAGCTTTGTAAAAGTTTTCCATTTTGAAATCATCAACGTAGAAATCACTGCGTATAACTTTCGAACCAACAGGCAAAGTCTCTTTGTATAAGTCACTTAAGTGAGTCAAACACCTAATAGCCAAAAATGGCGCCGAAGCTGTGCCATAAGTCACAGTATTCAATCGAAACACTTTCAACTCATCATATGGATCCTCTCTCCAAAGGACCAATTGAAAATTTCTATCATTATCAGCTATTAAAACTTGGCGATACATCTTTTCAATATCAGCAGTGACAGCGTATCTATGGAATCGAAAACGGATCAATGTAGAATATAATTCTTCTTGAACTGTCGGACCAACCATCAACAGATCGTTAAGTGAAATATTTGAAGATGTTCTACACGAAGCGTCGAAAACTGCTCGAAGTTTAGTAGTTGTACTCTGAGGTCGCAAAACGCACTGGTGTGGAATGAAATAATGTGGAGAACTTGGCATTTTGTCGTGAAAGGACATATGCCCTAAATTGAAGTACTCTTTCATAAACTCATGATACATTTGTCTCATGATATCGTCCTTTGAAAGCCTACGTTCTAACGATAGAAATCGTCTCCTGGCAGTTTCAAAAGATGGACCAAGTAAATTTGGATCCGATTTGAAAGGTAGAGAGACCTCAAATCTTTCTGACATCAACCGTCGTACCGAACTTCTAAATATGTCCTCACATTTTTGCTGTTCCTCAGAATATATTTTTGTTGATTCAGTTGGGAGTTCTTCTAATTCCCAAAATTTCCTAACTATTGAATCAACATTGCTCTCGTTTTCTATCGATGTGCTCAAATGAAAAACATTGCTACTACCCGAACCATTTGATTGCTTGTACTTTCCAGTAACAATCCAACCAATCGAAATTTTCTGAAGCATTGGAAGGTTCGGGCCCGACTTTATTTGGCCAACACACATTAAATCAAAAAATATTTCTGCGCCAATTAGTAAATCAATCTTCTGCGGTTTATGAAACAAAGGATCTGCTAACTCTATATTTTTAGGAACGGTCAAGATATTTGTGTTCAATCTATGACCAGGTTGGAAGTTTGTAATTGATCTCAATACCCAGAACTTAGAAGTAAATTGGGTAGTTAACCCTCGACGTGACAGTCAAATTAATGCATGATCTAGAGACCGAATTCGTTTCACTAATGCCGTTAAGATTCAATCTGCCTCCTTCTCGTTTCAATCGTAATAGCTGTGCAAGTTCCTCGGTAACCAAATTTGGTTGAGAACCGGAATCCAGTAGAGCTCTAGCCTGTACGAATTGGCGAGAACTATTTCTTACCCTGATGATCGCCGTGGCCAAAACAATTCTTTCATCTGATAATGAATAGTTTACAGATGCATGAGAAGTTGACGGCTGTTCAGAGTAGTTACCGGGAGTGTTAGAATTCGTATTATATCGATGTAGTAAAGAATTATGCGATCCACTACATATTTTGCACCTTGATGATGGGCATCTCACGACTGTATGTCCCTTTTTCAAACAATTTATACATGAAATCAAATCGCTTGCTAACAGGTTATGCAGTGAATGAAGGGCAATTGCCAATCGTATATTGAGTTGATCTACAAAATAAGCATTTTTCAGCAGATTGTTTCGACATATTTCTTGTACAATTTAATAATGTCCGAATATTTCTATTTGTAGCATGTTCAGTTTTATTTTTACTAAACCTCGGTCTTGAACTTGAAGACTCGTCAGCAGAAATATGCTGGTATCTTCGGTTCAAGGCGGATTCACAGTCAGACCATAATGGGAGCTTCTCGAAGTTAAGCTGTTCTTCCCATTTCGATTTAGTGACTGGATCTACTTTTGACATCACTAAATGGATTAGAATTGCATTAGTTATTTTCCTATCATAACCTATTGACAGTAACGAATCGTATATCGCCGAAACAGTGTCGACCATGCTTCGCAAAGCAGAAGCCGAAGGTTTTGTGATTTCCGGTAAATCAAACAGTTTTGATATATTATCAAAAAATATCAAACATTCGTTGCCATATACCTTTTTTAGACTGGCCTTGGGGTAATTTTCTTCTGAAATCTGGAACTCTTTTACTATACCTAAAGCCGATTCGGACAAGCATGATATCAAACGATTAAATTTCTCGATATCTGTCAACGTCGGATCATTACGAACCAAATTTTCGAACAAACTCACAAAATTCTTATATTCCGCATATTTTTCTGTAAATTTGGGTAGCCTCATACTTGGAAGCCTGGAATGATGAGTCTGGGCACTGAAGGACGTTTCAGGCATGCTCGGTTGTCTATTCTTATTCAGAATGCTTAAAAATAAAGATTTCGTAGTAACACAAATATCCTCAAGCTCAGCTCTATCGTCGTTTTCGGGATCCAAATTATCCACATCAGACTGTAGCTTCATAGCTTGTTCAATGTATGTTTTAAGAATGTCTAAGCGACATTCTAACTCGATAGGATTAAAAGAAATAGTCTTCGTTATTACAGACTGCCGAATCCTATCAATATTTTTTACAACTTTTTCTTTCTTAGTTAGCAATTTCTCCAAAGTCTCCGAATCGGAAGGACATTCTTGGCGTTTCTTAGTTGCAATGTTATTATGTATCTATTTTCTAAGGTTATTTTTCAAAGCACGAAATTAACACCAAATTAATTTATTGGTTATTAAAATTTATATTGGTTATGAAGAATTAAGTATAATTCTCCCGCCGGATACAAAATATTCGGGTTGTTCTGAATAAATAAATTCTTCGATTATGTTTATTAACTCTTGAACTCAATGTTGCAGAATTAAAAATATATTGTTTAATTTGTTAAAACACTCAACAGCCTTTGGTGAATTAGACTATTGCACCAAGTAGAATCAGTTTCAATTAACTGTGTGGCTTCACAACCGATCAAGAATATCAACTTGTGTGATAAATTTTCAGTGAAACTGTCAACGCACTAGACTGCCTTCAGCTGTTCTATGTACAGTGTAGGCTCGAAATAGTTAAGTATATGGAAAAGTTAAGCAGCTTTTTTTTTAATGTTTTCATACTACGGAAAAGTTAAGATTTCGGAAATGTTTATAACCCCAAAAACAAACTACTTAACTTTTTTGACCCTCCACTGTACATATTTACTTATGAAAAGTGTTACAATTATTATATGAGTTCAATAACCTGGTTAATAACAAGTAGAAGAATAAAAGAACATCAAAAAATATTAAGTGTGAACTTGAATATCTAAGAATTACCCAGCGAATATTTTTTAACGCAATTAAAACTATCACGATTATAATACCGACGATAATTAAATTCTTTTCTATTAATAAAAGGAATAATTTACATGCGGAAATATGTATGTTTATGTCTATGCAAATAATCGCGATGATTTCACTTATAAGGGTGCTTCTCTTTATCTTTATTTTCCAAGTGGAAATAAAAAAGGTAGGAATTGTTTCAAAAAAATTAAAGTGTTGAAAATATTTGTGTTTGACTTGCAATACTATATTAATTTCTGAGTAATTTACAAAAATTCTCTTAAATTTGATTATATTAAAAATTTAAGGCAAACGAAATTTTGATTAAATTTCAAAATTCTCTTAAATTTGATCAATAACACAAATATTTTTTGACACTTTTTACCTGTTGTTCGGATTCAGAATTACTCCCCGGGTTGAACTCGACTTTACAAATGATACAACGGCAACGGGGCGTCTGGAGACTTCTTCGAATAAACTTTGATGTTGTTCCGTTATTTTGCTTGTGTGGCTGTTTTAAATTGTTCACTGCAAGAATGATAAAATACAGATTACGCCTTGCGCATGATATACCGTTTGATGACGTATTTGTTCCCTTGCCAAATGTTTATTATATTCAGAACTAATACTTCCTCGTACAAAATTAATATTTTATGCTATATTTGGCAACTCTTCATTCAATTTACTCAGAGAGATTTCTAACAAGCAAATGAAATCGGATTTATGAAAGTGCAAGTTTTGTGTTATATTTTATAATAAATTGTGTTATATTTTAAAATAAATAATTAAAATAATTATTAAATAACTTAAAGTGTAAATAACTTATTAAATCTTGATTTTTAAGGCTCATAAACTGTAAACAAAAAACCTAAATTAAAGAGAAAAGCGAACAAAAAGAGCAAGCATGAAATGTGCAGTGGGCAATTGCAAACAAAGTGACAGCAAAAAAACTAGTGAGCAATAATTGTGTTAAAATGTAATATAGTTATAAAAATTTGGTTTGTTTTCAAAAAGCTGTGTCATTTAATAGTTTTCCAAGAAATGAAGCTCAAAGGAAGTTATCGCTGATATATTGCAAGCAAAAAAGTTTGTTTTGAATGGGGAAAAAAGAAAAATAATTAGCACTTGGGTTCAATATTTACTATAAATTAACAATTTCAAATAAAAACAAGTGTAAAATAATATAATTTTTTTAAAATTATTTGTTAACAAACAAATTTAATTTGAAAAATCGCAATTTGCCCCACTGTCCTGTTTTTACAATAACATAATAGTTCTCCAACTGAATTTTATTAGTCAATCAGAGCACATGTTGAGTGACGTCAGAGTTCCATCATGCGCAGAAAAGTATTTTTATTTCAGCTTTTATCTTTATTTTATCATTCTTGGTTCACTGTATCTTTGTGTCTTTATGTATGATTTGTTTTTATAATGATTTGTTTTATGTTTTTGAATTTTTAGTTTTGTTGGTTTTGTATTCTTAGTATATATTTTGGTATTTATATTACTGTATGTATATTTGTACTATTTCTTAAGGCTTGTTTGGTGCTATTTTTTATGTATTAATGTGTGTATGTAATATAAGTTTAGTTTGCTTTGGTTCAACTAAAAACTTCACTTTTCTTCCACTATGTTTTTTTTTTTAAATTGAAATAACTTATCAATTTTTTATTGTTTAGTTTTATTAATTTTCCCACTAGTCCCTGCTCGGGCGCCAAAATGTTTTTCCTTACTATTTTTTAAGGATCTAAATTAATTAAATTATTATTCAACCGACGAAGTATTGAGCACTGTGAGAATATGAACCTTTTTTGTAATAAAAGACCGATCGCTTTCACAAGTAATTTACAAGTGTTTTTTATTTTCTACTTTTTCTTACTACTAGCTTAACCTGTAACATTCCTGGAAGAATTTACTTGTATTTGTTTAATGTTTTACATGTTGTTAGTGCCAACAGAAATGTGGAAGGGTTGTCCAGGAATTTATAACAGTTATTAGGGAGCAACAATATGCATTTGTATAAATATTAAATAACTAAATATTATTGTTCAAATATGTATATAAAAATATTAAGTGTAACCAACTATGTTATATGATAATAGTGAGTTAAAAAAATGTAAATAAATTTAAAAATCGATATACCTATTTTCGGCCCCAGAAAAAAACATTTCCTTTTGCTTTTTTCGCATAAACTAGGTTTTAACTTTATGAATGCACATCGAAAACTAACGTTCAATAATCAATTTTGAATACGAAAAAACAAACAAACTGAGCACAAAAATTAAAAAGTTGCTATAAACGAGTCACAAAAATTAGATATGTTGTACAAAAATTAGCTGATGCAATATGCGAGGTTTACAAAAACCTAGGGCGTACTGCAAATATACAAATTCAAAAACTCAAGAACCAATCGACTCTTTTTGTCCAACTATAATTATAAGATACAATGAACAACAGAGGGAAACGTTTTTTGAGCATTGAAATAATAATTTTGTTTTGTAAAAGAGTAAATTTATTACTATATCAGGATATTCAAAACCGAACATTTCACCTTGAATCGGATATGAGTTACCACTAAAAATATATGCTGAACTGTCCAAAATATTTCCACAAACCATCCTTTTGTTTATTGTGTTTTTATAATGGTTTTTTACGAAAAATATTCTTCAAAAACAACTAATTGACTTAGCCTACTGTAAATTCGACGATAGTGCACCATTCACTGTGACACTTGTGGCATCGTATATGTGCGTTCATAAAGAAATTTACTGGTTGGAAGGCAATGCCACACGTACAGACGATTATGTTTGCTTGAGATTGCACAAAACGTATTAAGAAAGTTGTGAAATAACTAGTTTCAGATTCATTCTCTAAGTTCACCATTGAAAAAATCCTAAATGTATTGCTTGTGAAGCAAATAGCATACAAACCAGCCGCCATAAGTCGGGTTTATAAAGTTTCCAGCGTACCACTACACAATGACTTTGAATTGTCCACTACGTATTGCTAGTGTGTCTTATTTCAAAACTAGCTGTATATACATACATACATATGTATTTACATATACGTGTTTTTTTCCTTTATTATTTTGCATTTTCATCAATTTATCTTATTCTTCTGGCAAACGATGACGTCCAAGGAAGAATAAGTGAAATGCCAATGTTGTTTACTTTAAGCGTCTTGTCTAATGTTTGAGTTTGTTAATGTGATTATTAATGATAATTTTGACACTTTCATCGTTTTCTTAGCTGTTCCTTCGTTCTACGTCTCTGAGTTTGTACAGCTGCCTAGACGGAACACATACATACATATGTACATACATACATAGCGAGTATTTTCAACTTATATGGAAATGTAATGGTTGGTCACTGATAATGAATTTAAAAAATCTTTACATTTTGTTTAAAAGGTCAAGAAGGGAATGTTTGTAAAAGGTGTGCAAGTATGTATGTTTTCCTCCTAGGTGATGAGATTTTATAGAGACTGTGTGAGAGTTTTGAATAAAAATGCAATAATAATGTTGCATAAAAATTTTTGTATTATGTGAACTGGAAAAACTGTTTTTCATTGTAGAATAACAAATGATTGAGAATAATTTCTGTGACGATTTTAAGATTGCACTTTCCCGAAAGATAATGTAAACAATTAAAATAAAAATACAAATATTCTGCCTTAAACTGAAAATAGCAAAAATATTAACGGACATATTTTATTACTACATATGAGTCGTTCAGTGGATAAAGGGAATGAGTCCAAAAATTTGAAATGGAGAAAAACGACAGAACAGTTGACGTTGACTTTAAAACTAGTGGGTACAACAAAACTCAAAACTAAAATTGCAAAACTAATTATTAGAGCTTCTATTACAATTTGTAAATATATAATGGTAGTATGTAAGTGTATGTGTTCACAAAACCTGTTAATATGATACAAATACGTTTTTATTGATAAGAGTTTCAGTGGAAAAAGGGAATAAGTCCACCAAATTTTTTATTGTTAAAATCGATAGCGTAAAAATGCAAATTAATTACGTTTTGACTTTGAGCATTCGTTCGGAAATAAAAAAAAAAAAATATCATCTAGTGTTTTAATTGAATTAGTATATTTTGGAAAGTGTACATTTTTTGTAATTTTGCAAAAAAAGGCTATAAGTTGTTTTTTAGTTCAGTGCACTCGCACAGTTTTATTTTTAATGAACTTAAAAATATAACATAACAAATTTATTCTTTTTAAAACAAAAAATAACATAAAATATTTCTTTTTTTAAAACAAAAAATGACTAAAAAAGTTTAAGAAAATATTATGTCTTCTTCAGAATAATCTTTCTGACTTGATACTGTTTTCAAGTTTTTATAGAAGGTATGGTACACGGGAGGGATATATTTTAATAAATCAATCATATCCTTTTTCTTTTGTTTTGTTATAGCTCTAGTTTCAGGATACAATAGACTTTGACTCACGCTATTCAATAACATTATTTTACCTTTCTTTCTTATGTTTATATTTTCAAATCCACAATTTTCATCGAAATTATTTTTATATTGTATTACCCACGGTTTTGATCTCTCTAGTTTGATCCACCTCATTTGGAGCCAGTTTACCGGTTTTCCCGCGGAATTGGTTTTGCGATTGCAAACGTTATTTTCCAAAGATTTTGTAGAGAAAAAATCAAAATGGGTCATTTTAACCACTCGAAACTGTTTCTTTCTTTTGCACGTTGCGATTATATTTATCCAATCATTTGGCGAATAAATGTGCTGAATTTTTTTTGCGTTAGACTCAATAATGGCGAAATCGGCGTCATTTGGTAAGTAGGTATGTCCGCTTACTAAAAATTTCATTTCAATCGACTTAGCCTTTATATCAGCACTTTGAACTAATTTGAGTAAACTTAAGACAGTTTTGATATTTCTGTTTTGTCCAATACATGAGTCGGACCACAAAACAATCCGATCATGCGTATCAGCAAATATTTTTATGTATTTGACCAAACAAGATGCTATTTCTTGCGAGCCTCTTGATCCCTCAGTTTCTGGCCAAACAAACATGTCTCTAGAATTGTTTTGAAACTCATGGAATCCTAAGTTATATACGTACAAATTACGTTTGTAATAAGCAATTGATGTGGTTAACTTGGGAAAAGCTAAGGCTTCTTGCAAATCGAAACAAAACACATAAGTGCTTTCCGAAGCAGTTAGCTTATCCGCTGTCATTTGGCTTCGGGCTGTTTGAGCTTTTAATAAGTGGCACTCCTTTTCTTGTATTGAGATAATATTGTCAACCGATGACTTAATTCTCATTTCTAGTAAATCGCACATTTGACAAGTATCTTTGGATGGGTGTTTGAAATATAAGTTGAATTTTGTAGAAAAAATATTATAGTAAAATTTTTCTTTAACAGGGGTAAAGGCTGGTTGTCGCATACAGCTGAAACTGAAACTCAAACTGAATTCCATACGTTTGCGACTGAAACTTAATAGCAACTGAATTTAGCAGCTGAATCCGATTTTTCAGTTGCTGTTGACAGGAACTGAATTCAGTACATTAGCAACCGAACTGAAAAAAAGTACTTTTGACTTATTTTCAGTCGCTGTCCGACTGAAATGTCATTTTTGACATGCCAAATTTGAAAACTATCACTTTATTTTGTTTGAATGAATATTCACCTTGCCTTTTTTTGTAAAATTTAAATAGCGCGTATAAATAGTTGAAAAAAAAAACGTAAACAAAGCCGACAAATTACATTTGCTTTGATTCAGTTTCAGCTGTATGTTGCAACCCACGCAACATTCAGTTGCTGTTTTAGAACTGAAAAAGTAAGAACTGAAACTTAAAAAAATTCAGTTTCAGTTTTAGTTTCAGTTTCAGCTGTATGCGACAACCAGCCTTAAGGCTTTCCGACTTACACTTCTCAACATAAAGGTCGTACATTTTTCTTATGTTTAAGTTGGAATTTAAATACTTGCGCTGCGGATTATGCGATCTACTGTAATGGCTAGTAAAAGCCGGAAATGAGTTTATATGATTAATGATGGGTGTGTCATCAATTTTATTAGTTCGAATGTGTTTTCCCCGCTGGTCTATTAATTCCGAAACCTGAATTTTGTGACTGCAATTAAAAAGTCGTTTGTTGCTTATGTGGTATGTGTCCAAAAAATATTTTTTGCAGACAGGAATGTCGCCTTGGTCTGGTATTCGAATAGAATACGAAAAAGTATGAAATCTCGGCTTTAGATTATCATTTCTTGGACGCTGTCTTTCAACCATTTTCGACGCAACGCAACCTCTAATAAAAATATTTTGTTGTGTATGGGAGTTTAAGTTAAAAAAGGATGTAAACGCTGCTTTTCTTTGGTCAACTGTAATTTTGGAATTACAGTTACGTTTGCATCGACAAACTACATCCGCAAATGTTTTTGCTGATGCAATAGAGCCTGAGCTATTTGTGTATTGTAAACCGTTGATTCGACGGAACTTTCTTAAATTTTTTCGCCATTCAATACTATTTCGTAAATCCGAGGATATAATTCTCGTCACTCGCCTTTTTGAGACACGTAGAATGTCAACTGATGAACAATCGGAATCTCCACTTTCGACATTGACCTCATTGTTGTTGTTGTCGTCCATTCTTGACACTATTTAACTATAAATAGTAAACTTTAATATTTATAATTAAAAAAAACATACTATTCAAGTTTACTTACTTAATATGCGCAGGCCAAATAATTAAAATATTTTTACGAAATCTTTTTCAAATACTTTTTAGCAGGAAGGTTTCAACTTACGACCGATCTGCACTCACTGCACTTACTAAATTAGAAACCCTTCTAACCACAGCGATTTCATAACAGCGATCAAAGGTCGAATTCATATGTAATAAAACATAAAGTTGGATTACAGTTACGCTTCCGATTGCTGCTCTCATGCAGCAATCAATTAAGTACAACAACAATTTAAAAAACACAAAAAATTGGCAAGTAGCAAAATCTCGAAGAGAGGCAAGAAATAGAAACGATTAAGAGCGATTAAAAGCAAAGTTAACAAGTGGTTAATGCAATATAAATGCAAGCGTGGACTTATTCCCTTTTTCCACTGAAAATACAAATTTTGTGTTTCGTACAAAAAAATGCTTTGTCTTTAAAATTGGTTTTCCGTTGAAATTTGAAAACAAAATTTTTACCATACATTGTTAGTCATAAAAGGAAGTGTATACACGCTAAATCTCAAAAACGCCAAAAATGGACTCATTCCCTTTATCCACTGAACGACTCATATATACAAAGCAAATACTGTAGTCCATTTTTATAATTTGTTGCTTTTCTACAAATACTGAAACTTTTGTCATCATTTTCTTAGTTTTTATATTTAAATGCAATTGACATAACACTGACTGTCCCCAAATATTTTTAACTTCTCTTTGACGGTGCACATATGATACACGGGAGTAATGCTGAAACTCTCTGTTATTGGTTTAATGGAATTCATAAAAATCATTCTTAAGTTCTTATATAACTATAATAATATGTAACGAAATTATAATAATTTCTATTATTATAGTTATATGTATGTATAATTTTTTTTAATGGATGTTACTTTTTTCAACAGACTCTAAGCTCAAATCTGCGAACTGCTAATTATTATTAATTTTTAATAAATGAATTTGTTCAAATTCTCTTTATATTAAGGGTGGACTATTTCGAATATTTGTTATAAGCATCAAACCAGCAGAACGGACCAGTACTGATTTCGAGGCCACTACGCCATGGCGCGCCATCTCATCGTTTTTTATACCCTTCACAAAAAAGTGAAAGGGTATATATAGGTTTGTCATTCCGTGTGTAATTTCTTCGATATGCACATGGGACCCCATAAAGTATATATATATTCTGGATCCTTATGAATAGCGATGACGATTGAGCGATGTCCGCCTGTCCGCCCGTCTGTAGGTGAAAACGGGTTTCCCAAGCCCCCAGAAGAGCTAGAGACTTCTATAATGTTATTTTATATATAGTAAAAAGGATGTATTTTTGTCTAAGTGAGTATTGTCTTAGCACTCCTGCCGCATTATCTGAGCATTAAAATGCCCTTTTGAGAATCAGAAATAAAAACAAAGTGTTCTGTTTTGCCTTTAGATTAATTCTGGTTTTATTAAACAAAATTCATGGCTTATATAGTAAAATATTATATTGGTCAGCAATTTTATAAAAGTCAAAAATAATCAATACGATATTAAAAAATTTATTTCACACAAATAGTACTTGGTGACAATTTGCCATAGTTCCAAATTCTCACGATAAACATATTTATCAAACTTCAATTCTTAAACACTTGCATTGAAAATTTAAACATCAACAAATGATTTCATTGAACTTACGATTTGTGCTGACCAAACAGAATTTTTCTTTTACTTAAATTTTATTGAACTTATTTTATTTACAGTGATGTGCATAAGTGCCAATACACTACACCCTCATCCTTTTTGGTTTTGGGTATTATTAAAAATAAAAAAAAATTGACTTATTTTATAAAAGTATGTATTATTGTAAATATGTATGTATATGTATATAGAAATTATTTTTTTTTATATCTAATTATATCTAAGCAATTATGCAATAAAATTTTTCAAATTATTCTTATGTATACTTTTAGCTTTTGATTTATTCATTTCTATAATTACTTTTAAATCATTTATGTCCAGTATTTTATATGGACCTTTGTATGGAGGCTCAAGTTTTTTCCTATTCTCGGCCTCTACTAAAACCAAGTCTCCTATATTTAGTTCTATTTTGTTCTGTTTTCCCTCGGATTCTAATTTTCTCTTATTTTTTACTTCTAAAATTATGTCTCTTGCCTTTTGCAGTGAGTCTAATTTTAAGTTCATTCAAATAGTTGTCTAAATTGTAAATCTTTTTAGGGTTGCTTAATTCGTCACCTGGTAATCTAGGAAGTTTTCCGTATACTAATTCAAAAGGTGTATAATTAGTATCAATGTTAGGAGTTGTATTAAAAGCGAAAGCAAAGTATGGTATCCATTCGTGCCAATTGTTGTCTTCTACGAAATTTAGAAAATATTCATTTAGAACACGGTGATTGCGTTCTACTGTTCCCAAGGTTTCATGATGGTAAGGCGTTGAGAAATTCTGTTTTATTTTTAATAATACACAAATCTCTCTCATCAACTCATTAGTAAATTCAGTACCTCTGTCCGTCTTGAGAATGTTAAATAAACCGTATTTCAAAACAACTTCTTCTACTAGCGCTTTTGCTACTGTTTTGGCATCCTTTGACACCATTGGACAAGCTATAACATATTTCGTTAGTTCACACTGCATTGTCAGTATATATCTGAAACTGTCAGATGGTCTTAGTGGTCCAACTGTGTCCATTACTACAATGTCAAAACTTCTTGATGGTGTATCAGTTAAAGAAAAGGGTTCTTTTGTGTATCTAGTTAGTTTGTTCTTTTGGCATGAGTCACATGTTCTTATATAATCCTTAACTATTTTGTTCATATTTTTCCAAATAAATCTTTGTTTTAATTTTATTAATGTCTTTCTGACACCGAAATGTCCACTATGTGGTGAGTTGTGGAATTCCTCTATTATTCTGTATTGTTTGAATTATCATTTACTCTTTTTGGCATTTTGTATATATTTATATCGACGTCATTATCTTTAAATTTATTGTATTCTTCTTTCAATTTCTCTACTTCTATATACTTAAAAATTTCATCATTATCATAAAGTACGTACTTTTTGTTCTTCAATTTCATTATTTTCAATAGAAGTTTCTCCATAAATGTTTCTGAAAACATTGGATTTTCGTTTCCATCGCATATCACGCGTGTAATTTTATCATTATATTCATTCTGCAGATTATTATTATTATTATTATTTTCATATATAAATTTTATTCTTTGAAGCTTCTTTATATCATTCATAGATATACATTCCCACATATGGAGGTGATCAGTCTCCTGTTGAGATATGTAATTCTTTTTCTTGTTCTCAATTTCAATTTCATTTTCTTTATTTTTAATATTCTTATTATGCATGCTACGTGTTATTGCCAAAGTTTTTTTTTCTTTCTCATCAATACAGTGTGGAATCATTTCTTTTAATATTTTTGTGTTTATTTCGATACGCGATAACGCGTCTGCGTTAGTGTTTTTTACTCCCTTTTTATATATAATATTAAAGTCATAGTCTGATAATTCAAGTCGAATTCTGGCCAGCTTTGAGGATGGGTTTTTATGCGAAAATAGTGCAATAAGGGGTCTGTGGTCTGTTATTAGCGTTGTAATTGTTATTGTTATTACTACGTCGATTTCTGTCATTTATATGAAAAATGTTCAATGTATTTGTTGCCTGTAATAGTCTTTCCTGTGTGCTAGCTATTTCAAATGATTGTGCTAAAGATTTAGGTTGCGTTGCTACTACCGCCGTCCTTATGTTTTCCTGTAAACCTTCTTGGAATGTTTCAAGTGCTAACTTTTCGTTCATCATTCTAATCGTAGAACGTGCTATTTCATTTGAATTATCTTCGAGATCACCGAATTGTACTAAGGTTAATTCTGAAATTAATGTGTTTATTTTCTCTCTAAAACCTGACACATTACCTCTTTGCTTAACATTTCTAATTTCTGAATGAAGACTACTGGCTGTCTTTGTTGACTTGAAATATTTGGATAATGTTGATTTCAGTTCGTTAAATGTTTTTGGTATGTCTTGTGTCATCAAATATTTCTAACCCTATCGTTTAATTTCATGGCTGTAACATATTTTATTAACTTCTTTTTTCCTTCTTCGTTAAGTTCATCTTGTACTAATTCTACCATCGATAAAAATATATCGAGGTATGTATATTTTCCGTCAAATATCGGAATTGTGTCCGAAGCCTTTTTGCTATCAAAATTCGACATGTTTAAACTATTTTTATTCAAATTCGTGTGTTCCTTCAAAAGCTCAACTGCAGTTGCCTTTAGCGTTCTAAATTCTTCAATTTTTTGCTGTTTAAGTGGATTTGGTAAACTGCTTACTAGCTTTCCAAATTGCCTACTATATTCAAAGATTAAGTGGTATTTCTCTTTTATTGTTTCTTCTGTATACTTTCTGTTTATAGATTTTTTTGCGTTTGTAATTAACTTTTGGAGTTCTTCAATAATTTGTTCCATAAGTATAAAATATATTTATATGTAAATATTTTTATTTATTTTTTTTAATTTAATCACTTATTTGTTACTGCATTAGTAGTAACCTCCTTTTTTATATAATTTTTTAGTAATTTCCATAATACTATTATCATTATAATTATTATTAAAATAATTATTATATCTAGACTTAAGGATATCTTGTTATCATTTACCGCATAGGTGTTGGATGTTTGTTCTAGCTTGGTATCCGCTATCCCCATTATTATATTGTCCAAAACCAGTCTTCTTCTGTTACCTCGAAAGTTTCTAGCTTTAGTCTCTCCAGCCTTTCTTCTTTAATGTGTCCAACTCGTTTATTAGTTTTTTCTTTTGACTCCCTTTGGCTATGTTTATAATACGTTGGAGGTTGACACACGTCTGTTCAAACCTTCTCTTCTTACCTCCTGGTTTTTTTTGTTTATAGGCAGATTGGTTGAGTGGTTTGTTCTCTTTTTTGCTCTTCGCCTATATTCGTCTATTGTTATCGGTTTAGGGCCAGCTTCCTTTGGTGTCGGTATGTATTTTGCTGGCTGCTCTTGGTTTTCAGTTATTGGAAGTGGTACGTATTTTTCCCACTTTCTGAAGATGATGTCTATTTCTTCTTTCGTCGTCATTCAGTATTTGAAGGATCTAAATTTTCAGGATTGGTTAAAATGGCAGGATCCGAATGATCTCAAGGATCTGAAGGATCGCAATTTATATTTGAAGGATCGAATAAAATGACACGATCCCAAATTAAATTTGCATGATCGCCATATAATGTTATTTTATATTTAGTAAAAGGATAATCCTGCCGCATTATCTGAGCATTAAAATGCCCTTTTGAGAACCAGAAATAAAAACAAAGTGTTCTGTTTTGCCTTTAGATTAATTCTGGTTTTATTAAACAAAATTCATGGCTTATATAGTAAAATATTATATTGGTCAGCAATTTTATAAAAGTCAAAAATAATCAATACGATATTAAAAAATTTATTTCACACAAATAGTACTTGGTGACAATTTGCCATAGTTCCAATAATAATCTAAACGATAAATATATAAATAATCTAAACGATAAACATATTTATCAAATTTCAATTCTTAAACACTGGCATAGAAAATTTAAACATCAACAAATGATTTCATTGAACTTACGATTTGTGCTGACCAAACAGAATTTTTCTTTTACTTAAATTTTATTGAACTTATTTTATTTACAGTGATGTGCATAAGTGCACATACACTACACTTCGTTATTGGTGCCTTCGATTAGAAATGAACTTAAATAGACTGCTATTGAAATTCAGAAAGATCCGAAGTATGGTTCCAGAGCTGGGAAGCTTACACATATTTCTCGACGCAAAATTTATACCAAAAATCAATTATTTTTTTTAATGCTTGTAAATTAAACCTATTTCGTGCTTTGGGGAACCTCAGTGGTCTATTAAAAACTAAAAAAATAAAAAAATTTTTCCAGGGATAAGAAATTAAAAAATTTTTTTTTTTGCCTATTCCGTATTTTGTAGTACAGGTAGTAACTAATATTGTTAAAAATTTCAAGTGTTTCTTTAACAAAACCACTTTATACGTCACGAAAATTTGCATTGACCAAAAAAAAAAATAAAATTATATTCAAATTTTGCTTCCAGGGGTGGGAAATTGAATTTTTTTATACATGAAAGTAATCAAACAGGCAACTGATATTGTTTTTTTTGTTTTTTGCTAACTAAAACTGTCTTATAATTTAGGAAGAACAAAATTGGTGTCAAAATTCAAAAATAAAATTTCGAATCCAGGGATTGACAAGTGCAATATATTATGGTATATGAAAGTTACCAAAATGGTAAAAAAATTTCAATTTTTCTTACATAAAACTACTTTATATCTCAAGAAACGTTGCACTGATAAAAACACCAAAAATAAAAATAAAATTTCGTTTCCAGGGTTGGAAAAATTAAATTTTTTTTGGTACATGCAATATTTTGTAGTACATGTAATAACCAAAATGGTTGCAAAATTCGATTTTTTCTTAAGCAAAACTACTTTATACCTCATGAAGATTTGCATTGATAAAGAAAATTTTAAAATATTTAAATTTCGCTTCCAGGGTTGGGAAATTGAAAAATTTTTTTTACATAAAAGTAACCAAAAAGGCAATTGACGTTGTTTTTTACTAATTAAAAGTACTTTTTACTTCAGGAAAAACAAAATTGGTATCAAAATTAAAAAGAAATAAAAATTTTGATTCCAGAGTTGGAGAACTGCAATATTTTGTGGTACATAAAAATTACCTAAATGGTTACAAATATTAAGTTTTTCTTAAATAAAACTATTTCACGCCTCTTTAAAGGTTGCATTGGTAAAAAAATTTAAATTTGTTGCCAGGTTTTCGGCCCAGAATTATATTAGATTACTGATCTTATAAAGAAAAACCGTTAAAATTGCAGCGACCTTTAAAAAGTTGAGGGAGGAGGAAAACGATAAGATTATTGTAAAATTCTTCTTGGCTATGGCGAGAGGGAGGGAGAGCTAGATGAATAGAGAAAGACAAGCCTTTGCTTGCAGAGAGTCCAACTTTTGAGACTCAAACATTTTTGGAGAAAGGGTTAAATGGAATAGATATGAGTTTTGCGTAACATAATTTTAAATATTTCCTACAACCGCAAAAAGAGTATAGTTTAAAAACTTTATGTTGAAAATCAAAACAACAAACACATTAGGTTAAGTAATTTATTAGAAAATAAACGAGTACTATGAGATCAACACATTTTTAATTTCTATATGGCATTTCAATAAAGTACATACATATTTCATTTACATATCATATTATATTTCAGTAAGGTATATATATATATATATATATATACAGTGGAATCTCCCTTGAGCGGACACCGAAGGGACCGTTGAAATGTGTCCGTACAAGGGGGCTGTCCGGCCAAGAGAAAACAACAAAATTAAATCAACCAAACTTTGTCTAAGATTGTTTGTTTTTATTTAAAAATACTTTTATTAAAAAAATATATAAAAAATAAACAATTCAATTGGGTTAAATAATAAAAAATCATTAAATGTATCTCTATATGTATTAAAAGTTTAAAATGTTTTATGAGTACTATATTATTTCAATAAATATTCCTCCATCCTGGTTTGACGTGTTTTCGTCTTGGCAACAACATCTTGAAAATGTAAGTCCAGCGATGAAAGTACATATATATATATATATATATATACATATATACATATATATATATATATATATATATATATATATATATATATATATATATTGTATATATATATATATATATATATATATATATATACATATATATATATATATATATATATATATATATATATATATATATATTTCAATAAGGTACATATTATATTTCAATAAGGTATATATGTAGATATAGCAGTATTCAAATGTACATACAGTGCACTCTTGAAAACGTCAACTACATATAGATAGTGTGCTTTAAATCGTTTTTATTGACTATAAGCTAAAACCAAACATAACAAATCCAAAAAAGGAAATAAAAGGCTTTCAGTCTAACTAAAACTAAAAAATTTCTAATAAATCCAAAATATTTGCCTTTTCTTGTAATTTAAGCACTTTCGGTTGTTTTGAGCACATTTTAGTAATCTGATACTTACGAGAACAAAAAAGCAACTGAACATACAAAATTACAATACGTATATAGAGATGCAATTTCTTTTTTACTCTACATATTTATAAGGGGAATCCCAAATTTCTCAACTAATTTCATAAAATAAATGTGTGTGTACACTAATCTGAGTATTTTAACTGTTGCTAAATTCAAAATTTTGGTTTATTTAAAGTTGACGTTTAAGAGCTTTGTGGATTGGTTGACGTTTTAGAGTGGACAGTGTTAAAAAATAAGGGCTGACGTTTTGGCATGTTGACGTAAACGAGTGTTGACGTTTTCCCGAGTGCACTGTACATTTGTATGCATGTACATATATACCAATATATTTATAGCAAAACTGAACTGTTTAAGGTAAAAGTAAAACGGTCCTAAAAGGGTTGAAAGATAAATGTAAAAAGTGTTAGATTTCCTCGTTTCTTAGTTTAGGTGCTTTTCACATATGTAAATATAAATATATATATTTATACATATACATATGCATGCATATATATATATATATATATATATATATATATATATATATATATATACATATATATATATATATATATATATATATATATACATATATATATATATATATATATATATATATATACATATATATATATATATATATATGTATATATATATATATATATATATATATATATATATATGTATATATATATATATATATATATGTATGTAATATGCCTTGTCATTAGAATAACGAAGCCCAAGAGCGTCCAATGCATCCTGAGAAAGTCACTATTAGGTGTGGATTTTGGTCTGATGACCCCCTCCGTCTACATATCTTTGAGAGCGACGTTGTCCATGCTATATATATGAACGGCGAATGCTGTAGCACCACGGTTACTATCTTTTTTTTTCTAAATGGGCATGTGCTTTCAATAGAACGAAGGGCGCTGTGTGCTACGGACTAAGTACCAGAAATTTGAGGCGTGGTTATCTCAGGTGGAGGTAATGTGAACCGGGCACTTCTGCTGTGCCGTACTAATAGGTGTTTCAAAAGAATAACTAATATTGATGACATCTCACACACACTTTGTTTTATTTAAATTTAAAAATAGGAAGCGCTTATTGAGTTATATGATTTAATAAGATATATAAAATTTTCATACCTAAACTTCCCAATCGATATATGTTTATAAAACATTTGGGGTATACACACTATTTACTATTTAGGAATATTGTGATGTTATTTTAGAACCGTTATAAAAAAATTTATAACGAGTTGTTCACACCAGTCATATTCTTTTTGGGCTATTATTTTATGATATATGACTTTATGCTTTCAGTTTGAATGCCCCAAATAATATACATATTTCTCAAGTGCTTCTGGGTAGATAAAAAGTAACGGGTGCTACGCAATATATACATTTTTATCACAAGTTTTATTATTTACATGAAAAATTAATGGCCTATGGAATAATATATGAGATGACTTTATTTAAAATAAAATCTTATATTATTACATTGTATAACCTTTTCCACAGAGAGTTTGGATAAAGTTAAAAAGTTCATACCATCAACTTCTTACAAAATGGCTGCGTCTACAGAATCCATAAAATAGCAATCATAAAAAATATTATAATTGTAATAAAACACAAACCCTTGAACTTATAAGATCCCAAAATATAAAAAAATAACGAGAAATGCAAATAATAACTGACCATCAACGCTAGTGTTGGCAACGAATGGTCAGTACAATAAAGCAGATGTTATTTTACAAAACTAAGTTTAACTATTCCTAAGCACGTATTTCCTCAGTTTTATATACAAAACTAATGTCCCGCTAATGAATCCTTTATGCTTTGAAGTGTGTTTCTTCAGGAGATTGTTTTGCTTCTAAATTTGACTATAAACCATAATTTATGTTTAATTCAAGAAAAGAATAATGAAAAACACACATACCTAGACGGTTAAACAAAGCGTCAAGGATTATTGATTATGCAAACTAAATGAGTGGCCAGTTTTAAGAAAGGACTATACAACGGATCTTAACAGCCACAAAGACAAAACTGCATAAGCGTAAAAAATTGAAACTGACCACTGATTTGCATGATACAACGAAAATTAAAAGGGTTGAATAAAAAGAAATATTGTAATGTTTTACCTGAAGTTTCGATTATTTTTATTTGTGTGTGTTGTCTTTGAAAATCTCAAATTTCATAAGAATCCTTTTCATCAAAGTGTGTGTTTTGAGTTATTAGCGAGATAATAGTTTTTGACATTGACTGACCGTTAAAATTGTGATATTTCTTTTCTTCAGCTTTTATCCTTGAGTTTCTATGACAACAGAGAACGTTTTCAAAAAAGGGGTGTTAAAACGCCTTGGCATTAATGGTCAGTTTAAGAATGACAAAGACAATCCAACAATTTTTCATGGTTAATTAATTAAAAACTTCATTATTAGATTTTATTACGCAGTGAGTTGAGCATACGGAAAATGTCTGTAGAATATATGTGTGAGAAAATTATACTTCTATAATGATCGTCGCTACAACAACACAATGTTGCTGATCAAAATTGTTGTCCAGATTTAGTTACTCTTTACTGCTCAAATCTTGTTGATCAATGTTGATGGATTAAGGTGATAATTAATTATTGTTTTATACATCAGTCCATCCTTCTCTTTAAATACAAAGAATGATGATTAATTGATCGACACGGATATTGTAGTGTGAAAACGGTTCAGAGCTTAAATCCTTCACACGAATATTCTGAATTTTATTGATGTGCATAATGTAATGTGGAAAATTTAGTTTGAGAAAAGATATGAGATTTATTAATGCGGACTTAAATAGCATCTACAAAGGACAGACTTAGAACTTAAATAAGTAAGAACGTAGTTAGTAAATAAAAACTCCATTTTTATTCTTATTCAAATTTATATTTTTATGGCAGTTGCAAGAACAAGTAAAAACGTTATATTCGACCGGGTCGAATTTTAATACCCTCCAAATATTTAGTAAGTAAATTTAAAATGTTTAACTGCATTTTGGCGGGGTCGCTCTGGCAAGGGCTGTGGGGGAGATATTTCACCTTTTTCATAAAACTCTAAAAATAAATGCTTGGCATAATTATATACAAAATTAAAAACAAATTAATTTTTTTTTTTTGATTGGCGTCATTTACATAGGTGGCAAAGGGGAGGAGGGAGTAGTAGCAGGTTACGTCTCAGCTTCGTCATTAAAGCTTAAAAATGTTATTTTTAGGGAATGTAGGCTTAAGTAAAACAATTTGTTAAATCTATATACTATTTTTGCATATAATAACGCCCACTAAAGGAGGCGGGGTCCAAAATTTTTTTTTAATTTTATGGTTCCAAGTTTAACGCGTTGGACCTTCTTTAATATAAAAATATATCATTTGCTAAACAAAATTACAAAAAAACGTTAGAAATTATGTTGTTTTTTAGAAGTTGTTTCAGTTCTTCTTAGGAGAACTTTTTGCCCTCTTGCCCTATTTAGCCCATCTACAAACTTAACCTGTGCTATCCTTCAAGATATATTTATACCAAATTTTAAGAATCTAGCTCTTTTCGTTTGGACTGAATCGTGATTTCCACAGACGGACGGACGGACATGCTCATATCGTCTTAGATTTCATCTCGCTGCGTTACGAACGGAATTACAAAGTGAATATACACACCATACCAGTGCGGATCCAGGGGGGTCATGGGGGTCATGACCCCCCTTTGCCACCTCAGTACTGCTATCTATTGATTCTAAACTCATTGATAAATAAAATAAATAAATATTTAAAAAAATATTTTTTTAAATATATGTTGTTTTGATGATGAATAAAAAAAGTTTTGCTCAGCAACAAGTATTTTTATCATGAATAAAATACAAAAAGCAAAAATTAGCCCGTATGAACGAGTATTCATGTACAACTGAAGCAAAATTATGTATATACATATGTATTTACATACATATATAGATAAGTGTTTGCTTGCTGTGTATCAAAATAATTTGTGTATTAAACTAAGTCCTCTTTCACACACATCAGGTATACTTGATCAGTTTTTCTTCAATTTTTTTTCGAACCTGCATTTACGTTCACACACGGAACGTCATGGCAAGTTTTTCTTTATTGCTGAACATTCATTTAATATATTACTGATGATAAAACAAAAGAAAATATAAAAACTGACTAGTACCGTCAAGTCTACACCCCTTTTCACGCTCTTCATCGCTCTCTCAAGACTTGACGAGTTAAACCTGATGTGTGTGCAAGAGGTCTAACTCCTCTGCTTTGATTTTATTCAACGTCAACCACGGATGGAAAACATGATACAATTGTCCTTTTTTTGGCACAATTAGATTTTGTTGGTACCGTCTCAATCAAAACCTTACACCTAGTTCATAAAAACGTTTTGTGCTTAAAAATTTTTGTTAATTTCTCAGTGAATCAGTTAATAAACATAAAATATTTCTGTGAATTATACGGTTACATAACCAAAGATTT
The DNA here is from genome assembly GCA_951800035.1 of Linnaemya tessellans. Classification (NCBI taxonomy): domain Eukaryota; kingdom Metazoa; phylum Arthropoda; class Insecta; order Diptera; family Tachinidae; genus Linnaemya; species Linnaemya tessellans. The sequence goes on from OX637532.1 coordinate 56,722,120, forward strand.
TGTGCCAACTTTTTATTACATACAGTATTCCAGTCAGCACTTCATAAAATTTTCGGATCGTTTCTTACTTTTCTGCATGTTCAATTTATTTATTTTGTCGTTTCTTTTTGAAAATGATTATTCTTTCGAGAGAAAACGGTTCTTTAGACGCGAATCTTTCAATATAGTGTCTTATGTTTCATATTTCTGCTAAATTATGGCTCATTTAAGTAACGGATTTACAATTATTTGCTATAATTTTTCACAACAGAAACATTTTTCATCGTTAGGCTGTCTTATATTTGATTCAAAAACAATCACGTTGAAAAAGGGTATAATAATTTATTTCCAAATACCGAAAAAGTTTTCAATCAATGTCTCGTTGCCTAAATTTTAAGCTACCAGAAAATTTATTATCTTAAATTGTATGACTTTTTGAATAAAATTTAATCAACTGATTCCTAGATTTTTATGTAAATAATATATTTTTGGTGTATACTTGTGTAGAGAAGTTTTTGAATTTCTATTTATAGATATAAAAAACAAAAATAAATGGTACCGTCATGGTATGAAAAGTACATTTTATTTAGTTAATTGGTACAAAATCAAAATAGCCCTTTTCCATCCCTGGAGTCAACTCTTGTTAGCATAAACACCTGAATAAAACATGTTCGATTACCAGACGGACAATTAAGCAAAAGATGCGTTCGCCGATATGATACTGTTCAAGAATGATAAAATAAAGATTACGCCAACAAGTTGAAATTAAAATACTTTTCTGCACATGATGGAACTCTGACGTCATTCAACGAGTGTTCTGATTGGCTAATAAAATTCAGCTGGAGAACTATTATGTTATTGTAAAAACAGTACAGTGGTGCAAATTGCGATATTTCAAATTAAATTTGTTTGATAATAAACAATTTTAAAAAATTATTTTATTTTCCACTTGTTTTTATTTGAAAATGTTAATTTATAGTTATTTTATATAAATATTGAACCCAAGTGCTAATTATTTTTCTTTTTTCCCCATTCAAAATAATTTTTTTTTCTTGGAAAACTATAAAGTGACACAGCTTTTTGAAAACAAAAAAAAATTTTGATAATATTACATTTTAACACAATTATTTCTCACTTGTTTTTTGCTGTTACTTTGTTTGCAATTGCCCACTGCACATTTCATGATTGCCCTTTTTGTTCTCTTTTCTCTTTAATTTAGGTTTTTTGTTTACAGTTTATGAGCTTTAAAAATCAAGTTTTAATAAGTCTTTTACACTTTAAGTTATTAATAATTATTTTAATATATTTATTTTAAAATATAACACAATTTATTATAAAATATAACACAAACTTGCACTTTGATAAATCCAATTTAGTTTGCTTGTTGAAAAACTCTCTGAGTAAATAGGAAATCTCTCTTAATAAATTGTGTGAAGAGTTGTCAAATATACCATAAAATATTAATTTTGTACGAGAAGGTATTAGTTTTGAATATAATAAACATTTGACAATCTCTTCGAGGGAACAAATACGTCATCAAACGGTAAATCATGCGCAAGGCGCAATCTTTATTTTATCATTCTGGATACTGTTTTCATAGAACAATCTCTTTTGCTGCGTTGTCAAAAGAGAATAAAAACTTTCATGTATGATGTCAGTAAAAGATGTTCGATCTCGAGTCGTCTCACACACGCTTTATTGAAAATATCGTATTACTGAAAGCCCAAAGCTAGCCCACAACTACGTTATGTATGAAACTTACTTCGCTTTAGTAAAAAAATAATAAAAAAAAATTTATTAGAAATCCATAGCATAGCTTAAGGCTGAAACAATTGTGCATATTTTGTCCATTAAAAAATTAAATGGCAAAATGTATTTGTCCATTTTGCTCTTACGTGCTTTATTGTATTTTTCTTTTATATTGTCAATGCAAGTGGCTAGACATTTTCGAGGAATTCGTGAAAAATTTCTACAACAAAATGAATAATTCTATGAATAATTTTTTTTATATAACATTTCTACGTTAAATTGGGTGCTGTTGGCTGAAGTAGTAGAACGCGAGACTATGAAGCGGAGGGTCATGAGTTCGAGCCCGCGCTGAGTCATGAAATATTGTGTTGAATTCTTCTGATCAGCATTAGTGCGTGGTTGTGTTAGTTGTTGCTAGCCTGTTTCAATGATGAAGGCATAGTCACTGGTCACTGAACATAATTGGCGGCGACTCACACTATCATGTACTAAAAAGCAGAATATCAGCACCCACCTTCGTCGGCCCTGTAGCAAAAATTAGCCGGCGAAGTAAAAGGTTGAAATAGCTACAAAAAAACTGTCTATCTTCTCATCTTTCCTCATCTGTCGCTTTAATACTATCCCATCGTTTTCAGTTCAGGCGCAATTGCATTGCATATGTAGGGGTCATCCCCTGAATGCTGGTCCTACTAATAAAAAAAAAAAATTTTACATTTATATGTAGTATATGAAACGAAAATTCATATATATGTTAGACATAAATTTTCTTAAAACAGCACTATTTGTTTAATATCAAACACGGTCGATTTTTTTCGCCAAATTTGTCTGCAACACATCTTACTGATTTGCCTGTGACTAATTCATTCAATAGTTCACACTTCTTTTTTATTCATAACTTTTATGTGATCTCTTGCTATTACTATTCATTCACCTTTATTGTGTTTGGCGTTTTTCGCCTTTAGATTCGACATTTTGTAATAGATTAAACAAAATGTTGCTTTTTGTCTTTAAGCTATTACAATTTGTCGACTTTTCAGGCGTTAAACGCCAAACACAATAGCGGTGATTGTTTTACAATGCCCAGTTATATAAAGCAATTTTTAAAAATATGTATAGCTTAAACTTTAATAAGTTTTGCGAACCTATGTCAACAAAAACACTCAACTAATGCAAAATTGCAAAAATTCCACTCGTAGACGAATACTACAGTGAAAATTTCCGTTATTATACAAAGAGTATAGCATGAATGAAACAAAAAAATTTTAAAAAAATTACTGTCCGTATTATATGTAATGTAAAAAAAGTGGTATTGTCCGGTTTGTAGTAGTGTCCGGATTGTATATGTGTCCGTAAAATCGCGTGTCCGGATTATCGGAATAGCATTGTAATGAGCTTTAAGGTAATATTAACACTATAACGTTCGTATTAATGATATTTTTATAATAGGTATCAGGTTCGTAAAATTTTACCCTGATTTTAAATTAACATTTTGTGATGCTAGTTTAACATTCCCTTTATTTTTCTGTGTGTATCGACTGAATTTCAGCTACATCTCACATTTGCCGTAGAAACTTAAAAAGTAAATTCCTGGGGTAATTAAGTCTAGGTTTTTTTTAAGGTTTTATGGGATTTAGGGGGCAAAAGTGGGTGAAGGAGTAGGGCAGTAAAGAACACCTTACCTTAGTCGAAAAGGTTATAAATTTAATTTTTAAGGAATATAGGCTTAAGTAATAGAATTTGTTAAATATTAACACTATTTTTCCATGTAATATGTTACTTCAAAGCCCACTAAAGGCGGTGGGATTCAAAAATTTATTTTTCTGATTTTATGGCTTTGCATCTTCTTTGTCAAAAAGATATACATATCATTTACTTAACAAAATTACAAAAATACTTTAAAAATAGTGTTGTTTTTTTAGAAGTTAGTTTAGTTCTTGTTAAAGGAACTTTTTTTCCTCTGGTCCAATTCAGCCCATTTACGAACTTGACCTGTGCTATCCTTCAAGATGTATTTATTGTAAATTTCAATGTCAATCGTGATATCTATGGACGGACGGATGGACGAACATGCTAGATAGTCTTAGATCTCGTCACACTTTCACTTTTTTGTAAAGGGTGTAATAATTAATTTTTGGTAACTAATTTTGCGTCCACAAATAGGTGAAAGCTTTCCAACTCTGGAGCCGTATTTTGAATTTTTGTCAATTTCCATACCACTCTATTTAAGTAATAATATAATAATCCATTAATTCGAGAATAAAGTATCTAGCTGTAGGTAGCTGGGGTTTGGGAAAACCGATTTAATGTACATACAACCGGACATCGTTCATTCGTCATCGCTCATTCGTATTGGTACTAAAAATCAAGAAAATGAAAAATTTGATTTTAGTGTTGGGAAATCGAAATTTTTTTGGTACATAAAATTAGCCATATATCTTCTTAATTTTGTGCTTTTTTTATTAAACCTTTTTGACACTTCAGGAAAAATTAAATTCATTTTAAAAACTAATAAGATCCAAATTTTATTCTAGGGCTGGACAATAGATTTTTTTTAATACATAAAAGTAACCATATAATTTGCCAATTCAGTTGTTTTTAATTTATTAAACCTATTCCACTTCTGGAAAAACCTAAAAAATCAAAAAATCTATTCCAAGGTTGGACAATCGAAATATATTTGGTACATTACGAGTATACTAAGTAAAACCGCCACTAATTTTTGTTTCTGGATGGTTTTAAAACTATTTCATGCTTGAAGGATAAAAAAATGTTCAAGGACCATTGAGCCCGTTTTTGATGTATAAAACCTATCTTACACCTCTTTAACTTGATTTAAACCTATTTTATACTTCAGGATGAATTGAATTGATATTGAAAATTCTAAAATATCAAAAAGACGATTTCAGGGTTGGATAGCTGGAACTTGTTTTGTTAGATAGAAGTAAACAACTGAAACGAATTTTTTCTTTTTGAAGAAGTTCAATAGTATTAGAAAGCAGAAAAGCCAAAAATACAGCTTCAGTAAATATGTAAACTTTTTCTTAAAAATTAAAGTAACTATATAACAAAATTTTGTTCATTGGTAATTAAACCTATTTGATATTTCTGAAAGGGAGAAGAAATACATCTGCGAAGAGTATTTAAGATTCGGCACCGACGAATATAGCTATTTTACTTGTATTTGTTTTGATTTTTCCAAAGCATCTGCTGAAAGGATATTCAGAAGCCTTAATAATTACTGCAAGCTTAGTTACTAAATTATGTATACAAAAAAATTGTAATCATAACTTTCAACTATACCTATAGATTGGATATAAAAGCTTTAAGCTGCAATAACTATGTTAATTTCTCTTTTTAATTAGTGAAAATATATTCAAAAAGTGAAAATATGCAAAAAAGTGAATTACTTCCAACATATATATATATATATATATATATATATATATATATATATATATATATATATAATGTTTGTAGCAGGCTTTTTGAAATGAGATATTAATATAAATATTAAATGTGATGTGAATTTAATTAATATTTAGCTTCATGCATTGTGTAAATTTATATATGGATTTTGGCAACACTGAGCGTTATGTACATAAATTGTTTAGTAGAAAAGTAATATGTATCTAGATAAATTGTATGTGATAACTGTATATTAAACAATTAAAAGTGCTATATTCGGCTGTGCCGAATCTTAAATACCCTTCACAGATGTAATTCTTCTTTCTTTCTCTCTTTCTTGCTAAAAAAAAGTAATTTTAATAACGTTTAAATTATTCGGCTAGGAAGCTAAATGTTTGGCTTTTCTTATTTCTAATACCTCTAAACGTCTTCCAAAAATATTAAATATGTTTAATTTCAAAACAAAAAGTAAAAATCCGTTTCATGTAACCCAAAAAGTTCTAATTTTCCAACCGTAGAATAGTCTTTTAGATTTTTGGTGTTTAATACCAATTTATTTCTTCCTGATATATAAATTAGATATAATTCATCATAAAAATCAAAAATAGAAAATTATATGGTTACATTTATGAATAAAAAAATTTCGATATTCCAACCCTGAAATTGGATTTTTAATTTTTTTGGTTTTTATACTCTTCCCGAAGTATAAAAAAGTATTTTTAAGACCAATTCACTAAAAAAACAAAATTTGGAATTTATGTGGGTACTTTTATGTAACAAAAAATTTCGATTTTCCAACCCTGGAACCGAATTTTTAATTTTTTACCAATGCAATTCTTAGTGAGGGGTAACATAGTTTTACTTGACAAAAACATTAAAATTTTTCAACTTTTTGGTCACTTTCATGTACCATAAAATATTTCATATGTTTAACCCTGGAATCGAAATTTTGAATTTTTTAATATTTTAATACCATTTTTGTTTTTCCTGAACTAAAAAATAGTTTTAATTAGTAAAAGACCGACGTTAGTTGCCTTTTTGGTTACTTTAATGTATAAAAAAATTTGAATTTCCCAGCCCTGGAAGCGAAATTTCCATTTTTTTTACCAATGCTAGTCTTCAGTCAGTCGTTTGGTTTTTTTCATGTACATACCTAAAAAAACTTTCAATTTCCCAGCCCTGGAATTGAAATTTTAATATTTTTTTTTTGCTTTTTTACCAATGCGACTCTTCATAAAGTAGTTTTATTGAAGAAAAATTTTAAATTTTTAAACATTTTGATTACTTTCATGTATAAAAAATTTCAATTTGCCAAACCTGGAAGCAAAATATTAATTAAAAAATTTTTTCATGCAAATCTTTATGAGGTATAAGGTGGTGTTATTTAAGAAAAACTTAAAATTTGTAACCATTTTGGTTATAACATGTACATACTACAAAATATTGCGTATACCAAAAAACTTTCATTTTCCCAACCCTGGAAGCGATTTTTTTTTGTTTTTTTTTCTTTATCAGTGCAACTCTTCTTGAGGTATAAAGTAGTTTTATTTAAGAAAAATTTAAAATTTTTTACCATGTTGGTCACTTCCATGTACTACAAAATATTGCACTTGTCCAACCCTGGATTCGAAATTGTGATATTTTTTTTATAATTTTTGACACCAGTTTTGTTCTTCATAAATTATAAGACAGTTTTAGTTACCAAAAAATAAGCAAAATCAGTTGCCTGTTTGATTACGTTCATGTATAAAAAATTCAATTTCCCACGCCTGGATGCAAAATTTGAATTTAAAAAAATTTTGTTTGGCCAATACAAATCTTCATGACGTATAAGTAGGTTTTGTTAAAGAAAAACTCAAAATTTTAGTTACTACATGTACTACAAAATACGGAATGGACCGAAAAAAATATTTTAATATTTTTAATTTCCCATCCCTGGAAATAATTTAATTTTTTTTAGTTTTTAATAGACCATTGAGGCTTCCCAAAGCAGGAAATAGGTTTAATTTACAAACATTAAAAAAAATAATTAATTTTTCGTATAAATTTTGCGTCGAGAAATAGGTGTAAGCTTCCCAGCTCTGGAACCGTACTTAGGATCTTTCTGAATTTCAATACCACTCTATTTAAGCTCATTTCCAATCCAACGGTTCAAAAACGAAGTCTCTAGCTCTTCTGAAGGCTTGGGAAAACCGATTTCACGTACAGACGGACGGACATCGCTCAATCGTCAACGCTATTCATAAGGATCCAGAATATATATACTTTATGGGCTCCTATATTGATATCGACGAAATTACACACGGAATGACAAACCTATATATACCACTTCATTTTTTTGTGAAGGGTATAAAAAGTATATATATGTATATATATATATATATATATATATATATATATATATGTATATATGCAATCATACATATATATTTTATTTATTTGACAGGTCAATAGATTATTACATCCTTACTGACCAAATATGAATAATAAAACAGTATTATATAGAAATAATTTGTTCAACAATTTAGAAATAAAGCAAGATTTCATTTAAATAAGTTAATAGTGTGGTAACATTTATTGAAACGAAAGGTATCTGTATATGCGGTAATATTTTAATGCCAAAAGTTGAAAACTGTGAGTAGGTCTTACGGGAACGTTGAAATTGAATTTTATCAAAGCAAATCTGCTATGATAGGGCGGCTAGACATACGAATTCTATTCAAGGCCACTGCGACAGAAAATTGTTTTTGTATCGATTCAATACTATTAACACTATTAGCGTAACTAGGATCCCAAACAATTAGATAATCCATGCTCAGGAATTGGTCGAACGACAGAAGTGTATAAAGTTGAGTAATATAAGGCTCTAGCAACTTCTTAGCTCAGCATTTCATGAATGCAAGTACCTCAAAGACATCATTGAGACGAATTTTGCATAAAGACCTTGGTATGACGCCATAGTCCAATTGGTTCAGGAGTTGAAGCCACCTGACCATCCAATGCGTTTTCGCTTCGCTAAGTGGGCCTGCGATCGACTTACAGAGATGATTATTTTGTCAAAAAACAACATATTTTCAGATGAAGCTCATTTTGATCTTGGCGGGTATATAAATAAGCAAAATTGTCGCATTTGGGGCACAGAAAACCCTCACGCATACATTGAAAAGCGACGCACCCAAAACGAAGCACTGTTTGGTGCGGATTTCGGTCCAGAGGCATCATTGGGCCATTTTTCTTCGAAAATGAGGAAGGAGTGGCTGTTACAGTCAATGGCGATTGTTATCGGGCCATGTTGAACGAATTTTTGATCCGAAAAATTGAAGAGGAGGATATTGGCAACATTTTTCAACAGGACGGCGCCGCTTCCACACAGCCGAAACTACACTCGATGTTTTGCGCCCAGTTTTTGAAGATCGCATTATCAGCCGCAGAGCTGATGTTGTTTGGCCACCTCGAAGCTGCGATTTGACACCGTTGGACTATTATTTGTGTGGTGCCGTCAAAGATAAGTGTTACGCCGACAAACTGGAGACGATTGACGCTTTAAAGGACAATATTCGTGAAGCCATTTGTGAAATACAGCTGCACACAATCGATAATGTGCTTAAAAATTGGACCGATCGTGTAGGCTACTGCATGGCCAGCCGAGGCAGCCATTTGAATGAAAGTATTTTCCATTATTAACCGGAAGGATTGTACTTTCAAATAAAAAAAGAAATTTGAAAAATATTCAGTAGTTTTTTTTATAGCATTTTCAAAAAAAAGTTATTTGGCGGATCCTCTACAATGCAGTAAGAGGCGCAGACAGTGATGCGGCACAGTTTCTACTATACCACCAGGAACTGGATAAAACGGGCTATTTAACGACTTTAAGCACGAGAGTATGGTGTCATTGTACGGTTGTCATTGTTAGTGAATCTCATATGAATGAGGTGTTGTAAAAGGATAAGATGTTGCATTGTCATAGAACTTGGTAGAGTAAGTTGTTAAAAAGAAGACAGCAAATTTATTGCTTATTGAAACATTGTCGTTAGCAGTCAAGGAACCATACTTCAAATACTTTGGATAACCAGAACGATTTCGCGTTTGTTTCTATGTTGCTTTTAATACGACATATAATATTATATGCCTGTTTGTTACTTGTGTTATATGCAGATCTTGCTACAGTATATTCACGAAAATCCTCATGAGCACCATTTCTCTTAAAATTAATGAATCATTTATTTTTCCTATTTTTGGCATTTCGTAAGTGCTGATCATTCCAAGGTGGCTATAAGATTTCATTTTTGGAACAGTGGCTATAAGATTTTATTTTTGGAACAGTCATACTAATAGGGATAATTAAAATATTATCAAGATTATCATCAGTCAGCACAGAATACTAATTATTATTAGATAACAAACAGTTGGGTTCAGTATAGTCGGTGCGAGTAAAGCAATAAGATTGAAACAATCTCAAGATTTGTTTAATAATCATAAAGTGTTTATTATCCGGCAGTTACAAATCAATTTCAATGGGAGGATGGTGAAGGTCCACAGGATGAGTCACAGGTATGGTGTTACATAGACAAAATTCCAAACGAGAATTAACGAAATCAAGATCAAAAAGATTTCCGGACTTATTTGGTATATGGGTTAGTTGAAAAAACCCACATCCATGAAGGGAATGTATAAAGTGAGATATACGTAGTTGTTGGTCATATGTAATTACTATCAAATGATTCAATGTTAAAATCTATATATATATATATATATATATATATATATATATATACACATATATATATATATATATGTATATATATATATATATATATATATATATATATATATATATACATATATCTATACATATATATTTATATATATATATATATATATATATATATACATACATATATCTATACATATATATATATATATATATATATATATATATAAATATATATATATATATATATATATATATATATATAAATATATATAAATATATATATATATATATATATATGTATATATATATACATATTATTAATCAGACGGATTAATAGTAATGTTTTTTATTAATTTAAATTCCAAAACTGACTGCTAAGACTTTACAATTTTTTCTTATAATGAAACCTACTTTCTTAAAATAATTTGCCGATCCCGCATTTTCCCACCAATTAATTTACTTGTGGTTGTCAGTTGCTGAGTTTGTATTTTCCCATCGAACAGTCGATGATATGTTGCGGCTCGTGTGGACTCAAGTTACATGGTTTGAAATTGCTAGTGCTGCAGTCTTGCTGTTGGCACGTTTGTTATTGAACTTCTTAGATTTGCTGGCACTTTGTATGTGCAGTATTTGTTGTTGTCATTGGTACGGTGTTAACTCCTCCCCCTTTAAGTTCATACGTCATCGTATAAAAAGCGGAAGGTTATGAATTCTTTGGTTTTGTCCCTTTTTAGATGATAATGCTAAGGAAACTTCCGGATTATTGCATAAATTAGCCTCCACTACGGTGTTTTCTTTTCCTCCTTCTTTCGGTGACTGGTTGACTTTCTCAAATGGTTTATTCTCTGTCTCAGCAACTACCTTTTTGTTTCTTTTCATTATGCTTGTCTGCAGTACCAGGTGACCATTAATGATATGGCTATTATTAATCCAAAATTAGTGAATAGGTTGATTTTATTCTCTACTTGTAATTTTTTTATTAAGTGAGAATTGTTGACATTTACAGCCTCTATCCTTTCCAGCGTTATTACTTGTTACCTGGTTGTAACAATGCAGGTAATGGCTTTCTAAGGTTAGCTTGTGTTGTTAAATAAGTTTTGTTTCCAATTCGTACCGTAGAATTTATGTGGTGAATTATAAATGTGCCGTTTAAGTTTATTGTTGAGTTGTCTATTTCGACTTGTCCTTCGAATTCGTTCAGCAGTACCATGCTATCATCTATTTTCTCTACTTGTGCCACATGCTCATCATTTGTTGTTGTGTAGCGAAATGGTGTACTATTCAAAAGGTTTGGGATGCAATCTGTTTCACTTATGTCTATAATATTATCTGTTTCACAAATACTTAGTTTATTATAGTTTTTGCAGTCATTCTTAATACCAAATATTTTATCATAACATTTCAAAATAGTTTTAAATTTCGTCTTAATTACAATATTATTTATTTTTACGTGTCTAATCGAAAAATTATCACAATTTTTATTACTCGTTGTCGGAATATATATCTACTATGTAGACAATTTCATTTGATGCAATTTTAATCTTAGAAAAATTCAGCAATTCATCTATATTTCCAAATGGAATATTATCGTTATAAAAAATGTCTCTCAAAACATCAATTTCGATATTAGAAAATATAAATGAATTAACAATATTTGCTTTAGCCCAATGGATAGCATATTCTATATTAGATAACTCGTCTTTAACAATTTCCAATTTGTACTTAAAATCTAACAATTTTTCTTCGTTAAAACTATTCTCTACCAATTTAGAAATGTTGTTGGTCACATTTGACAGTTTGTTAATTTTTTCTATTGTTAATTGATTAATTACGATTTGATTATTTTTTAAGACATTATTCATTTTATTTTCTATTATTTCAAAGTCTTGGTGGTCCGGATTATCGGCCAAACGTTTCCAAGCGCTGCCAATAAAGTCCAGCGACCTTTTCGTCTTTGTCTTGGATTTTAATCTGGATAAACAGGATTTCATTTGGGATATGGAATAGGATAGGTAGGGTAATAGTTGATTGTCAGTATTGTTATTGTTTGCAAGTTTTTTATAAGGTCTGTACATACTTTGAAAATTTATCGAGTGCTGTTAGAACTATATTTTTATCGGTTGTAAAAATGTCAATGTGAATGACTTGACCAGGATAGCTTGGTATCGGTGTAGCGATTAATTTTGGTTGGTTAGGATGCCTTTCGTATTTGTTTTTCTTGCATATTGAGTAAAGTTTCAATATTCTCTTAATTTTGCAGAACATACTAGGAAAATAGGGTTTTTCTAATATCTGGGATCTGTTTCCAACTGCGTTTCTAATATCTGGGATCTGTTTTCAACTCTGTTTCAATGTGCGCGGCTATAAGTGTCTATAATTAAGGTTTCCTGATCAAATTCCGACATAACATCTTCGACAAACTTTTGTGTAAAACTTACCTTATAAGAGCTAAAATGATTAGGATATATTTCCTGAATCCTCCCCATTATGAATTCTGGTGCTTTTATACAGTTTACAACGGAAGGATTTAAATTTTCTTTTAAAATTGATATCAGTTTCTTTGAGTCGTAATCAGATTCCGTGAAAATGTGTCTGTTGTATCCTGGATATATGACTTTAAATTGGTAATTAGATGGTTCGCCTATGTTAAGAAAGATTTGGTTCTTAAATGTGTTTATCGGGACTTCTACACTGGGTATAAGATCTTGTGGAGAGCTACCACTACTACTATGCCCGTTAAGGAATTAACGTTCGTTGTTGGTGGCCTAGAAAGTGCGTCTGCAAATAAATCCCTATGGCGGCCCACAATATTTTCGAGAGAAGTCTTTTGATTTCTTGAAAGATGTTCTATACTAATTTCTATATTGTTAACATCTCGAGAAGTGTATTGGAATATTGGTATTTTTATTCCTGATCCTACCGTAAAAAAGTTCCCTGAAGTATATATTACAGCGGAGAGTTCTTTCATGCTATCATTGCCCAATATACCATCAAAAGTTCTTAGCCCTGGCAACATGAAATACTTCATTGGAATATCATTGATATCAAATAAATTTAAAAATGTATGATGAGTTATTTCCACATTCCCTGCAACAGATTTTGCACTGAATGCTTCCTGATTAATTCTAAGGTATCTAACTAGACTAGGCTTAATATAATTTTTGTTACTACCTGTATCGAATAATATTCTAAAATTCTCTGTCGCCAAGGGACCATTGCTTCCAATTTCATATGTGGTGGGTGTAAGGTCTACTGCATCAACCCCACTATTGTCAAATTCCCTATAATATTCATGCATGACCGTTGCTCCTCCAACTGCGCCTTCTTCAGGACCGTATTTATGATATTGTGAAGCTTGATTAATTTTCTGGGTTGCTTCGCCTTCAGCCACAACATGAAAGTTCCTTTGAAGTTTGTTGACTAGTCCTTGGAAGGATGTTCCCGCCGGTCTCTTGGGTTGTTGATAGGATTGTGACCTATTCGTGTAATTGGCTTGTTTGGATTGGGTAGATCGATCGACATCCATTGGTTCGATTCTCGGCGTTGGATTTGGATACCCGGGATTTTGGTTTTGATGTTGGGTAATTAGTCTCTGAAAGCTAAAATTTGGGTGCTGTGACCTGAACCCATTTTGGTTCCATTGATTATTTTCGGGGCTAAACCGTAGCTTGGAGCCGTCTGAATGGGAAGATTTTTATTAAAATTTGGAATAGGGTTTCGAGGTACTAATTGTGGCCTAACTTGCTCTGCACCACCTACGTGTGCCAACTCAGTATAAAACTTCCGTCCGTTTCCTGAGGATGGATAACTTGCACCGATTCTATCCCTATTTCTAGATATCTGTCCATGTGCATGGTGCATGCGAAACGTCATGTTGTCTAATTTTAAGCAGATATGTAGTGCTTGAGGAAGAGATGTCGGTTCGCGAACGCTGAGCAACCGAGGTAGGTCTCCATTTAGACCTCTCACAAAAGTATCCAGGGCCTTATCCCTGTAAGTGTTCGTCATTATTCTCAAGCTGCCCTCATCGATATCTAGACAAGCAACTTTATCTAGTATTAGAGAAAGATGTTGATAGACCGCTTGGTAAAAAGCTGTTATCGATCTACCACCCTGACAAAGTGTTGTCATTTAGTACTCTAATGTACCAATGTCTCTTTTGTCAGAGTAGTGCATCATGTGGCATTTTTTTATTCTGCCCCAATCTTCTTCTAGCCTTGAAATATTGCCAACAGGTTGATCTATTTCTTCATTGACTATAGGATCTTGTCGCGTGCTTAAAACCTCATTCACTATTTCCCTTATTTGCCTTTTTTGTGTGTCATTTTCAGTAAGTTCTTCTATTGTCTCGTCTGACATTTCGCTTGGAATTTTTAAATATTATAATTAACTTCTTAAAAAAATATTTATTTTTGAATCTTTCCCGGAAATTTCGAATAAACTTTTGAGTTAAAATTTCAATGTATGAATTCAATATTATTAGGAAAATTTTTCTAAGATTATTTGCTAAAAAATTCCGAATATACCTTATATATATATATATATATATATATATATATATATATATATATTAAAATGAGATGGCTTGTCATAGTTATAAATTTGATTTTATTAAAATTTAGAAAGGAAATCTTTTACTTTATTGAGGATGTTTTAGTTTCTTATAAGTACTTAAAACTATTTCTTACATAAATATCTGCACAAATGTTGACTTTTCCTGTTGGTTTGTTGAATATATTGATTGTTGAATATGTTGATTGCTGGAGTTTCTCTTATTTTCTTTTAATTTCGATTGTAGCGAATTTTCCAGTTTATTTAAGAAACATTAATTTTCCTTTAGTTGTTTTTTGTTTATTGTTCACATTCTAGAATTATTAGTTCTTGATTGTTCTTTCACATTGTAATTGGTACCACTTAGTTTATTTAAAAAAAGTGTTTAAATTTTTTAAAAGATTTTATTTTAATATTCTTGTAACTGTTTACTTATTTGTTTTAATTAAAAACATTTTGCACGCTGATTTAAAAAAAAAATTTTTTCTTTAATCTTTAATTACGTTTTTAGTTTTCTCTGCTCACTTTTAAAAAATAATTTCATATTCATTATTTACTTTGTTTTTTTATATTACTTTTAATCATTTATTAATATTCTTTACTGTTCACTTAATTATTTTTGTTAACTAAAATTTTATTCAAGTTCATCTATTTACTTTTAGAAACTTTTGTTCAGTCTTTAAAGCATTTACTTAAAATACTACTATTCACTCTTTTAAAATTTGTGTTTACTAACTTTTAAATTTTATTCAACGTTCACTAATATCTAGTTGTTCCATTCTTTTTTATATTCTGTTTTTTTATATTTAAAAATTTTATATTTTGTATTTTTATGTTCTTATATTTTTATATTCTTGTATTTTTTTATACATATATTAATATATTTTTATTTTAATATTTTTATATCTTACACTTTTACTCTTTTGTATTTTTATATTTTAATATCCTTATATTTTAATATCGCGGCCGCTGATCATTAAGAGGACTTCCCTTTTGTCTTTTAGAGACTACTAAGGTGCACTATTTCCACGATCTATAACACATGTTATATTACGACAAAGGACCCTTTTTTCCGAGGGTCCCTGTTCGGGCGCCAATTAAAATTCGGTATTTAATTTTTATTAAAAAAATATTTTTTTATTACTATTAATCAGACGGATTAATAGTAATGTTCTTTATTAATTTAAATTCCAAAACTGACTGCTAAGACTTAACAATTTTTTCTTATAATGAAAGCTACTTTCTTAAAATAATTTGCCGATCCCGCATATTCCCACCAATTAATTTACTTGTGGTTGCGCGTGTAACTCAGTTGCTGAGTTTGTAGTTTCCCATCGAACAGTCGATGAAATGTTGCGGCTCGTGTGGACTCAAGTTACATGGTTTGAAATTGCTAGTGCTGCAGTTTTGCTGTTGGCACGTTTGTTATTGAAGTTCTTAGATTTGTTGGCACTTTGTATGTGCAATATTTGTTGTTGTCATTGGTACGGAGTTAACTTATATATATATATATATATATAGATACATATATATATATATATATATATATATATATATATATATATATATATAGTATATATATATATATATATATATATATATATATGAATATATATATAGATACATACATATATATATATATATATATATATATATATATATATATATATATATATATATATAGTGTATATAAATGTATATATATATATATATATATATATATATATATATATATATATATTAAATTTGGGTCTAATAGAGTACCCAAATGTAATATCGATTTCCCTAATTCTAACTAGGTAGAAATAAGTATCGTCCAATTTCTTATAGAAATTCATATGATTTCATTTATTGATATTTAACTCTATTTAGTTTCATTTTGCACAAAGGGATGGTACTATCAAGATCATGTTATAATCGAATATGGTTGTCTTTGGCGCTGAATCCTTAGAAATGTTTACTTCAATAGCGTACATGAGCACATCTGAGAAATGAATACATAGCAGTGTGCGGATCGTTAATAAACAGTGTAAACAGAATCGGAGTGGCTATTTGAGGCACTTCCGATTTCAATGTAATACTTGGATCATGTGGAATGAAAACAGACTATTTCTTAATCTGCTCGTTAGTACATGATTGTGTCAATCTTTGCCAGCTATGTTCAATGATCAGTGCTATGCTTTCATCACTGAAACAGGCTGACAATAACTAAGAATTTTAGTTATATATCTCAGAGTAATTGAATTAAGTTAATACTTTGCAATGAGCTCTCACTTTTGTTAAATTATGATTAAATTTTATTAGGCGAACTTTTCTGTAGATCAAATTAGATGAAAATTATTTAACAGGATCTAAGTTAGAATTTGCATTATACAAAAATTTTTTTTTGCGAATTTCGCCAAATTCTAATTTTGATTAACAGTGAAATATTGTTTGTTACAATAATTATTTGTTCAAGGTGCAACTAGTCAGGAGAAGTATTAAATATATAACCAATGTTTTTTTTTTAACGAAATGAAATATGGAAATCAATTATTCTTATTTTGTAAGCTAACTTAATTTCAGTCAGTACGAAATTCTCTAACATTGCTAACTATTATTTCATATATTCCATTTTCTCTTTGCCTGTTCCAGACCCATCGGCTGCTAAGACCTAAAGCAATTGAGTTTTTGTTTTAATGAATAATAAAATAGATAGTTGTGAATTCAAAATTTTGTGCCTTACATATATTACAACAATCACATTACAATAATTGTATAAAAACGATTAAAAAAGAGTTTATAATATATTATTTATACATATTTATTTATATACTATATACTGAATGCAGCCACTACTTATGTGTTCTGCCATAGTGATTAATACAAAAGAGTGTTAATGCTTTCTGATCCTTAATGGAATAACAAGCGAACCAAAAAATTAATGTCGACAAAGATCGCCAGATCAACAAATAAGGACAAAAGTTCAATCAACAGATCAACAACAACAGCAATTTCATTTCCATTATTATCAATAATATGTATTTAAATTTATATGTAGATTTTATATAAATAGCGGCAATACAAATGACAACAACGTCCATAGAACAAAAAAGGTCGTAGAAATAAACACTACTACATACACTCACTTAATCGATAAGAATTCAAATATTACGTAATAGCGTTTCCGCCAATTTCTACTTACGTTCTTAGTTTAAAATTTTTCTATATAGAATTTTAAAGTGGTGCTATACAGCAAGTTTGGTCGAATAAAAAAGTTGTGTCAGCAAAGTTATTAAAAGAGCAACATTTATTGCGTTTTTCATATAGAGGCCCATTTTATAAAGTCCGATCTGAATTCTTATGTATGAGTGTGCGACTTAGAATACTGCAATATGGGACTTTCAAACCATAAGCCGACAACACATAATGGCATTTTGTGCCAAAGCAAGCAAACGAAATAGTTTGTACTAGTGGCAACGTCTGTAATTTTCGTATACTATGTTACGTGGCCTTCCAAAATGTTAATTTTCAAATGACAGCGCAAATGCGTGGTCAGAAACTGTCATATCGTTTTCTTGGCTTAACAGGGGTATGGGAAAGCTTTCCACAAGATGGGTGCCGAGTTAGCTCACAACCAGGGGTGCATACACGTCAAAAAACCATGAATTTTGCTACGAATTGCTCCCTGGTCTACCCTATTCTCCAGATTTAGCCCCGAATAACTATTTCTTGCTCCCAAACTTTACTCCAACCACGAAATCATCTCACAAGCCTAGACAAATCACATTTTTCGCAAGGGACAAAAAAATTGGAGAAATGTTGTTCTAAGTGTGTAGAAGTCAAAGGAAACTATGTTGAGAAATAAAATAATTTATATATAAAAACCTGTTGTCTTTCAAACATTTACGAACTTATTAGCCCACTATCGTATAAAGAAAGTTTTCATTCATTATTATCAATGAAATTATAAGAAAAGGAAAGAAAAGGAAAGATTTTTAGAAACAAAGGCCTGTAGCTCAATAAATTAAGTAGTTCATATTTATATACTCGTATATTATACACATTACACATATGCTTAGTTTGGTGCTAGTTACGTGTGTCTATAAGCCCGTATTTCATTGGCTCTTACACCAAATCATCAGTGGACTTCAACTTTATATATCAAAACTTCAATAATTTCATTGATATTACACACATTATTATCATACAACGTTCCAAAAGGCATCGCGGGGGACATTTTTATTGATACTTCATTGCACCCGTGCAGCTATCGCTATGATACGTGTAGTATTTAATGTGTAATGAATTATTTACAAGAGTAAAATACGTCAAGACGATTAAGCATAAAAACACTCGTGCAGCAAACGCCCACAATAGCATTATTTACAAGACTAACCACATTTCAATAGTTTGGGCAATTGACAATTGTGTTACGAAACGATAGCATAAACCAAATAATCTTCTAAATTGTACTTGGGACTTGCAATGCGGCTTCAATGTTCAGATAATGTGCTTCAAAAATAATGAAACTAGTAATAATATATTCAACATGCGTATGTATACAATATGTACATACGAGTATATAGAATTCAGCATGTCTTTAAATTTTTTATGGTCCATTTATTACTATATCTGTTTAAAAATATGTTCTTACTGATACAGAAAAATAAAATTATTTATGTTTTATTTATCAGCGTAAGATTGCCTTAGCAATGTTAACAGATATACATATATATATATATATATATATATATATATATATATATATATTCGTGTGTATGTATGTACACTGTGTTTTTTATTTCTAAATGTTTCTCAGACTAAATTTCAAGATTTCAAAGAGGTCGAAAGATCTCGTTTATATTAAAAAGTCTTATCAATAGTTGATTAAACAAGTAAAAGTGCTTTATTCGACTGAGCCGAATCTTAAATACCCTTCACTGATGTACATCTGGAGTATATGCACACATTCATTTCAACCCTTTTTGATTATCATTTACTTGATTTCTTTCTAAAACAGAAAATAAACAAAAACAAAATTTTGTTATTCAGTTACTTTCTTATTTAAGAGAAAGTTTAACATTTTCAGCCCGGGAACTGTATTTTCGGGTTTTCTTATTTCTGATACCACTGAATGTCTTTCAAAAATATTAAATATGTTTAATTTATAAAAAAAGATAATAAATTCATTTGACTGTAATGTAAAAAAAATTCTAGAATAGTTTTAGATATTTTTGAATTTTCAATACTAATTCTATTCATCCTGAAGTATAAAATAGGTTTAAGTCCCAGGATAATTCGTAAATCTATTTGGTTACTTTTCTATATAATAAAATGTTGAATGCTCCAACCTTGGAGATCGTTTATTTTTAGAATTTTAATACCAATTTGTGTCTCCCTGAACCATCAAATAATTTTAAGACAAAAAAAAAAAACCAAAATAGTTAGTAGCCGTTTTGTTTTCTTTTATGTACCTAAAACCTTTCGATTGTTTTCGAATTTTAGTTTTTATTACCAATTAAATTTTGTTGAAGTATTAACTGTAACTTACGTGGTCACTTTTATGTACCCAAAAATTTCAATTGTCCAACACTGGAATGTAATTATAAATTTTTTGTTTGCTTTTTAAAAACCAACTTAACTCTTCCTAAAGTATAAAGTAGGTACTATAATTCACCATAAAAATCAAAAATTAGAAACTTATATGGTTACTTATATGTACCAAAATATTTAGATTTTCCAACCTTGGAAAATTCCTTCTATTGGTTTTTAATACCCATTCAGTTTTGCCTGAAATATAAAATAGATTTAATTCACTAAAAAAAACAATATTAGGTACTTAAATGCCAAATTTTATGTACCAAAATATTTCGATTTTCCAACCCTGGAACCAAATATTTATTTATTTTTTGGGTTTTTAATTAAAATTTAATTCTTCATAAAAGATTCACAACGAAAATCAAAAATAGGAAATTTATATGAAAAATATTTCTATTTTGCAACCCCGGAATCGAACTTATGTTTTTCTGATTTTTAATATCCATTTCGTTCTTCCTGAAGTATCAAATAGGTTTAATTCAAAAAAGAAAGGAACTTTTATGACTACTTTTATGTACCAAAATAGTTTCGATTTTCCAACCCTGGAATCAAATATAACTTTTTTTTTATTTAATACTAATTTAATTCTTCCTGAAGTATAAAATTGGTTTGGTTCACTAAAAAAACAAAATTAGGAACTTATATGACCATTTTTTATGTATCAAAACAAATTTCAATTTTTCAACTCTGGAACAGAATTTTTAATTTTTTCTATTTTTTTTACAGCAATATAAGTCTTCTTGTAGTATAAAAACGGTTTAAATCATCAAAAAACTAAAATTGGATACTTATATCATTACTTTTATGTACCAAAAAAATTCGATGTCCCAAAACTGAAATCAAATTATTCTTTTTTTGGTGTTAAATATCAATTTCATTCTTTGTAACTTATAAAATAGGTTTAATCAATATACAAAAAATATTAGGAAATTTAATGTACAAAAGAATTTAGATCTCCAGCCCTGGAACCGAATATTTAAATTTTTTTTTAGTTTTTAATAGAAAGGACTATTTCGTCATAAAAAGCCAAAAGTAGAAAATTATATGGTTACTTTTATGTACCAAAAAACTCCAACTCCAACTCTGAAATCAAATGTTGTTTTTGGTTTTTCATACCCATTTCTTTCTTAACGATGTATAAAAGGGTATAATCCAATAAAAGGACAACCGAATTAGGAACTTATGTGGCTACTTCTACGTACCAAGATAATTTCGATTTTTCAACCCTGAAATAATATTGTTCTTGTTTTTGGTTTTCAATACCAATTTAATTCTTCCCAAAGTATAAAATAAAACTTACAGAAATAAAACAACAAAATTAGGAACTCATATATCTATTTTTATGTACCAAAAATTTTTAGATTTTATTATCCTTGAAAACAATTTTTATTAACTGGATTTTTTACACGAATGTGAAGTGTAAATAACAAGGTTTCATTAACCAAAAAAACTAAAATTTTAAAATTATTTGGGACATTTATGTACCAAAAAAGTTCGATTTTCCAACCATGAAATATAATTTTTAGTTTTTGTTTTGTTTCTGATACCAATTTATTTTTTCCTAAATTATAAAGTAGGTTTAACCAACAAAAAAATCTAAATTAGGTACTGTGACTACTTTTATGCACCAACAATTTCGATTTTCCAACCCTGCTATCGAATATGCAAATTTTTTGGTTTTTAATACCAATTTAATCTTCCCTAAAGCATAAAAAGGGTGTATTTCACAATAACAAAAAGACAATATATATTATATATATATATATATATATATATATATATATATATATATATATATTAAAAATTTCCATTTTCCAATCCTGAAGTATAAAATTCACTAAAAAGACACTAAAATTAGGAAGTTATGTGATTACTTTTTATACCAAAATAAATTCGATTTTCCAATCCTGGAATGAAATTTGTGTTTTTTAGTTTTAAATACCAATCTAATTCTCCATGAAGTATAAAATAGGTTTAGTTTACTAAACAAAAAAAAAACAATATTAGAAATTTTTATGGCTATTTGTATGTATAAATAGAATTTTTATATTTTACAGAAATAACTCTTCCTGAAATATAAAATATGTTTAATTTAAAAAAGCTAAATTATTAACTTATTTGGTTACTTTTATTTACCAAAAGTATATTTTTAGTATATAATATAAATTTAATTTAACTGAAATATACATATAAAATAGGTTTAATTCACCAAAAAACTAAAATTAGGTATTTATCTGGGTACTTTTATGTATAAAAAAAATTTAGATTTACCAACTTTGGAATCTTTTTTTGGTTCTTAATACCAACTTAACTCTTACTGAAGCATTAAAATGGTTTTATTCACCAAAAAACGAAAAGTAGTGATTTTTTATTATTTTATATGCCAAGAAAATTGCCGTTCTTCAATACTGGATTCAAATTTGTTATTTTAGTTTTATATTTGCTAACAATTCCATCCTTAGTGAAGTATAAAAGAGTTTACAAAAAAATTAAAATTTGTAACCCTTTTAAACGCTTTTAATGACCAAAAAATATTTAAATTTCCCAACCTTGAAATTTCGTTTTTTAAATTTTAACACCAATTTTATTTGTCTTAATTTCGAAAATACTTTTAATGAGAAAAAAAATTAAATTTTACATGGCTGGAATCACATCTTTTTATTATTTTAGTTTTTAATACAAATTAAAAAATAAATAATTTTTGTTAGTTAATTTTGCGTCCACCAGTAGGTGTAAGCTTTCCAGCTCTGGAACTGCATTTTTGATTTTTCTGAATTTCAATACCACTTTATTTCAGTTCACTGTCAATATATGAGTCCAAGAATGAAGTCTCTAGCTCTTTTGGGGGCTTGGCAAAAAAGATTTTTTGTACAAACAGATAGATATTGTTCATGCGTCATAACACTGAATAAATTACACACGGAATGGCAAACCTATATATACCCTTTCACTTATTTGTAAAGGGTATAAAAATCAAAACGAAATTCTTATCTTTAAATAATTTTTTATTATTATTATTTCTATAATTTTGTCTGAAATAAGAAAATAACTTAAAACGTAATTTAAGAAATTTAGATCACTTATTTTGCGCATCATTCCAGGGGATTAAAATTAAAGCGTACATTTTTTACCCTCCGAAAAAGAATTGGAGGGTATATTCACTTTGTCATTCCGTTTGTAACACAGCGAAATATCCATCTGAGACCCCATAAAGTATATATATTCTTGACGATCTGGCAATGTCCATACGTTCGTCTGTGGAAAACATGATGTAGTCTATTTTTGGACCCCGCCCCCTTTAGTGGGAGTTGACGTACGAAAATAAGGTAAATATTGAAAAAATGTTATTCCTTAAGCCTATAAGAAGCTGAGATGTTCCCTGATCTTGCAGAAGTGAAATATCTCCCCCAAAGCCCTTGCCAGAATGACTCTGTCAAAAGAGAGATATAAAATTGGGTACAGAGATGTCTTAAAGGAACTCTGTCCCACCAAGTTAAACATTTTAAATTTATTCATAATTTTTTCAATTAGAAAAGAAATGAGCTTGGTTCTGTTTAAAGGTCTATAGGAACTTGACTTTATTTTACATATTTATGTCTTTGTGTGGATCTGATGCCTTTTTACTAAGTTTCCGTGTGCTGACCACATTTCAGCACTCTACTTCTATCGGCTCATATACAAACAAGAGGTGAATTTAGGACCCACAATGTATATAAATGTTTTTAGATTTTTCTCATTTCTTGTTGACCAAATGCTATCTATTTAACAAATAGCAGCTATCTAGCTATAATGGAATTGCGCCATTCTTTGGATGGTCTTAAATAAAAATAAGAGATTTTAGGTCCACACGTTTTCAGATATTTCTCAATAGTATCGGTACACCAAATTTCAGTTCTTGATATAGGTGCACCATAATATTAATGAGTTACCTATACATTTGTTCTGTAAATTTCTGGTAACAGTTGTAAAAAATGATCACTGGGTAATATTTTTATACCTTCCAAAAAAAAATTTAGGGTATGTTCCCTTGTAATTCCGTGTGTAACGTATCGAAATATCTCTCTAAGACCCTATATATATAAATATGTACTTATAATATAAATCAAAGACGATCTAGCCATATCTATCCGTCTATCTGTGCAAATCCGTCTATCTGTGTAGTTCAAACGAACAGAAGCAGAGTCTTGAAAATTGTTATAGATAAATTTTGAAGGACATCCCTACCCCGGCACCCTTGCCTCCCAAATGACCCTATCAACCCCACGATCCTCTCCGAAGTGATCCTGTCAAAGTAGAGTTTTAACATTGGTCACGGAAATGTCTTAAAGGGGCTCTCACCCAGCAAGTTAAACATTTTTAATTTATCTCAGTGCTTTTTTGTGCGCGGTGATATAAAATATTAACTGCACAAATAACGTAAATCTGTGGCGCAATAATAGCCACAATAAGGCGATGGAACGTATTCTATCAATACTACCTATTGATATACAAGTTCAATAGGAAGTAGCTCTGGCTGCTACAAGATTAAAGGTAGTGTGTGAATGGTTGACAAGAGAACAAAAACGAAATTATTTTGGCATAATACATGTCTTACTGAGAAACAATGCTCGCACGGTTACTTGCGACAGAATCCCAATTAGATATGTACAGTCAAACTGCACCACCATAATATCAGAAGGTATGGAATGGGAGGATGCAATTACAACAGGGACGAGCCCCATAACTATCCTATACACAGACGGGTCGAAGATTGGTAGCCGATCGGGTGGAAGATTCTATGAAATAGACCCTAACTTTCGTAAATACTTCCGCCTGGCAGATCACAATACAGTATTTTAGACTAAGATCGCGGCTATTACGGAAGAGATAAAATGGTTAAAGGAAATTGATAACAGACTATCAGTTCGTATATTCACGGATAGTAGGAAAGTCATCGAGGCCCTCAGAAATGATGCGGTTCAATACCGGTGGGTATTACAATGCAAGGATGATATAAACTCATATACGCATTGTGGAAGCATCGATATAATACGGACTCCACGACATTCAAGCTAGCAAAGATGGGAGCATTAACGACAAACATCACACTAGAAAATCCAAAGCCATTTCAAATTTTTTAAACGGACTAAAGCAATGGGCTATAGAATTGCATACAAGTGATTGGCAGTACTCTACCGTAGATAGAGTGACTAGAATTCTATGGGGAAACCCAAACGGTAACAAGGCAAAGAAAATCCTAAGATTAAGTAGGACTGCTCTATGGAGATTGCTTAATATAATAACAGGAAATACAGAGTTAAGGAATCACCTGGCACCCATGGGTATCGTTGTCGATATAACATGCAGAGCCTGTCAGGTGGATGACGAAACACTTGAGCATTACTTGTACTACTGTCCAGCTATTACTCAAGTCAGGAGACAAACATTTAATCAGGAAATTATACCAAATATGGAATGTCTTGAAGAAACTAGGTTCTTAACCTAATGGAGGCTCCCAATAATTGAATGGGAGCTCCTCATAATAGAGCGCACAATAGGCTTATGAGGCTTAAGTGTAATCCTGAACGGATTGGGACAGATCTTGGTTATGCCCCTCTCTTCAACCTAACTTAACCTAACAGAAATTGATTTTAAGCTGATGTAAAAGTATTTTTTACTAAATACCTATTTGGAGTTTATAGTTTAGAGCAGTGATGTCAGCCTCATACACAATTGTGGAAGCAAAACTCACATGTACGCTTACGCTCTTTTATTTTGAGAACGTAAAATATAATTGTTTACTGAAAAACACTCTCATTCAGCGGGAAGTATCGCAAGTCCTGTTTTGAGGCCTCTAAACAGAAATAATATATTTATATAAATATATATATACAATACATATAAGAGGTTTGAAATAAGTTGGATCCACTGTATGTAGGTACATCTTTTCGAAAATTTCTTAAAGTAGCTTTTAAATTAATTCATAAGTAAGACTTTTTGTAAAAATTGTTTCTCTCTTATATAAACTAACCAAATGTTCAGCTTAAAAATGGAGAAATATTTTAAAATTAAATATCTGAGCACTTGGCAATTTTCGAAACCCTTTTTTACAACTTATAAAATTCGAAGATATTATTGGTAAATAAAAGGATACTCTTAGAAAAGGCCACTAGTTAGGCCTCGCAACAGCACATTTCTCCCGCTGGGATTATAAGAGATAAGAGTGATCGCACCAACACAATCACATTTGACATCACTGGTTTAGAGGCCAACGTCACATAACGAAATATAAACAAATTAACAAAAAAAATGACACTTGCGATGGCTCAAAATGTCATAGTTTGTTTTCAGCTTAATGTTTTTGTTTTCCAGAAAAACAAAGCAACAAGCAAGCAATATATTTTTGACTGCGTTCATACGATTCATTTCTTATTGACAAGATTCTTACTGTTTCTTCTTTGAACTTTCATTGGTGTGCACACAATTCATATCTTCTTGGCGACATTTACTTGAAAATACTTTCAGGATTAAAATTACGAATGAGAAAGCAAAATATACTGATAGTACATGCGCATCAGTACTCGTTACCTTTCTTCTCGTCCCTATCGCATATAAAATAGCAATCATATGAATAAAACATGACTCGTATGGACACAGACTTTGTGATGCACAGTTGCTTAAATTAAAGAAAAGGGGTGATAAGTATGAATTTCCAAACTAAATTAAAGTTTCGATTTCTTATAGCTTTTCAATTAGAAATTTTTTTAAGCATAAAATTCTAGGTAAAGAGCAGGACAATGCTTTGTAAGCCATAAAAAGGTCTAAAGTCAAAGCTTTGACATCTAATTAAAACACGTCAATTATTTTTTTATGTTGTTAGAAATTTTAATAAAATTTTTTATATTAAATTGATATTGATTGACTTCCCTTGATTTTTTTTTTGGAATATTGACCATGCCTAACTTTTGAAATTGTTACTGACTGTATTTTTATTAAAATTATTTTTATATTTTTTATACAAGACTCCGGTCATGTGCTTCGACAAATCCTTCTCAGTCGCATTCCCGGAGAGGAAGGACTGGATGGAAAACTCCGCGACTCGTAGTAATGCAACTTTGGTTTTTTGCGGACGGCTCGAAGATGGACACTGGCACTGGTTCAGGGGTATTTTCCGAGGGTTTTGGCCTTTCGGTATCGCTCAGGCTACCCGATACCTCGACAGTTTTCCAAGCAGAGATTTATGCAATTACCGAGGCAGCATTAAGGATTGATGGGCTCAATTTGGAGGCAAGAACTATTGACATCTGTGTAGATAGTCTGGCAGCAATTAGAGCCCTGGGTTCGGAGATGATAAAGTCGAGATGTGTACTGGCATGCATTCAATCTCTGGCCAGACTTAGGGGGCATGATGTCAATGTGGTTTGGGTTCCAGGGCATGAAGGCATTCAGGGGAATGAGATGGCGGACGAATGCGCGAGAGCGGGTTCGGCCTTGGATGAAGCAGTATCGCGTAGGGACATTGACATTCCCTCAGTTGAGCTGCTGGGCAGATTTCAGAGGTGGGCAAGGAGGGAGGTGACAAACAGGTGGTCAAGTATTACTACCTGTAGGGTCTCCAAAATTCTATGACCCTCGCTTAGCAGAGCTAGGACTAGGCAACTTCTGTTTTTTGGGAAACAGCCGTTGGCACTCCTGGTAGGGGTCTTGACGGGGCACTGTGCAATTGGGCACATGTCGGAGCGTTTGGGCTTTCCCCATGATGGCCGCTGCAGGAGCTGCTTCGATGAGGAGGAGGAGGAGTCAGTACAGCATTTCCTTTGTGACTGTCCGGCCCTGCAGGAGCGTAGGCTTAGACATCTAGGCTCTCGTTTCCTGCGGGATCTTGACTGCCTCAGGGATGCACCGCTGGCTGCCCTGGAGGGCTTTGTGAGAAGTTCGGGATGGTTCTCAGGAACCACCACCTCGTCTTGAGAACAGTGTGTAGGGTATAGTCCTCTGGGCATCACAATGGGCCTTTTGATGGCCTCCGAGTGTTTTTCTCGCTTACTGCGGGCAGCCCTTTTAACCTAAGCTATACAATTATTGTTATACCCATATGGTATAGTATGTATATAGGTTTGTCATGACGTATATACCACATATATTCTGGATCCTTACAAATAGCGATAACGAATGAGCGATGTCCGTATGTCTGTCGGTTTTCCCAAGCCCTTCATTCTTGGATTGATGGATTGAAAATTAACTTAAATATAATTCTATCGTAATTCAGAAAAATTCGAAATACGGATTTAGAAATTAAGAAAAATAATATTCGTATTAAAATTTAAAAAAAACTTGAAATTTCCATTTCAGGGTTGGGAAATTGAAATATTATTCGATCATTGAAAGAGTGAAAAAAGATAACAAATTTTAAATTTTTTGCCAAGTAAAAAATTCGCTAAGAATTGAATTGATATTAAAAATAAAAATAAAAATAAAACAATTTTAATCCATGTTTGAAGAACGGAAATATTTTGTGGTGTCTGAAAGTGACTAAGGAGGTTACCAATTTCAATTTGTTAAGCAAAACTATATTATACCTTATTAACAGTGGCAAAAAAAAAACAAAAAAATTTAAAATTCGCTTCAAGGGTTAAGAAATCGAATTTTTTTCAGACATAAAAGTAAAAGAAGCAACTCACGTTTTATTTTGCTAATTAAAACCATTTTATAGTTCAAGAAGAATGAAATTGCTACTAAAAATTAAAAAAAGTCAAAATTTCGATCCCAGGGTTGGCCACTTCAATTATTTTCTGGTGCATAAATGTGACCAAAAAGGTTAATAACTTTGAGCTTTTTTTACGGAAGACGATTTTATAATTCAGTAAGATATGAATTTCTATAAAAATCAATAATTTGAATCCAGAACTGGAGAACGGATATTGTTTTTGGTACATAAAAATTATTAGAAATTCACTTTTGGTTCTTCTTTATGTATTAAACCTTTTTTATGTTTCAGGAGATTTAACATATCAGGATAAAATCAAAAAAATTAAAAATTTTAATCCAGAAAATTTTAAGTTCCGAATTTTGTTTTTTTTTTTTGTGAATTAAACCCATATTTTATACTTCAGGAAGAACTAAATTGGTGTTAAGAACAAAGTAATGAAAAATTCGAATCCAGTATTGGAACTTTTTTTTAAACATAAAAGTAGCTATATACATATATTACTAATTTTGTTTTTTTTAGCGAATTAAACCTTTTTTATACTTCAGAACGAATTACATTAGATTAAAAAATCCAACAAAATTTAAATTTCGATTCCAGGGTTGAAAAATCGAAATTATGTTGGTACAAAAAAGTAGCCATATGAGTTGCCACTTTTTGTTGTTTTTTTGTGAATTAAACTTATTTTATATTTCAGGAAGAATGAAATGAGTTTTCAAAACCAAAAAAATAAAAATTCAATTCCAGGGTTGAAAAATTTTTTTATACATAGGAGTAAATGTACATATTTCTAATTATGGGGTTTTTGGTGAATAAACATATTTTGTAGAATTGAATTGGTTAAGAACCAAGGTTGGACAATCGAAATGTTTTTGGTACATAAAAAAGGTAAACGGCTACTAATTTTTCTTTGGTATTAAATTAAAAATTGGTATTAAAATTTAAAAAAAAAATTATCTCCAGGTTTGAACCATTGACCTTTTTTTCATACATAAAAGTAACCAAATATATTACTAATTTTGTTTTTTTCTGTGATTTAAACCTATTCTACGAGTATAGTTCAGGCTGAATAGAATCGATATTGAAAAGATAAACAGAAATCAAAATTGTCCAGGGTTGGACAATTGGACCTTCTCTTGGTACATAAAAGTAACCAACAGAAACGAATTTTTCCTTCTCACTTATAAACTAAAGAGATTCAATATTTGTGATAAAAAAATTTAAACTTTTTCTTAAATATTAAAGTAACTAAATAAGTGTATTTCTTTGGTAATTAAACATATTTTATATATTAGAAAGAAAACAGAAAACATATGTGAAGGGTATTTAAGATTCGAAAAACCGAATATAGCACGTCTGGTTCTTTTTTACCAGAATTTATAAAAGGCGGAAAAAGTATGATTACCTAGTTGTACTAAATATCTATTACTGACGCGAGGAGGTGTAGTATAAAGCAATTTTTTCAAATATATAGTCCCATTTTTCTTGTTAACATGTTGAAATAATATATCCATCAGATAGATATTCAAACAAACTCACTCAATGATACGCTGATTACAATATTATTAAACAATTGATTGTGTATGAGGTTTTTAAATATACATATGTTTTACTTTTATGACTACATATTTGCATTTTTTGTTAGCAAAAATTCTTCATTTTTATAACTAAATCATTTAAAATGTAACCCCATTGTTTCAATGACCACTTAACTAAATCTTCCACATACCCTGGCTTAAGAATTTATAGACAATCCCACTGTTTTATAATAGCAAGCGCTCTCTTTTAGAAGCTTAAAATGTAAAATTATTCTTATGGTTTAGCTAAATACGTTCAGTTGATGGGTCTCAAGTACTTAAGTATTATCCTTTTTGTGGTTACTCTCTTCCCACTGCTCATTAGGTAACAGTCAACCAACCACACTCATATTTCTTATTCAATACTTTTAACGAACTGATGCGATTTCATACTTTTTGCACTTTGGGTACATATACATATATCTGTATATACAACACTTACAACGACAATGTCGGTTCGACGACATTTACAGGCCTTTTTCTCCATGAATGGCGTCTATATAAAAAGGATAACATCATTATCTATAGCTCAACGACACTTGATGTTTCTGTTTTATCTGCCTTTTTGTGTATACTTTTGATAATTTTTCATTCCACTACTCTTCCATGAATATGAAACATTTAAATGCGATATTCAAGCCTTAAGTAGGAAATGTGTATGATACAACATAAAAATATTCTTCCAGAGAAATTGCAAGGTAAGAGAATTTATGGGGTTGGTACTATATTTATGTATTTATAAAACAACAAGAATTTCGATAACATACCTGTATTAAATAAAAGCAAGAAAAATATTAAAAAGTTTACGACAATATGCTAGCATCTAAATGTCATTAAGTGTTTAAATTACTATTAAGAAAGATGAATATTTTCGCACAGTGGTTATGCTAAATACAGAAACTAGTATGCGAACAAATTTTGGCTATTCTCTAAACGTTTTAAGTTAAACGTGTATTGATTATAGGGGTTTGAATTGATACACTTTTTCGAGCTCACAAAATTCAACAAGTTTATTTTTTGACTTTGACTAAATCAACCAGAAACAACCCTTACCGCTGATAGCATTTTGTAATGAACATTTTAGATATAAATTGTTAATTTTATCAACGGGCTTAAGTTCGAATCTGCAAGACTGCAAACCATTTTTTTATTATTTTATTAATAAATGAATTTGTTCTAATTCTATTTTATTAATTTATATTAAGATTGGAATATTAAGAATATTTTTCAATTATCATCAAACCAGCAGAACGGATCAGTACTGATTTCGAGGCCGCTACGCCATCTCATCAGCGTTCTTTTGTTCAATTTTTCCACTTTTGCAAGTGGTGCTAGTTAGTAGGAATATCAACTATTTAACCAATATTTTAACGAAAATTGATTATGAGAAGTTATCACATTCATATTTTTAAGTTATTACATTTTTGGTTAGTACGAAATATTCCCAATATTCCATGTATCTCTTTCGCTTTTTCCAGAGCCATCGGCTGCTGATAACTAAAGCTTCTTTGTTATTTATGTTCAAGTAATTGAATGTAGTTGTCAATTTACAATGAACAAGTGCGCGTGCCCCCGGATTTTAGTTATATTCTAAATGTTCTAGAGATTATTCAGCAGACACACATTGCTGACTGTGGGAGTTCATCTTTAAGGCGGATTCACCCATTCGTTCTGAAGAAATTTTTTTCTGAAGAATAGTATTTACAAAGAGAATTTTGCGGATCGATTCACTCATTTCAAAAGTTGTTTACGGAAAATACTGGAGCAACTAAGTTCAACTTTGCATGAAAAAGTTGTCCTATTGGCATTTCAGGTCAAGTTTGTTCGGAAGAAATGAAATTAAACAAGTTCAAGCCGAGAGTTCTCCGGAAAATAATTTTTCTCTCTCTCTCTCACTCTCTCAGGGGGAGGCCTCAGACTCCACGTAAAAAAAATGCTTGGAAACAAAACTTTCTTCAGAAAGCATGAGTGAATCCGCTTTTAGTCCTAATTAAGATTTGTTGAACGCTACTCCCTGCACATACATTTTTCGAAATGCATTGCATAACTCCTAGCCAAATCGATATACATATGTTTGGAAGTATCAATTCGAAACTTTTTAGGTAGATACTGGTCATACCCGGTGTGCTTCACTATCCCCCTGACTAAACAAAAATATATATTTGTGCTTTGTTTGTAACTTTTTTAAAAAAAGGCTGTAATATTTAATAAAATAACTGTCATAAAAATTTTGTTCGAATATGAACTTTATTTTAAGGGCAGTTAACATCAAATCTTGGGAGCCTCACTATTATGGTTGCGCAGATGGTAGTAAATGAATAATTACGTATAGGCTATTTTGATCTCCAAGAACGTGCTCTTCTTTTTATACCCTTCACAAAAATTGAAGGGTAAATTCCTCAATATTAATATGGGACCTCATGAAGTGTATATATTCTGGGTCCTTATAAATAGGAAAGACGTTGAAATAGAGAGGCATTGAGATGCAGGAAAATCCAAAATACAATTCCATAGCTAGGAAGCTCACACCTATTTGGGGGCAAAAAATTAACTAACAAAAAGTAATAATTTTTTGTTTTTCGTCAACTAAGCTTATTTTGTTCTTTGGGAAGAAATAATTTTGTATTAAAAACAAAAAAGGAATTAAAATTTTGATTCCAGGGTTGGTCAGTTAAAGAATTTTTCTTTGTTCCACAAAATTAAGTTTTTTTTGATAAGTAAAACAATTTTATAAGTTAGGAAGAATAAAAATTTAACTAAAATTTAACAAAATCAAAATTTCGATTGGGTTGGACAATCCAATTATTTTTTGATGCATAAAAGTAACCTTCTTGTTACTAACTTTGTGTTTTTTAAGGAAGACAATTCAATATATACTTCAATAAAAATTTAATTGTTATTAGAAACAAAATCACAAACAATTTTAATCTAGGAAGGAACTAAATTCTTGTAGAAAAATTAAACAAATTTAAAATTCGATTCCAAGGTTGGAATATCGAAATATTTTTGGTACATATAAGCAGTCATAGATATTTCTAATTTTAATCTTTTTGGTGAATTAAACCAAATATTAAACTGATATAACAAATTAAAAATATGCAAAAATGTATTTCAGATTTGGAAAATCGAAATTTTTATACATAAAATCAAGCAAGGATGTTTGTAATTTTGGTTTTTATGTTGAATTATACCTAATTATACCTTACAAAATATTGAAATGCAATTAAAAACACAAACAAAAATCAAAAATTCCATTCCAGGTTAAGACGAACGAATTTTTTTTGGTACATATGTATGTTCGTAACTGTGGTTGATGTGGAAGATTAAATTGTTATTAAAAATCGAAAAAATTAAAAATTGAACTTCTGGAAAATCGAAATTTATTGGTACTTAAAAATAACCACATAATATCCTAATTTGGTTTTATTTTTGTGAATTAAACCTATTTTATAAAATTGGTACTATTTTATAAAATTGGTACTGAAAATCCTAAATTTTTATTCCGAGGCTGTAGAATCAAAATGTTTGTGGTGCATACAAGTACGCCAAGAAGCTACTAAGTTTTGCTTTTGTTTGGTCTTAAGACGGGGATAGTTTTAAGGACAGATTATGAAAGATGAGAAGATAAACAGTTGTTTTTTTTTTTTGTAGCTATATCAACCTTTTACTTCGCCGGCTAATTTTTGCTACAGGGCCGACGAAGGTGGGTGCTGTTACTCTGCTTTTAGTACATGATGGTGTCAGTCGCTGCCAATTATGTTCAGTGACCAGTGACTATGCCTTCATCATTGAAACAGGCTGGCAACAACTAACACAACCACGCACTAATGCTGATCAGAAGAATGCAACACAATATTTCATGACTCAGCGCGGGCTCGAACTCACGATCCTCCGCTTCATAGTCTCGTGTTCTACTACTTCAGCCAACAGTACCCACTATATATACATATACCCCATATATATATATATATATATATATATATATATATATATATATATATATATAAATATATAGATGCATATATTTATATATATATATATATATATATATATATATATATATATATATATATATATAGTACATATATAAACTATTATATTATATTATTATATTATGTACCATATATATATATATATATATATATATATATATATATATATATATTGATATATATATATATATATATATATATATATATATATATAATGAATACATCTCATATTCCGTCTAGGAAATGTGTGTGAATTTGCAAATCCGCATTGCTATGCATATTCGAGTCTAGTTTTAAGTATTAGGAAAAAACTAAAAAATGACTGAAATAATAAAGGTGTGTGCTGTTCAAAAACTACAATCGAAGAAGCTTGTATTTAATTTGACTCACGTAACTGGTGACGAGGAAACTGAGGGTGGAGGAGTCATATATAAGTACTCGTACCACCTACTAAACATTACTTTGTAACACTATTATGAGATGCACCCTAATGAATACATCTCATATTCCGTCTAGGAAATGTGTTTGAATTTGCAATGTCAACAAATTCACACAACAACCTTCAATTACAATTCTAGAAAAAATCCGCATCGCTATGCAGATTCGAGTCTAGTTTTAAGTATTAGGAAAAAACTAAAAAATGAGTGAGATAATAAAGGTGTGTGCAGTTCAAAAACTACAATCGAAGAAGCTTGTATTTAATTTGACTCATGTTACTATATACATACACATATATATATACATTATTATATATATATACATATATATATATATATATATATATGTATATATATATATATATATATATATATATGTATATATAAATATATATATATATATATATATATATATATATATATATATATAGTACATGTATTAACTATATATATATATATATATATATATATATATAGCCATACCTATACGCAGCGGAACATCCCTCTGACACCCCATAAAGTGTATAGAGTGAAAACATGTCAAACCATCATGGCTTTCGGCATCATCACATCCGATTACAATGATATTCATTCCTCATCAAATTATTCCGAAATATGACGTCATAAAAGTTGTAAACAATTTAAAAAAAATCACAAAAGTGTCCTAACAAAAAGCGATAGAACTTTTGAACTATGCAATATAGTTTTTTTGGTATTGTTTTAAAGGTGAAAGTGCACCCTTTAAAATCATATCCATATTACGTTTTTTTAAGAAAAGGTCAAAGGTAATTTTTTTGGGTCTTGAGTTCAAAGGTCTATATCTGAAAAGTATATTTTTTAAAATTCTTAAAAACATATATGTAAAGTATTAGACCCTCTTCTACATTTCTAGAAAATTTAAAGGTGAGACTTGACCACCCTAATGTGCAATCCTAATATAAAAAAATTACAGCACGCAAAAAATCATTAAACTTTTGCTAAGGAAATTTTTCAATAATTCCAACAGAACTATTAACAAGTAAAAACGTTATATTCGACCGGGTCGAATCTTAAATACCCTCCAAATATTCAGTAAGTGAATTTAAAATGTTTAACTTGGTGGGACAGAGTTCCTTTATATAATATCGTACATCAACGCCCACTATAGGGGGCGGGGTTCAAAAATAGACAATTTCATGTTTTCCACAGACGAACGTATGGGCATTTGCTAGACCGTCTAAGACTTCATCACTGATCAAGAATATATATACTTTATTGGGTCCAATTCTCTTTTGAGGGTATTAAAAATGTATTTTCGCGGGGTCGCTCTGGCAACATCTGTGGGGGACTCATTTCACCTTTGTCATAATTATATATAAAAATAATAATTGTTATGAAATTTTTCTATTTGACACATTGTTGTCACAATACTAATATATAAATAGAAAAATTTCATAACAGTTTGATTTAGATTTTATTTTTCATTTTGCCTTATAAATACTTTTCTTGTTATCCAATGGATTTCTGATTGTATAAAGGTGTAGAAAAATAAAATAGATTCGTATTAAATATACTTTATTTGTTGGTTTAGTTTTGTATGAGTTTCAAAGCCTACTATTCTTATTCTGTTGTTATTTTTGAAAATAGTTTGTAATTTACAAGTTGTGAATTCTCAGATGGTTTTCGGAAGTATATGCATAAGATAAGAGGTTTTTAACTCTTCAAAACTGTGGTTCAAGTCTACTGACGATTTGGTAAAGCACCAATGAAATGCATATAGACATTGCTTAACCACCAACAAATAAATTTCATTACAAATATAATAATAATTATATATAAAATAAAATTTTTAATTTTTTTTATAGGTCATTTACCGGGCAAAGCGGGAGGAGGGGGTAGGGCAGAAACAGGCAGTCATAAAACTCTAAAAAAAAAACTGCTTGGGATAACTGAATACTCGAAGGCACAAAGAAAAGTCAACATCAGTTTTATTCAACTTACACAGCAGAGCAGAACAGCTGTTTTCGCAAGACGCAACACCGTCATTATCAGTGGTCATGTGTATTGTGTTTATCACCACTTATTAGGTGACTTAGGTGAATGTGATAACAGTTCCTATTTAGATAAATTTTTATTGTGAAAAAGAATCCGAGAACTGTATCAACCTGATGTTAACATGTTATTGTTTTAATACCCGTGCTACCGTTTGATTATTTTTCTTCATGTCCCATTTTACTGAATTTTTTGTTTCATCATACTTAAGTCAAACTTTTTTGGTTTGAATTTTATACCTAAGTACATGTGAACGTTTTCCAATTTTATTATTGGTAGCTCAAGCCATAGCTTAAACTTGTATCTAGTAAGTACATATTTTTACGAACATATATATTGCTATATTAAATTGAATTAAGATTCATAGGGTAATTCGACGCTTCCATTCTATAACATTCTAAGTGTACTTAGAACGTCTTTAATGCTCTTGAATTTTTGAATCCTACGTTCTCTACTTTATATACTGTCAAAATTTGGTTAAGATGTCCCTATCCGTTCCAAAGTTATAGGCATAAATATACTTAGACTACACACATAACATAGACTACACACAAAACTTTGAGAGCTCGTAACTCAAAACTCACATTTTCGACTTAGAATGTTATAGAATGGAGGCATCGAATTGCTCGAAATTTGTTTTTTAAATTTCAGAAAGACATGATAAATATTCCAAGGCAGAAAGGAAAGTCAACATCAGTTTTATTCAACTTACACAGCAGAGCAGAAGAGCTGTTTTCGAAAGCCGCAACCCCGTCATCATCAGTGCTCATGTGTATTGTGTTTATCACCACTTATTAGGTGGCTTAGTTGAATATGTTTACAGTTCCTATTTACAACAAATTTTTATTGTGAAAAAGAATCCGAGAACTGTGTCAACCTGATATTAACATGTTATTGTTTTAATACCCGTGTTACCGTTTGAGATTTAAAAAACAAATTTCGAACAATTATCCTATTAATCTTAATTCAGTTTAATATAAAACTTATTATATTTTTTTTGTTAGGGTCATTTAGGGTGTGAATGGGGTGGAGTAGTACCAGGTTTCGTTTCAGCTTCGTCATTAAAGCTTAAAAATTTTATTTTTAAGAAAAGTAGGCTTAAGTAAAACAATTTGTTAAATTTTTCTGCTATTTTTGCATATAACAACGCCTACTAAAGTGGGCGGGGTCAAAAAATAGTTTATTTTTATTTTATGGGTACAAGTTTAAGGCGTTGGACCGTATTTGACATAAAAATATATCATTTGCTTAATAAAATAACCAAAAAACTTTAAAAATTATGATGTTTTTTCTGAGCTGGTTTAGTTCTTCTTAGGGAAACTTTTTTCCCGATTTCGCCCATCTCCGAACTTAATCTGCTCTAAGCTTCAAAATATATTTATACAAAATTTGAAGAGTCTAGCTCTTTTCGTTTGCACTGAATCGTGATTTCCACAGACGGACGGACATGCTCAGATCGTTTTAGATTTGATCACTGATCACGAATATATATACTTTATGGGGTCTGAGATGGATATTTCGATGCATTACAAACGGAATGACAAAGTGAATATACCCTCCAAATTCTTTTTTGGAGGGTATAAAAAGAAGAAATATATGTATATATATATATATATATATATATATATATATATATATATATACTTTTTTTTTTTGCCGAACGTAGGGTTAGCAATTTTATAATATCTTCGATATCTACAGCTTTTTGATTCGCCAATTGCCAGACGACGTACAATAGGTCCTTCGGCCGCCCATAGAAAACAACGCGTACTCTTTCCACTCCGAGAAAGTTTTGTTATCGGTGATAACAGACCAAGATCTGCTAGTACGTTCCGTTGGCAATGCTAAGATTTTATCAGCCCGAAGTGAAGCAACGGTGTGCATTCGTCAAATGTTCGGTCCACAAGTTCGAGAGTGACTCATTTTTCAATATGATGAATTGGACCAAATTTGAATTGACTGAGCCGCCACTGCTTACAGTTCTATATGCTAGACCAGCTGGAAGCATTGCAATTTTCAAATGAAATAGTAGAAATGCCAGGTTAACATAAACAAAATAATTTCATTTGATGGCTTTGTTTGCTAAACTTAATTATTTCCACAGCTTATCTATGCCATTGTCAAAACACCGAGCGTTTTGTTCATATAGTACATGAATCTGCCTTGGCTGTCATCGATGAGCAACGCATGGGCCACATTTTTAATAAATGCGAGAGCGGTCAAAAATATAGCGAACTTGGATCATTTCAAAATGATCCAAGCTGTTGGCTGAAGTAGTAGAACACGAGGCTATGAAGCGGAGGGTCATGAGTTCGAGCCCTCGCTGAGTCATGAAATATTGTGTTGAATTCTTCTAAACAGCATTAGTGCGTGGTTGTGTTAGTTGTTGCCAGCCTGTTTCAATGATGAAGGCATAGTCACTGATCACTGAACTTAATTGGCAGCGACTGACACTATAATGTACTAAAAGCAGAGTAACAGCACCCACCTTCATCAGCCCTGTAGCAAAAATTAGCCGGCGAAGTAAAAGGTTGAAATAGCTACAAAAACAACTGTCTATCTTCTCATCTTTCCTAATCTGTCCCCTCGTTTTCATCTTCGGCGCAATGCATTGCATATATAGGGGTCATCCCCTGAGTGCTGGTCCTACTCCTAAAAAAAAAATGATTGATTAAAATTTCTTGATTTTACATTAATTTTTTTAATTCTATTTGTAAAGTTAGGATAATATGGGTAAGTTCTATTTGGGATATGATGGGTAAGTACAATGATTATTGCAGAAAAAAAAGGCGAGAGAAAAAAATCGATACATCACACTTTAAAAAGTCTACCCGACATTCGGAAAAAAAATGTATAAATATATATACATATATATATATATATATATATATATATATATATATATATATATGTATATATATATATATATATATATATATACATATATATATATATATATATATATATATATATATATATTTTAATAGTTATGTTGGAATTATTGAAAAACTTCCTTAGCAAAAGTTTAATGATTTTCTACGAGCTTTAATTTTCTGATATTAGGTTTTGCATTAGGATGGTAGGAACAGAGATCTGGTGGGTAAATAGTACAAGAGGATATTTGAGGTCGATGACTATTTTGTCCCTCCTCGAGACAAAAACATCGATGTATCACTCTTTGAGATCCGACTGAAAGTGTAGAAGATATAACGAAAAATATATTTCGGCAAAGAAAAAAAAAAAAAAAATATATATATATATATATATATATATATATATATATATATATATATAAATATATATATACCGCCTTGAAACAATTGTTTCAACGGTTGACGGTTAAAACAAAACACGAGACGCTCTAATATACATATACATATTTATTAATTTATTTTTAATTACTTTCAGTTTGTTTATTAAATTTTTATATTAAAAAAAGAGAAAAGCAAATAAATAATTTTTCTGTTAAAATTTTTTAAAATATTGTTATAATAATTTTAATTATAATTATTGCCCTATCCAGAGGATATCGAAATATTGGATAATAAAACCTTCAATTTCTGTTATAAGAAAGTGACGTAAAGCTTGCTAAAAAACAGATAATTAGGAATAAAACGAAAGTGCTTGTAATAAAATTTAGATTTCATGCTTACGTTTATGTCCAGTAGTTATCGCTTATATGCATGTCGGTTATTAGCATATAACGTGCATCTTAAAATGAGCTTTTTCTATTAGTACACCAGCTTTTCAAACACATGTAAAATATACCTTCTCAAGTTATTGATTTGTTTTACTGACGAGTCACAGAATTAGAGATAATTCAACAGTTTAAATGCTAAAGAAAATGGCTAAAGAAAAATTACCGGGGTTTTTTAAGAGTGTTATAAATTTATACTTGCTTTTATTGAAAAATTCTGATTGCAAAACTTTAAAATATAATTAATTATATATATTTTTTCGTCTTGAAATTCAAGACGAATCGATGGTTTGCCCAGACAAAAATTGAAATTTAGTTTTGTTTTAAAAATGTCTTAACATTTTGTTTTTTATGGCTACTTGTGATTACAGAAAAGAATTGAATTTATTCTTATTTACTTATGTACGTATGTAGGTATGTATGAGCTCCAATTAATTTGTTAATGAATATTTTTATATTTATTTCTGCAAGGCATTGCAACGTATCTAGTTGCAAGAAAAAATAATTTTATGTTTAATTTGTTTTTATTATTTGCAGAATTATAAATTTAATCAAAGTGTTAAAATCTAAACATAACATATTTTTATACATGCTCCAGTAAAACATATAAGCGAGTTGTTTATAAGAACTGCTGATGTACCATATGGTCGAATTTTTTGTAAATGCTTTTCTCGCATATAAGTACAAAATATAGCACAAAATTTCATACGCATAAGCGATAAATACTGTAGAAAAAAATCATCTACATATGTATATAAACGAAATGCGTATGTGGTCATTTAAGGTTTATAAATAGATTTTCTTTTAATCTACAAAAACTGTTGCAAGACTTCCAGTATGTATTAAACCTTCCAAGTTATTGCATTTTATTTTCATATATGACACTCAAAACATTTTCCTATAGGTTTGAAGCAGCTGTTATAAAGTTTCCTCTAGTATCCTTTTCAGAATTTCCTTAAAATCAAAGGGATATCGATATCCTTGATGTTTATCACAGTCACCGTCGACCACAAAACATCCAAACATTATTTTAGTCATTTGTTTTGTATGGTCAATACAATGATAGTTATGATCATTTAAGTCAAGCTGAGAATTTTCTTGCAACTCATTAAACGGCATTTTTATATCCATTTACGCAATGTGTCGGTAATATACTAGTTACAAAACTGCAGCAATTTTAAAGAAAAGAAACAAAGAGACAACCATTTCTTCCTGTTATCGTTCAAGTATTGTCTCCTACTCACACTAAATCTTGGAATATACATACATACATATACACAACAAGATGAGTAGATTAATATTTAGCTACCACTGCTGTTACGTTATTATTGTGTTGTGATTGTCATTGTTGTTTACTGCATCCATGATTTGAATTTATCTCGTTCCAAAATTTCTTTTTGTTCTTTTCCAGTATTCTAAACATGTTCTGTGAGACTTTTGCTGGCGTTCCATAGATGTACATACATGACATTGTACAATGTTTTTATATCCAAAACATATCAGCATCTATTTCTTTGTTTAACACAAAAACATCTTTTGTTGTGGAGTATAGATGTACGATTATGAATATACTTATATATGTACATATACATACGTATATACCTATGTACGTATTTGTTAGTTGATGTTTGGTTGCCGAATTTTTCCTTCTTAGATTTTGCGCATCTTCTATTATATGTCTTGCATAACTGCGCAACAAATGCATTGGCATAGAAGTTAGTTGTTCGTTTGAGTGGGTTCTAATGGACTTGTAATACTTTAGCATCACACGATGCATGCTGATGATCGGATCATACTTGTTTAAATTTGAGGAGTTGCTCTTCTTTCACTATAATAAAGGGGTTTCTTTGTTCTTATGGTAGGTACAGACAATGCAATCCATTTCTCATTTAGATTTTAAGTTTTAGCATACACTCGGCAATCAACAATGAAATCATAAAAACAATATCAGTTCTGCTTTTTGATACCCTTCACAAAAAAGTGAAAGGGTATACATAGGTTTGGCATTCCGTGTGTAATTTCTTCGATTTTAATATGGGACCCCATAAAGTATATATATTCTGGATCCTTATGAATTGCCAAGACGATTGAGCGATGTCCGTCTGTCTGCACGTGAAATCGGTTTTCCCAAGCCCCCAGTGCTAGAGATTTCGTTCTTGGACTAATGAATTAGAAATGAAATTAAATAGGGTGGTATTGAAATTCAGAACAATCCGAAATACCGTTCCAGAGGTGGGAAGCTTAGACCAATTTCTCCACGCATAATTAACTTCCAAAAACCAATTATAATTTTTTTTTTGTAAATTAAACCTATTTCATGCTTTGGAAAGCCTCAATTGTCTATTAAAAACTTAAAAAAATAATATAAAATTTTTTTCCAGGAATGGGAAATTAAAATATTTTTTTTGGCACATGCAGTCGTTTAGGGTACATGTAAGAACTAAAATGGATAAAAATTTAAAGTTTTTCTTAAATAAAACATCATGAAGATTTGCATTGGTCAAAAAAAAATTTGTAAAAATATTGGTTTTTTATATATAAAAGTAACCAAAGAGGCAACTGACGTGTTTTTTTTGCTAACTAAAACTATTTTATAATTTAGGCAGAACAAAGAACAAAATTGTTATCAAAAATTAAAAAAGATCAAAATTTCGAATACAGGGTTGGACAAGTGCAATATTTTACAGTACATGAAAGTAGCCAAAATGGTTAAAAATTTTTCTTAAATAAAACTTATACCTCTTATACCTCGTAAAGAGTTACACTGATAAAAAAACGAAAAAATTAAAATTTCGCTTCCAAGGTTGGGAAAATAAAATTTTTTTTTGGAGCATGCAATATTTTGTATAACATGTAATATCCAAAATGGTTAAAAAATTTCCAAATTAAAACCACTTTAATTTGCATTGATAAAAAAAATTTTAAAAGTTAAATTTTCCCCTCCAGGGTTCGGAAATTTGAAATTTTTTTTATACATAAAAGTAACCAAACTGGCAATTGTCGTTGTTTTTTTACTAATTAAAACTATTTTTTAGTTCAGGAAAAACAAAACTGGTATCAAAAATTGAGAAAAAATCAAAATTTAGATTCCAGAGTTTGATAACTGCAATATTATGTGGTACATAAAAATGACCTAAATGGTTACAAATATTAAGTTTTTCTTAAATAAAACTATTTCATGCCTGATTAAGAGTTGCATTAGTAAAAAAAAATTTAAATTTCGTTTCCAGGGTTGGGAAATTGAAATATTTATTCTGCAACCAATTGACGTTGTTCCTTTTTGCTAATTAAAGCTGTTTTATAATTCAGGAAGAACAAAATTGGTAGTAAAATCTTAAAAAATCAAAATTTCGACTCCAGGGTTGGACAAATGAAATATTTTATGGTACATGAAAGTGAACAAAAAGTTTAAAAATTTCAATTTTTTTGTCAAGCAAAACTATGATACACCTCACTCAGAATTGCATTGGTAAAAAAACAAAAATTCGCTTCCAGAGTTGGAAAATCGAAATATTTTTCATACATAATAGTACATACATAAATTCCAAATTTTGTGTTTTTAGTGAATTAAACCTATTAGATATTTCAGTATAAATTAAACTAGTATCAAAATATTATAAATTCGGTTCCAGGGTTGGAAAAGCGAAATTTTTTTGTACATAAAAGTAACCATATAAGTTCCCAATTTTGTTGTTTTTTTCAGTGACTTAAAC
Organism: Linnaemya tessellans; assembly: GCA_951800035.1. NCBI lineage: Eukaryota > Metazoa > Arthropoda > Insecta > Diptera > Tachinidae > Linnaemya > Linnaemya tessellans. The sequence continues at coordinate 56,766,231 of OX637532.1, forward strand.
CTATTTTATACTTCGCTAGGAATTAAATTGGCATTAAAAATTTTAAAAACAAAAATTCGGGTCCCGAGTTGAAAATAGAAATATTTTTGGTACCTAAAAGTACATACATAAATTCCAAATTTAGTGTTTTTAGTGAATTAAACCTATTTTATATATCAGAAAATATTAAATTAGTATTAAAAAATTAAAAATTCGTTTCTAGGGTTGGAAAATCGACATTTTCTGATTCATAAAAGCAACCATTTTATTTGTTATTTTTAATTTTTATGATGAATTATACTTACTTTATATATCAAAAAGAAGTAAACTGGTTTTAAAAACCAACAAAATCTAAAAGACGATTCTACGGGTAGCCAATTAGAACTTTTTGGGGTATATGAAACGGATTTTTTGTTTTGTTTGTAAATTAAATATACATAATATTTTCGAAAAACGTACATAGGTAATAGATATAGGAAAAGCCAAACATTTAGCTTCCTAGCCGAAAAATTTAAACGGTTTTTTAAATATAAAAGTAACCGATAACATTATTTTGATTTTTTAATTAAATCTACTTTCTGTTTTGGCTAGAAAGGAAGAATAATTACATCTGTGAAGGGTAGTTAAGATTCGGCACAGCCGAATATAGCACTTTTACTTGTTGAATATACGCATTCAAAATTATACCTATGTGACCAAATTACTTTTCCTTCGCTCACTTTTAAATATGTGTACTCATACCATGTGGACACAAGAACGTAAAACTGATATATGTAATTGACACTATAGTAGAAGTATCTTGAAAGAGTTCAGCTGGGAGTACAGAAGACAATAAAGTTTTCCCTGTTCAGAAAAGTCTTACAAGATATTGTCATGTAGTGCCACTATTTATGAAACCACGGCGTATAAATGTATAAATGACAAATGATGTAAAATAATATAAGTTTATAGTTTTAACAAGAAGCCGTTTAAAAAAATATATGGATTAGCAAATAGGCGGTTACTTTATGATTCTATTGGACAGATCAAAGCCATTTATACCCGAGTTGCTTTACCTCTTAAATTGCGACTTTTGTATGTAGAAAAACATTTTTTTTTAATTTTGTGAATAGTAACTAAAATCTGTGTTTAATCTAATGAACACAAAGATATTTAAAGATGCAGACAGACGACGTAATATATATTGGTACATACATATGTACATTTTTGTGTTTTTCTAAGTTAAAATACTCAACTCTAAAGCCAAAACAAACGACGGCTTAAGATCCACATTAATTTTGGTCTTGTATAATACCTATGTATAGGTATAAAATATTTTTTATTTGATTGCATAGAATTAACTTCATGGCGAGATATATTAAGTAATTAAAAACAACAACATATTTAAATAGTTTTAAATAGTTTTGATATTGAATATGTTTTCAAAAATTAAACCTTTAATCCTTTCATCTAATATGTATATCTGTCGCTTAAATAAGGGTGCAATGTTTAAGTTAAATATTTCTATACAAATCATTAACAAATTTGCGCTTCAGTGCACTTTAAATTTCACTTATTATCCACAACTTAATAGAGATTTTAAAATGAATGAAACAACTTAAGCACGCTAAATGAGGGAAATTTGTCACTATAGCAATCAATGCATGTCAACACAAAACCACTTGCTAATCTGTCAAGTCTAATAATAAAAGTGAAAAAAGAGACATCAGAAAAACACCCACCCTTTGTGAAAAATTGTGTGTGAAAAGTAACACTTCAAAACTAAATACATCATTTGTTAATGTTACAATAAGTATCGCAAGGAAGCAAACCTCAATAACAATAGATAGATTCGTAGCGCGACTTAAAATTACACAACAGTATCGTTCACAATCCGATTGTAATGCTAATAATGTAGCATTTTTTAGCTCTTTATGAAAAAAATACTTTGCGGATGAAATATTTATCCCCAAAGCAGATAAACTACGCAAAATATATATGTATGTATAAGCAAAGAACTCACAGATTTACAAACACAAAGAAAAGCAGCAGTACGAAAACAATGAATCTATTTGCGTGTAAATGCGCACACGCAGCAGGATACCTTTTCATATTAAAGTAAATAAAGATAAGTAAAGTAAATTTGCCTTTTAAAAAACACAAAAACGCATTTATGCAGCTTCTATTTAAAAAGGATACAAATATAAAAACAGACATACACAAGAGAATATAATAATCCTTTCAATATGCCACTTAAGCTGATCATGCGCAGTATAAGAGCTCATTCACTCAATTGAAGCAAGAACGTGAAAGTGAAAAAGGATCATTTGTCATTATATTTGATTTTGAATGACCTGTTTTTCTATTTGTTGGCTCTTGTTTCTTTTATTCTAACTTAGGATGCTCTACATGTTATGGTTAATTTGACCCTAATTTTCGTTGTTTACACATAGGATTTTTATTTATTCACCCTTAACATTAACAGAGCATTTAACCCATTTAAGGGCTTGCTATTGTTTTGTATCTGCCTTGAATAAGAGCACATACATACGTGAGTACATCTATTACATTAAACGCACCGTTATCATCAAGATCATTGGTTTCTTAAATTATTGAGGTCGTTTCATCTTTTGTTTCCTGCATCATCTTAGGATCATAATGTTTGTTCTAAAGGGTTTGTTTCTTATATGATCTGATTTATCCTTTTATTTGTGTTAAGATTGTTTTTGATTTAATCTCTAAATGGGATGCTGTTTATTACGTTTGACTTTTGCACTTATCTAGGAGGTATATTTTTTACTTCACAATTATTAATTTTCCTAAAGAAATTTATTTTATTTGTGCTTTACAGCAATTCGTTAATTGGTAGAAATTCACGTGCCACGTTAGTTCTTTAATATGACACGTAAGCAATTGAAGTTCTGAAAAGTATTAAAATTTTTATCAATCCGTGTTATATTTCATAATCACAAAGGTACAAATATCCAAAAAAATATTTGGAATATATTAGGGCATGAAAAAAGTCAGTCGAAAAGAAGCAACCAAACAAGTTACTAAGTTTTGCTTTTCTCCTAATTAAATGTATTTAAGGGCTTGATAAATAGAATTCGAATTTGAGCTTTCATAGAGAACACATTACAATTCTGAATTGAAATAGTTTTCATAAATTGAATTTTCAATCAAATTGTTTTTCCATAAAATATAAATAAATTTCAAATTATATAAGAGATCAAAACGAAAATACAAGAAACTTGTAATATTCCTTACGTCTCGAAATCTGGAGGAATACCTCCAGATAAATGTGAACGGTGGGTGAAAGATCAGAACAAAATCGATTTTTCTATGATAGAAACAAAGGGAACTGCACCAAAGATAAGTGACAAAGAGCTTCAATTTGAAAAAGTAGTCCTTGTAAAATGCCCCAATCCTGATATATCAAAAGGAGCTATTCCGAAATCTTCAAATTTCAAGAAAAATTATAATACAATAATGACTGATTCTTCAAATTCCAACAATGTAATAAATAAAAAGATGCCAATCAATGTAATTGAAAACTCCACAGAGGAATTGAAATCCTGTAATTTAGGTATTGAAAATTTGCAAGACTATATTTATGAAAAAGGAAAAATTCTGGATAATATTGATTTACCAAATAATCAACACCAAAATGATATCGAGTTTGAATCAAGTTCACTTTCTGATGATGGATCAAGCGTAACTATTAAAAGGCAGAAACGTACTTTAGAAGGTAAAGTAGAAAAATAGATTTAACTAATCTTAAGACACGAAGCGTTAATAAAGAAAATGTTATTAATCGTAATAATAGATTTGCTTTGTTAGGCGATTTAGATGTAGAACAAGAAATTTTAGATTATAATCTCAATAATAATATAGAAAATAATGTTGTATCTAAAAAAGCATTTTGTCCACCAATATTTCTTCAATATGTTAACATAAAATCTTTAATTAATCAACTTATTTCAAAAAATATTGATTTTAAAATTCAAAATCAGTCTAGATTTAAAAGTAAGTTTTATCTTAAAGATGCATCAGTTCACACTGAAATTATGCAATTATTAAACGAAGAAGAAATTGCTTCATATTCGTTCACTCCTAAGGAATTTAAATGAAAATGCAATAAAATTAGAAATTGATAAAATTGTACCCAAAACTATTGATATTGTGACAAAATGTTCAACTGATTATTCAAGAAAAAAAGGGATCGATACAGGCTTATTTTTATTAACCCTTAAAGCGAATAGAAATGTAAAAGAAATTTTAGGAATAAAATATATACTAAATCAAGTAGTGTATTGGGAACGACCAAAAAAGAATACAAAAGTTCCACAATGTTGGAGATGCCAACAATTGGGTCACTTTTCCAAAAATTGTAATCGCCCATTTGCATGTTTGAAATGTGATCAAGTACACGCACCTGGTAAATGTGCTTTAGTTATTGATAATGAAACACTTCCTTTTTGTGTAAATTGTAATGAAAAAGGACATACATCAAATTATAGGGGTGGTCCAGCATATAAAAAAATCATTTTATTAAGAGAAAAATCTATTAATGAAAGAAAAAATCGTAAAGAAGAAGCTGGTATGAAAGTAGGAAAAGAAATGTTCATGAACAATATTTTGAACACAGGCAAAACATTCGCTAATATATTAAAAGGGTTTGAGGAACCGTCGCAGAGGAATATTCAAAAAAAGGCAGCAATTATTGAAGAATTTTTGAAAATTGCTAAATTATTATGTATTCCGGAGTCTATTTCTTCGGAGGATAGAATTAAAAAATTTTTAGTAGATTTTAAGAGTATGTCATAGGATCAAACAAAAAAAGAGTGTTTGAGTTTAATGAAGGATGTTCAAAATTTATAAGGGCCGTAAATATATGAATTTATTGACATTTAATGTTGGATCTCTTGTTAATATAAGCAGGAAAATTGAACTTAGTAAATTATTAGATCAATTTCGAATTGATATTACCTTTTTGCAAGAATTGCACTTATCAAATAATGCTCTGATCTTTTTAGACATTTTTTTTGTTTTAAAAGGCGGTAGCGCATTAGGTGTTGGTCTAGCATTTTAGAAAGTGGATATTCAAAATTTAAAATTTCCAATTCTATTTATTGAAATAAATTTATCTATTAATGGTATCAATACAAAAAATTTATGTGGTTCTATATATTTTTCAAGTAATTGCGGTCGTCAAATCATTTGCTCAGGTCTCTCTACAATATTAAATCATTCTCATAGTTTTGATGGATTCATTTTGAGAGGTGATTTAAACTTTAAACATATTTCTTGGAATGATTCAGTAAATACTTTTAATGATGAAGTGTTACAGAACTGGCTTCAAAATGAATCGTTTTCTATAACTAGAAGTAGTGATTTTAATCCTACATATCCCGGAGGTTCCTCTCACTTGGATCATTTTCTGTTGATGTTGAATCTAATTATAGAACTTATACATTTCCTACTTTTTCAGACCATGTTCCTCTTAAATTAGAGATCAAATTTAATTATTTTAATTTTATATTAAAAGTGCCTGATTATTTTGTTTCATTTAAAAATATGGATTGGAGTTCATTTAAATTCGACGTTAGTTCATCGCTTTTAAATCATTTTCCACCAATCAATAGAAATTTGTCGAATAATGAAATTGATAATTACATTGATGAATTTGTTAACACTATAAATTTTTTATCACAAATTCACTCAGAAACTTGTGGAAGATCTGAAAAAAAATTTGTTGTATCTGAAACTGTAAAAAAACTTTCAAATATAAAATATAATTGGCAGAAAGATTTAACTAGAATATATAGAAGAACTCTAAGTAGGAACAATTCGGAGTATTTATTAATTTCGAAACAAATAGATCTAATCAAAATTATTATCAAGGAACGAATAGAATTAGAATAAGTTAAAATTTTTAATGATAAACTCAAAAACACAATTCCTGGCCCAACGTCTTTTAAAGAAATTTTTAAAATTTCAGGAAATAAAAATAATTCATTTATTAAGAATATTTCTGTAAATAATGTTATAATAAAGGATAAAAATCAAAAATTGTATATATTAAAATCACATTTCTCCTCAATTTACCAAAGTGATCCTCTTAATAGAGATAAATCATATGTTGAGGATACAATAAACAAAACTCTGTTACAAGCCTAAAATTGTATTGTTATTTTTGATAATAATTTACCATCATTAAATAATCAGAATAATTTACATTTCACGTCGCTAAATTCTATTCTAGAAATTTCTAGTTTAATCAACAATAAAAAAATCTAGTGGTTTAGATAATATCTTAAATTACTTGATTAAAAAATTTCCTAAAAAAGTTTTCGAATATTTGACAGTAATTTTCAACAATTGCATTAATAATTGTTATTTCTCCAAGGATTGGAAAATAGCTAAAATTATTCCTATACCAAAACAAAAGAGTAATAATGACATTAATAATTTAAGACCAATATCCCTTTTGTCTAATTTAGGTAAACTTTTTGAAAAAATTATACTTGTAAAAATGGATTTAGGTTTGACAGAATCATATATTCCTCAATATCAATTTGGTTTCAAAAAGGGAAATTCTACTACTCATTTACTCTTAAAATTTCATAATGATGAAATTCAACATCTTAGAAAACGTCAATGCACAGTGGCAATTTCTCTTGATATTGAAAAAGCGTTTGACAAAGTATATCATAATGGTATTTTATATAAAATGATTTCCATAGGTTTTAATCCATACATTGTAAACATTTTTAGTAGTTTTTTTGAAAATAGAAAGTTTTGTGTTGAAATTGAAAATACACTTTCGCTACAAGGCAATGTTAACTATGGAGTTCCACAAGGTTCAATTTTAGCGCCACATTTATATAATATATTTATTTCAGACTTTCCACACCTTTTTAATAATTCAACAGGAATTCTTTATGCAGACGACTCCTTATTATATGCTCATGATGAATCACCATTAACAGCTCTTAATTTTGTATCTTCACATCTTGAATGGGGAATTAAAATAAATGTATCCAAAAGTCATGCATTATGTTTACGAAATGCATCTGGAAAATGCAAATATACTGTAGTACCAGAAAGTAAAAAATTAAAACTGTTTTTAAACAGAAATGAAATTTATTTTAAAGACAGTTTTAAATATCTCGGTACAAATTTCAATAAATTAGTTAAGTTTAACAATCATGTTAAATATATGTAATTTAGAAAAAGCAAACAAAGTAAAAGGAGCGTTTTCAAAATTTTTTAATAATAAATCTTTACCCATAAAAACTAAGTTACTTTTATATAAAGTTTGTATTCGGCCTATATTTATTTATGGATTTCCAATTTGGTTTAGTATTTCGTCAACATATATGAAAAAAATTGAGATTTTTGAAAGACATATTTTACGAAAATGTGTTGGGAAAAATTATAAAACGCGTTTAAAAAGATTTTCAAATAATTTTATATATGATAAATCTTCAATAATACTTATATCCGATTACGAGTTGAGTTTAATGAAAAATTAAATTTCTTTGAAGACAATATTATGAACGATATATTATCTAGTGAAACTGATTTAAGTTGGTCAAATACAAATTATCTTCCAGCAATAGGTATTTTGCGACAACAATTTGAAAATATTAATGGACAAAACTTATATCATAGAAATACTCCCGGCATTCACAGAGGGTAAAATTTAGTTTTAGTATTAGTTTTAACTGTTATGAAATTCTTTATATTACGTTGTTGTCACAATACTACTATATATAAATGAAATTTATTTGTTGGTGGTTAAGCAATGTTTATATGCATTTCATTGGTGCTTTAGCATATTATCAGTAGACTTCAACCACAGTTTTGAAAAGTTAAAAACCTCTTATCTTATGCATATACTTCTGAAAACCATTGCTTAACCACCAACAAATAAATTTCATTTATATATAGTATTAGTTTTAAGTTTATTTTTTTAAGTTTTAGTTTTAAGTTTATTTTAAATAGATTTTACTCTATTGATATCCATAAGTGTCGGGAGCAAACAATTTTTTTTACATTTAAAACAACTTTTATTTAACTTAGTTATTCTAATCAATTTATAAGCATGTAGCAATTACTTCTTATTAAAATTAAAATAATACTATATAATTTTAAGTTTCCAATTAATGTTTAATTTAGCTAATTGTTATGAAATTATTAAGTCTCAATAAATTAAATTAAAGTCTATTTAATATAAAGATTTAAATTGGTATTAAAAATCGAAAGAAGTCGAAAAACGATTTAAAAACTTTACTTTTTTTCGAATATTAAAATAACTAAATAACACAAATTTATGTATAGACCGAAATAAATTTCTATTGAAAACCAGAAAGACCAGGATTGGAATGAATGTGTGTGTACACTCCAGACTTATGTCGTTGAAGGATATATAAGATGCGGCACATCCGAACTTAGCTCTTTTACTTCTTTTTTTAAATTTAAACCATTGCGCATTGGTAGTGTCATGTCCGTACCAGGTGGAACGTAATTCAATTATTTTGGAGACAGCAATAAGTATGTTATATACTAAAGTTGTTAATTACCCGCCTTTAAACTTTGTTTGAATAATTCAAACAATTGTTTTCGTTGTTTCGATCAAGCGAAAGAACAAAAAATTACTCGATAAATTGATGAGAATAACAAATAAAATTATTACAATATTTAGGAAAAAATTATTAACAATATATAAGCAATTCATACAAAAAGCTTATAAATAAAATATGTAATATTTTTGTTATCACAAAATGTAAAAACTATTTTAAACAACTAAAATCGTTATATTCGACCGGGTCGAATCTTTAATACCCTACAAATATTTAGTAAGTAAATTTAAAATGTTTAACTTAGTGGGACAGAGTTCTTTTAAGACATCTCTATTCTGAGAGAGTCATTCCTGGAAGGGCCGTAGGAGAAACGTTTCACCTCTCCAAGATCTGAGAACATGTCAGCTTCTTATAGGCTTAAAGAACAAAAATTGTTCAATATTTACATTACTTTTGCATATAATATCGTACGTCAACGCCCACTAAAGGGGGAGGGGTCCAAAAATAGACTATATCATGTTTTCCATAGACGAACGTTTGGGCATTGCTAGACCGTCTTTTATTTTTTATTTTTATCTTGGACCAGCACTCAGGGGATGACCCCTATATATGCAATGCATTGCGCCGGAACTCAAAACGAGGGGATAGTATAGATGAGAAGATGAACAGTTTTTTTTGTAGCTATTTCAACCTTTTTACTTCGCTGGCTAGTTTTTGCTGGTGTGTGGTGTTACTCTGCTTTTAGTACATGATAGTGTCAGTCGCTGCCAATTATGTTCAGTGACCAGTGACTATGCCTTCATCATTGAAACAGACTGGCAACAACTAACACAACCACGCACTAATGCTGATCAGAAGAATTCAACACAATATTTCATGACTCAGCACGGGCTCGAACTCACGACCCTCCGCTTCATAGTCTTGTGTTCTACTACTTCAGCCAACAGCACCCTAGTCTTAGATTTAATCAATGATCAAGAATATATGTATATACTCTATGGGGTCCAACTCTCTTTGTAGGGTATTAAAACTGTATTTTATCGGGGTCGCTCTGGCAAGGGCTGTGGGGAGACAATTCACCTTTGTCATAATACTCTAAAAATAAATGTTTGGGATAATTAAATACAAAATTTAGGGCAGAGTAGTACCAGGTTACGCCTCAGCTTCGTCATGAAAGCTTAAAAATGTTATTTTTAAGGAATGTAGGCTTAAGTAAAACAATTTGTTATATGTTTACACTATTTTTGCATATAATAACGCCCACTAAATTGAGCGGGGCCAAAAATTATTTATTTTATGGCTCCAAGTTTAACGCGTTCAACCTTCTTTGACATAAAAATATATCATTTGCTTAACAAAATTACAAAAAAAAAACTTTAAAAATTATGTTGTTTTTTAGAGGTTGGTTTTGTTCTTCTTAGGGGAACTTTTTTCCCTCTTGCCCAAATTAGCCCATTTCCGAACTTTACCTGTGGTATCCTTCAAGATATATTTATACTAAATTTGAAGAGTCTAGCTCCTTTCGTTTGGACTGAATCGTGATTTCCACAGACGAACGGACGGACATGCTCAGGTCGTCTTAGATTTCATCACTGATCAAGAATATATGTATATACTTAGTGGGGTCTCAGATGGATATTTCGCTGCGTTACAAACGAAATGACAAAGTTAATATACCCTCAATATTCATCATCCAAAATAAAGCAAATACTGCTCTTTTATATAAATTATTAATGTGAAATTTTTTCCACTAATTAAACGATTTATTGGCTATTCGAAAGAATTTGGTTTTGTTCGATCGATTAATCGACTTATTCTTAACCGATTGACAACTCCACTATATAGATACGGTTAGGCATCCGTTGTAAAATGTATGAAAATACACTTGGGGGATTCCCACTGTAGTTGTAAAGTCATCAGTCATAAAATAATAGCACGAATTATATGACCAGTGTGAAGAACCCGTCATAACTTATTATGCTATTTCAAACATCGATCAGTTGATGCCATGATATGAGCTGAATACATATTTTTTTGCTGTGGCATACGGAAAAACGTTTAGTGGCTGCCAGCTAAGTAAGTTAAACGAGAAAAATTTTTTACTTGTATATATTTAGTTTTTGCGATTTAGTTCGATTTTAATTTTTTTTATGTTATAAAAATGTGACTTAATGTACAGACATATAGGTATGAATAATTTTTTAGCCGTTTTTTAGTCGTGAATCATATATAAGTAACGGCGGCAAACATAATGACAAAACAAAAACATACCTGAAAGAGTGCTATTATTTTATGACTTTTTTGTATGCAGCACAACAACAACTTTTTTAAACTGGTCTGAAATATTATGACTTTATGACAATATGAAATGCCCCAACTGTTAGAGGCAAAGTGTGTTCTATCCTTACCATAAAATTGAGAGATACCAACTGTATATAAATACATTTATACATATATATATATATATATATATATATATATATATATATATATATATATATATATATATATATATATATGTATATATATATATATATATATATATATACACATTTGTTTGTTTTTTATCTTTATTTTTTATATTTATTTATATATATATATATATATATATATATATATATTTAATATATATATATATATATATATATATATATATATATATATGTATAGATGTATATGTATGTATATATATATATATATATGTGTAGATGTATATGTATGTATATATATATATATATATATATATACATATGTATATATATAAATATATATATATATATATATATATATATATATATATATGTATATACATATATATATATATATATATATATATATGTATATATATATATATATATATATATATATATATATATATATAAATTTGATATTTGATATCAATTGTAAAAGAGAACATATTAGGATAAGAAATATATTCAATAAACAAATATGTATACAATTTTCAAATTTACAAAAAAACTGTTATCACTGAAAATTTATGCATACATATGTATGTACATTATTGAATTTTTACTTTTGAACATAAAACAGTCTAGTGAAAAAAAAAATTGTAATTTTTAGAAACTACATTGTGTATATTTCGAATCTTTGACTGAGGGTCAAAGTCGCAAGTATAATATTTTTATTTAAAAAATACATGTTAATTAATTAAAAATATAATTAATTGAAAAAAAATGTATGAAGATTTATATAAAATAAATTGATATATATATATATATATATATATATATATATATATATATATATATATATATATATATATATATATATATATATGTAAAAATCATTAGAAATTACTTAGATTTGCAGTACTTTCAGAACACAAATTCAGGATCATATTGACTTCCTTGGAATCTCTTTTACTGGGACTACAAATAAATCGCCGCAAGAAGCTTATAGCATGTGTGATATACTAGTATCATCATTAGGGTTTTTATATTCCCTATTCCCGGGGAAAAATAAACCTTCCCGGAATCTCAGGAATTCCCGCTCTAAATAATAATAGAAATATTGATTAACCCACTTAGTCATAAAAATTTTGAGAGTCTAATAACAGCGTAATAAAACAAAATTTCATATGAAATTTGCTCTAGTACACTCTTATAAGCCTCTCATAATTTTTATGAATAAGGGGGAAAATATTTAATAATATAAACAGGGAAATAATCGCTATTAAAATTAAATTTTATTTTTTTAATTTATTAAAAATTAGTTATGAAGAAAACTTAAAAATTTAATTCCACAAATAAGTTTAAGAAAACTTTTATTCATTAATACATACATATGTATGTACATATGTATGTGTATTTTATATTGAGATTAGGAAATACAATATGTTAAGACATAAATTACATTGAAGCATTATACATAGTACCAAAATTATATTTACATATTTTTTTGAAAATGGGGTTTTAAAATAACTAAGGCATTAATTGAGTTATCGGAAAGTCGATTTCTGATTTTATTAACAAAATTTTCTGTTGTCGGAAAAGCTCTTGCGCTCTCGACCGATGTAGGCTTTATTGTCAATAGAGAATTGTACAATTTTTTAATAATGGTAGTTTTAATGCCACTTGCATCAACAAATTTTAATTCCATTTTTAAAGAAAAGTTTGATGAGATTTTTGATATAAATTCAGGTGAAGCTTATGCTTTTTCAATCGCATTTTTCAATGTTTATTTAAATGTTGGTTCTTCTGATGTATTTTCTTCTTCTGTTTCATCTTCTTCGATTCGCTTTTCCTCAAAATCTCTATCTTCAAAAAGACGTTTGTAAATATTTTCTGCATATGAAATTACAGCACTTTTTGTTGAATATTGAAATATGCTGTTACCACTTTTGCTAAAAAAATTCGGATTTTGTAAGTAGTGTACTAAGGTACACTAAGGTAAGGTGTACATATTACTTTCTCTTATCTCCTCTATTCTTTTGTATAATGCCTGAAACATCTTCTGTCCTATAAATATATTTTATTTACTTACATAATGCACATAAAATTGCGTCTGCCTCTATTAAATTTGTGTTTCGTCTACTTAACGCTTCTACGGCCAATTTAATTGGTTTCAAAACCTGTATCATTTATTTGAACTTTAAAATGTTATCTTCGATCCATAACTCTCCCATCTCCAAATCAATTAAGGCTTTTTTTAATGGCTTTTGTAGAAGTAGAAACTTTTCTATCATTGTCTCCATCGAATTCCATCCAGTTATAACATCTAAATCAAGTGACATTTCTTTATTAAATTCTATTGCAATATATTTTTCAAGTATCGTATATTTCGTTGAGCTTTTTTTAAACATGTTAATGATTTTTCGCGTCGAATCCAAAACTTCTTTAGAATTACTATTTATAATTATAACTATTTCCCTAGAATTTAAAAAACTGTCATCAAAATTATTATCGTCTTAGGAAGAATCGGTCCTATATAGATAAAATTGAAATGTACTTGTTATCCATCCGTGCTTTATGTTAAAGAGAAGCCAAAACCTAAAGAGAGTGAGAGTAACAACATGTTTTTTTCGTCTACGTATTGGTTTGCTGTGTAAGCAGAATTTATTTTTATTTTCTTGCTTTCCTATAACGGGTTATAGGACAAGAGATGCTTGATCATCTCCGGTTTAGACAATACTATTTATACGTAAAAGGGCCCACAGACATCGTTCTTTTTGCACACTTTTAACCCTATGTTTCAAACTGTACGGTTAAACCTGCTAGTGTGTGGGCCAAAACCGACGTTCGTTTGGAACGTGCAAAAAATTTGTAGCGTCTTGATTTTAACAGTCGGTTTTCACACGTGGTCGTACAAAACCGCTTGTGTGTGGGCTAAACAGTAAAGAAGGACAGCTTTTGCCAGTGTAAAATACTGAAAATGTAAAAATTGCTGATTCGCGTGTTAACATACATTTGTATAAATATTTGTTTTGTTTTGATTATTGCGAAGGAAAAAAGAACGTATAGTGTGTGTGAATGATCGTTGTACGTGTTAAGCCGTACAGTTTCACCCGTTCGGTTAAAACTGTGAACGAAGTGTGTGCCCAACTTAAGACTTTTTTGTGTGCTTTCCCGGGATCCCGACAAAAATTTCCCCGGAAATCGGGAAATTGTAATAACTAGATTTCCCGGGAATTCCCTGGACGGGAATCCCGAGATAAAAACCCTAATCACCATACATCTGCATATGTATGTACATGTATGTGTATATGTTTGTTCTGCTTATTATTAGATGATTGTATGAATTGTACTTGCACAACGTCATTACATATTTATTTGTAAAATTTACCATATTTGATTAAATTATTTAATCTTTGTGCAAATATACCCTTATGAATAAGTCAGTTGTTAGATGATTGATATGCATATTGTTGAAAGCAGACAGTTATTTTGTTATTTGTGTACATAATTATAATTTCGCAACAAAACAAATTTTATCAAGAGCATCAAATTTCGAATGGTTTTTTATGAATTATAATTTATCGTAACTTCAAACAATATTTTTGTAAACTATTCACAAAAGAGCTTAAGTTTGGTTTTAAGATTTTCAGTGGATCAAAAATTATATTGAAGTGCTCGCAAAAAGTTGTGTACATTCTTAAAGAAATTTTAAACTTTATATGCGAATAATGATATGATCTCGATTATTATTTTATATTTCTTTTAGTTTTTCTACTTATTTGAAGTTTATTGTTGATTAGTGGCAAATGAAGAAAGTCGTTATAAGCTGCATTCGGCGTAAGTAGTTTTATAAAAAATCAACAGATACAATTACGTTTAAAATTTTGTTTATATACATTAAAAAAATGTTTTCATTAATTATTGTGAGGCACAGTAAATGAAATGTCAAAGGATATCTGTCCTTTCAACAGCAAACAGTTTTAAAGAAAATTAATACATACAAAGAAATGGAAAAAATGTCCAACTGTGAACTTTCATGAAGGTTAAAGTATGTTAAGCCTTTATAAGATATAACAAGTTTCTTGTATTTTTATTATTTTCAAAATTGTTCGTGCAATATATATGTACATTTGTTGAAAGGGATGTTTTGCATATCACAGGATAGTAAGTGAATGGTCAACATGTGTAGATGTAATATTTTATTATAGGACTGGTCAGCGCATTGGTCACTTTGTCTTGTTTGGTGTATTTGTATGACCAAATTTTTTATTCTTTTGTGCCTTTAATTTTTTTTAAAACATTGTTCTGGTATACTTAAAGGTTATAGGTCATCACCGTACTTTTATACATATATTCTCACAGTCTTGGCTTTGTATACATGATATATAATTTGGATATAAATACTTTTTTCCTAGTTTTCAAAATTTTTTTATGAATTTTAATGAATTTCTACGTTTTTAATTTTTTTACAGGATTCAAGTTGTAGCCGAAAAGCTTTTAATTGTTGTTGGGTTATTGTATACTTAATCGAAAGAAATATCATTCAATAGGGGAGTGTCCAGCTTGGCGAATATCTTTTAAAAATAAAAGAATATTTTTATAAAATGGCAATCATTAGAAACATACATCTATACTAGGTAAGTTGTTTACTGTGTGTAAAGTGGTAATTTTTCATACATAACCATTAAAGGGGATAGACAACGCCATTTTCATTTTTATAAATTTTGTAAATAACGGAGTTTTCATCAAGAACTTTGTTTTTTAAAACAAAATAAAACCAAAAAATTAGATGAAGATGATTCAAATTTTTATTGTATTACGAAGAGAAAATGTCGGTAATTATTTATTATTACTTTTATATACCCAAATATATTTCAGTTGTCCAACTACAGTATAAAAAGTTTTATTTGAAAAAAAAAATGAAATGGTAGCCTATTTGGCTATTCTTATGTACCGAAAAAGTTACAACTGTCCAAACCTGAAATCGTATTTTTTATTTTTTCATTTAATTCTTTCTGAAATACAAAATATGACATATTAACAAACAGAAAATTGCTAACCTTTTTGGTTACTTTTGTGTACAAAAAAAAAATCAGTTGTGTAACCCTGGAATTGTCTTCTTGATTTTTTTATTTTAATATTTTGTATAAATTTATTTCTTCCTGAAGTATAAATAAGCTCTCTATTTAGGACCATTTCCAACCCATGAGTGCAGGAATGAAGTCTTCGGAAAATCGATTTTTTGGTGAGGAATAGAGTAGGAAACGTAGGTTTTTTCTATTATAATTCGTATATTAGAGTTTGCAAATTTTATTTTAGGGGCAATATCGATTAACAGGACACAAACTTATATTTTTACAACAAATCAATTGCCTGCTTCTTTGTAAAACTTGTTGCTCAAATTCAAAAATTCAAAAATATTTTTAATCTATTTTGTTAGGTTTCCAAAATGTATCCAAATTATTTTATTGCTAAATTATTTTACTGTTAAATAATAGGGTCCGCAATCTAACGCTTTTGAACTAGTGCTTATTTCGTGAATGGTAACACATAGCTCATGTCTGATTTGACAGATAATTAGTTTTATCCTTCAACTGAACGAATATGGTTGATCATGCAATGCGTTTTCGCTTCCCTAGATGCCGATATCGCCAAAAAAATCATATTTTCAGATGAAGCTCATTTTGATCTTGGCGGGTATGTAAACAAGCAAAATTGTCGGATTTGGGGGACAGAAAACCCGCACGCATACATTGAAAAGCCGACGCACCCAAAACGAGTCACTGTTTGGTGCGGATTTTGGTCCAGAGGCATAATTGGGCCATTTTTCTTCGAAAATGAGCAAGGAGTGGCCGTTACAGTCAATGGCCATCGTTATCGGGCCATGCAGCCATTTGAATGAAATTATTTTCCATTATTAACCGGAAGGATTGTACTTTCAAATAAAAAAGAAATTTGAGAAAATATTCAGTAGTTTTTATAGCATTTTCAAAAAAAAGTTATTAAGCGGAGCCTATATTTTACTAGTATATTGTAATATTAATCAAGCTTGTGGTTGTTTTTTATAAAATATTATATCTTATAATTTTTATTCGATACTTTGTTAACAGGTTGTTAACATCTTCATTCATTTTTATTTCCTGAATGAGGTTAACAAGCTGTTAACAAAATATGGAATACAAATTATAAGAAATAATATTTTATAAAAATCGACCACGAGCGTGGTTAATATAATAATAAACTGATAAGGCCAATAAAAATAAATCAATTATTTACTAGTAAATATCTTTTAAATTATTACATTAATGTAAATTTTTAAACAGAAAGTTTTTGATATTTCATGTTGGTTTCGACTTCTTCGCTTTTTTACATTCATCGAAAGCTGATAGCAGAAATAATTTCTCACGGGAGATTCACGATACCATTGTTCCCTTCGATTGGGATAAAAAATTCATGTGAACAAAAAATCCACTTGTTATTCACGATATGGGTGATAATAACTTTCCACCATTGTCGGTGAAGGGTATTAAAAAAATGTATCGGTAATTAATGGCGATTTCTTTTCTGGAAAGTATGTAACATTTTGTCACTTTTTATTATAAAAAACCACAATCAGGAGCAATTTTAAAATAAAACACATCTTCTTCTATTTTCAAATGCCATAATATTACCATTTTCCATTGAAAGGGAATCAGAATTAGTCTCAGGATTTAATGTTGAATATAGAAGAGGAGGATTTGCATTAATTTTTTTAGCAGAATATGCAAGTAGTTTATTTATAAGAATATTATTTAGTTTAATATTTTTGGGAAGTGATGTTTATTCATTTTTTTTTTTAAATTATTTTTTAGAAAAGAAAACAACATAAGTAAAAAGAAAAATGCCCATATTATCTAACCAATATGTTTCTTTTACAATGAATATTATGCCATTGCGCATTAATATTAACAACTTACAGATATACATATTTTAGGGCTGCTAATATTTTTCAGATGCTGGTTGCAAAATATATAACACCAAAACAAAATTGTGTGTTAAATTTTTAGACAAATCTTTTAATAATTTCGTAGTTCCTCACTAGTTTTATATTTACCACTCCTCTGTTAGACATCAACTATATAAGTTTGAAGTAGTCAATACATTTTTATATTAAACCAATGTTGATTGCTTGCTTGGAGGAATAAATACATATGTATTTTAAACGGTATGTGTATATACGTAGGTTTGTCATTCCGTGTGTGTTAAATTTTTAGACAAATCTTTTAATAATTTCGTAGTTCCTCACTAGTTTTATATTTACCACTCCTCTGTTAGACATCAACTATATAAGTTTGAAGTAGTCAATACATTTTTATATTAAACCAATGTTGATTGCTTGCTTGGAGGAATAAATACATATGTATTTTAAACGGTATGTGTATATACGTAGGTTTGTCATTCCGTGTGTGTTAAATTTTTAGACAAATCTTTTAATAATTTCGTAGTTCCTCACTAATTTTATATTTGCCACTCCTCTGTTAGACATCAACTATATAAGTTTGAAGTAGTCAATACATTTTTATATTAAACCAATGTTGATTGCTTGCTTGGAGGAATAAATACATATGTATGTATTTTAAACGGTATGTGTATATACGTAGGTTTGTCATTCCGTGTGTAGTTTCCCCAATACTGATTTAGGACCTCATAATGTATATATATATACTCGTATATATATATGTATATATATATATATATATATATATATATATATATATATATATATATATAACGTATATATATGACGTTTTTACTTGTTTTATTTTTTATTTATAATAGCAATTTAATTCTTAGTGAATTATAAAATAGTTTTACTTAACAAACAAATTATATTTGTAACCATTTTTAGCAGTTTCAATTACCGAAAAATATTCTAATTCACCAAACTTGGAAAGGTAATTTAAAATTTTTTAAATTCTAATACCAATTTGATTTTTCCTAATTTCTAAACAGTTTTAATCAGCAAAATTAATAAAACAACAAAAAATCAATTTCCCATCCATAGAATAAAAAATTTTATATATTTAGTTTTTAATACAAATTTGATTCTAGCAAAAACGTTTAATTAACAAAAAATAATTGGTTTTTGCTAATTAATTTCGCGTCCACAATTAGGTGTAAGCTTCCCAGCTCTAGAACCGTATTTTGGATTTTAATGAATTTCAATGCTACTCTATTTAAGTTTATTTGTAATCCATCAGTTGAAGAACGAAGTCCCTAGTCCTCTGTGGCTCGGGAAAACGTACAGACAGGCGGGCAGGAAGAAATCGATCATTCGTCGACTCTATTTATAAGGATCCGGAATATATATATATATATATATATATATATATATATATATAAAACAAATTGTTAAATTTGTACACTATATTTGCAAAAAAATTAATCTTTTTGGTATTATGGCTCCAAGTTTAATGCGTTGGACCTTCTTTGACATTAAAATATATCTATATTAAATTGAATTAAGATTCATAGGCTAATTGTTCGAAATTTGTTTTTTTCAAATCTGAGATAGACATGATAAATATTCCAAGGCACAAAGGAAAGTCAACATCAGTTTTATTCAACTTACACAGCAGAGGAGAACAGCTGGTTTTTAAAAGCCGCAACACTTTCATCATCAGTGCTCATGTGTATTGTGTTTGTCACCACTTATTAGGTGGCTTAGTTGAATTTGATAACAGTTCCTATTTACACAAATTTTATTGTGAAAAAGAATACGAAAACTGTATCAACCTGATGTTAACATGTTATTGTTATAATACCCGTGATACCGTTTGATTATTTTTCTTCATGTCCCATTTTTCTGAATTTTTTGTTCCATCATACCTAAGACAAACTTTTTTGGTGTGAATTTTATACTTAAGTACATGTGAACGTTTTCCAATTTTTTATTGGTAGCTCAAGCCACAGCTTAAAATTGCATGTAGTAAGTATTTTAACGAACATAAAATACTTACTACATAAAAATATATCATTTGCTTAACAAAATTACAAAAAAACTTTAAAAATTATGTTGTTTTTTTTAGAGCTTGGCTTAGTTCTTCTTAGGGGAACTTTTTTCCCTCTTGCTCGATTTAGCCCAATTCCGAATTTGACTTGTGCTATCCTTCAAGATATATTTGTACCAAATTTCAAGAGTCTGGCTCTTTTCGTTTGGACGGAATCGTGATTTCCACAGACGGACGGACATGCTCAGATCGTCTTAGATTTCATCACTAATCAAGAATATATATACACGGAAAAAACATATACTAAAATTTACTGAAATGTTTACATAGAAACAGCTATAATTCTAGCTAAAACTGGGACAGTGTCGATTTATAGTAAAATTTCATATATTTTATAACAAGCAAATATAAAAGCATTTGTTAAATATTATGTTAGCTTTTTTTGTAGTATATTAAACTAATTTTGTAATAAAAATATCTGCGAAATAATAAAAATTGCTTCAAATTATTGCAAAAGGGGTAATATAGTTTTTGCATTTATTTTAATCGTTTATAGCTACTTTTGCTACATATATTACATATTTATGTAAATCAATTTACAGTATTTCACATCTGTTTTTTGTTAAATCTGTACATTTTTAGCGAATTTTGAATAAAAGTTTCGTATCTCTTTATATATGTTAAACCAATTCTAATACAGTATATTTCTTATAATAGTCTATTTGGCATTAAATGTTCGATATTAGACTAGCTGCTTATCACATTGCCGTTGTTACCTACGCTATTTTTTCAGATGTATTCTCAAAATTAAAATACGTAAAATACTTTTATTTTGTAGCTTATTTAGCTACAAGATGTAGTTGGAAGAAGTGTGTATTTGGTGATTTTTCTGTTTAATTTTTGCCATTTACAGTAATTTTGTTGCCAATTTTGCAACAAAATAAATCTAATTTTATGTGCATTATAGGAAAATTAGTACCCTGGTCTAGCTATAGTTTACTTACCATTTTTCTTCCGTAACATTATACCGAAAATAAAAAATTGCTTATTTTTAACTAAAAGAAGAATTTAATTTTATTAATTATATATTAATCGTTTTAGTTTACATAGATATTTAGTTTTAACATAGCTAACATTTCATTTTCGTTTCAAATTTAAATTAACTAAATGATATAATATAAAATAACAAATATAAATATAACAAAAGGATGAGTATAATTTTACCAAACAAGAAAATTATTATATCATATAGCAGAAGTAGCTATGTAATTTGACTAAATATATTATATTATGTAGCAGAAGTTGCTACATAATTATACTTAGATATGATATATTTTATAGCAGAATTACCTTTATAATTTACTAAATATATTACATAATGTTGATTGAATAAATTAATAAATCCAACGCCATTTTAGGCTAGAAATTTTTTCACAAAAATACTTTTACTTTCAAGATTTTCTATGGTATAATTTTGAAGTGCTGGTTCACTATTTCCAGATGCGCAATTCCTTGAAATAAAACCCTGTTGAATATTAATATATGTTTTTATTTTAAAAACGCTAAGACCAAAATCCCTTGTTGTAAACTTACTTGATCAATATATTCAGCTCTGAAACGTTTCCAAAACAAGGCTCGATCCGATCGATTTTTTATACGTTCCGCAATTCCATAGTAGTCCAAATTTTGAAAAGCCTCTAAAATAATTTCAGAATCTTAAAAAAACCACAATTTAAGAACGATTATATAATTAGTTTTATTATTTAAGTGCTTCCTTTCTGTAACACAATCTTCGTCAAACTGAAAAAATTAAAGATATAGTGGTGTGCTACCGATTGTTTTAGCAAATTATTATAAAAACATGTATATATATAACAAAGATATTTAAAATAATATTAGCCGATAGCAATTTTTATATTAGTACCTACGTAAGAATTAAAAATTATGTGAGTAACTTTACTGGAAATTTAAGCAAAATTTGCTATATTTTTTCGTATAAATTAACTTACCTTTAAATATTTTTATCAATTGCGGATATCCCATCCATATTAATTCTTCCACATCCATAATTAATTTCTTTTGTTTTCTTTTCAAAATTATTCTTTAATTTTAAATGCACCTTACTTTAATTTCTATAAAAGAAATGCTTTTGACCACGCGCCATTCAGAATGAATAACAAAGTACACTAATAAAGCTTATTCAGATGTTAAAGCAGCAATGTTGTGTCACAATTTTTGCTACAAAAGTAATATTTATGAATACAGAGCACACTAATGCAGCTTATTAAGTTGCTAAAGCAGTAATGTTTTGTTACAATTTTTGCTACATTTTTCACTATATTCAGATACATTTTTCTGCATAATATGTTTTTGCATATGCATTGTATTTAACAAAATATTCGCACAGTGGATATATTTTATTGTGCACAAATATAGTATATTTAGTTATACCAACTATATAATTGGTCACGAAAAATCTAAGCCATAACACATATTTACTTATTGTTATACTTTGCAGGAAGTAAAACGATAAATATTTCTGATTTAGTAATAATTATGTTAATTTTAACCATAAATATTGACAAATTTTGAAATAGCTTGGCAGCTATATTTTAAAGCAAAATTTCAGTGGGACTTTATTTTTCCGTGTACTATATGGGGTCTCAGATGGATATTTCGCTTGCGTTACAAACGGAATTACAAAGTGAATATACCCTCCAATTCTTTTTTGGAGGGTATAAAAATTGATTCCAGGATTGAAAAACGGAAAATTTTTTGGCACTTTACATAATAAAACAAGTAAAAGTGCTATATTCGGCTGTGCCGAATCTTAAATACCCTCCACAGATGTAATTCTTCTTTCTTTCTTGCTAAAACAGAAAGTAGCTTTAATTAAAAAAAAAAATTAAAAAAACAACAAAATGTTGTTATCAGTTACTTTTATATATAAGACAACGTTTAAATTTTTTGGTTAGTAAGCTAAATGTTTGGCTCTTCTTACTTCTAAAACCTCACAACGTCTTTCAAAAATATTAAATATGTTTAATTTACAAACAAAAAGAAACAAGTAAAAATGTTATATTCGACCGGGTCGAATCTTAAATACCCTCCAAATATTTAGTAAGTGAATTTGAAATGTTTAACTTGGTGGGACAGAGTTCCTTTATATAATATTGTACGTCAACGCCCCGCCCTAACGGGGCGTTGACGTTAGTGGGCGAACGTATGGGCATTGCTAGACCGTATTAGACTTCATCACAATTCTCTTTGGAGGGTATAAAAACTGTATTTTGGCGGTGGTCGCTCTGGCAAGGGCTGTGGGGGAAACATTTCACCTTTGTCATAAAACTCTTCTTTTCTTTTTTTTCTTTTTTTTTTTGATAGGGTCATTTAGAGGGCAAAGGGGGAGAGGGGGTAGGGCAGAAACAGGTAGACATAAAACTCTAAAGATAAATGCTTGGGATGATTATATACAAAATTAAAAAAAAAAAAAATTTTTGGTAGGGTCATTTAGGGGGGAAAGGAAGAGGGGGGGCAGAAATCGGTAGTCATAAAACTGTAAAGATAAATGCTTGGGACGATTATATACAAAATTTAAAAAAAAAAAAAAATTTTTTTTTGGTAGGGTCACTTAGGGGGCGAAGGGGAAGGAGGGAGTAGGGCAGAGTAGTACCAGGTTTCGTCTCAGCTTCGTCATTAAAGCTTAAAAGTGTTATTTTTAAGGAATGTAGGCTTAAGTAAAACAATTTGTTACATTTTTATGCTATTTTTGCCTATAATAACGCCCACTTAAGTGTGCGGGGTCAAAAAATATTTTTATTTTATTTAATGGCTCCAAGTTTAAGGCGTTGGACCGTATTTGACATAAAAATATATCAATTGCTTAACAAAATAACCAAAAAACTTTAAAAATTATGTTGTTTTTTCTGGGTTGGTTTAGTTCTTCTTAGGAGAACTTTTTTCCCTCTTGCCCGATTTAGCCCATCTTCGAACTTAACCTGCTCTAAGTTTTAAAATATATTTATGCCAAATTTCAAGAGTCTAGCTCGTTTCATTTGGACTGAATCGTGATTTCCACAGACGGACGGACGGACGGACATGCTCAGTTCGTCTTAGATTTCATCACTGATCAAGAATATATATACTTTATGGGGTCTGAGATGGATATTTCGATGCGTTACAAACGGAACGACAAAGTGAATATACCCTCCAAATTCTTTTTTGGAGGGTATAAAAATCCGTTTCATGTACCCCAAAAGGTTCTAATTGTCCAACCGTAGAATAGTTTTTTAGATTTTTTTGGTTTTCAATACCAATTTATTTCTTCCTAATATATAAAGTAGGTATAATTCATCATAAAAATCAAAAATAACAAATTATATGGTTACTATTATGAATCAGAAAATGTATATATTCCAATTCTGATATTGGATTTTTAATTATTTTAGTTTTTAATACCGATTTAACTCTTCCCAAAGTATAAAAAAGATTTTACTCACACACAACCAAAATAAGGAACTTATATGGCTACCTTTTTGTACTAAAAAATTTCTATTTTCCAACCCTGGAACCGAATTTTTAATACCAAATTAATTCTTCCTGAAGTATAAAATAGGTTTCATTCACTAAAAAAACTAAATTTGGAATTTATGTGGGTACTTTTATGTACCAGAAATATTTTGATTTCCCAACTCTGGAAGCGAATTTTTATTTTTTTACCAATGCAATTCTTAGTGAATTTTTAAACATTTTGGTCACTTTCATGTACCATAAAATATTTTAATAATGAGGTTCATGCAACTCTTAATAGTGAGGTTTATTTAACAAAAACTTAAGATTTGTAACCATTTTGGTTACTTTCATGTACAACAAAATATTGGAGTTATCCAACCCTGGAATCGACATTTTGGTTTGTTTTAATATCTGATACCAATTTTGTTTTTCCTGAATTAAAAAATAGTTTTAATTAGTAAAAGGCCGACGTTAGTTGGCTTTTTATGTATGAAAAGAATTTCAATTTTCCATCCCTGGGAGCGAAATTTTAATTTTTGTCTTCTTTTTATACCAATGCTAGTTTCCATTACTTATAAAGTAGTTTTAGTTACAAAAATCTTAAATTTAGCAACCATTATTGTCACTTTCATGTTCTACAATATATTGTATGTACCAAAAACAATTTCAATTTCCCAGTCCTGGAATTGATAAATATTTTGTTTTTTGCTTTTTTATAAATGCGACTTTTCATGAGGTATAATATAGTTTTATTGAAGAAACATTTTAAATTTTTAACCATTTTGGTTACTTTTATGTATAAAAAATTTCAATTCCCACCCTTGGAAGAGAAATTTTAATTTTTTTTATCAATGCAAATCTTCATAAAGTATAAAGTGATTTTATTTAAGAAAACCTCAAAATGTATAACAATTTTGGTTATTACATGTACTACAAAATATTGCATGTACCAAAAAAAAAAATTTCATTTTTCCTGGAAGCGAAATTTTATTTATTTTATTTTTTATCAGTGCAAGTATTCTTGAGGTATAAAGTAGTTTTATTTAAGAAAAATTTAAATTTTTTAACCTTTTTGGCCACTTTCATGTAGTACAAAATATTGCAGTTGACCAACCCTGGTTTCGAAATTTTTATTTTTTTTTTTTGAATTTTGTTCTTCCTAATGTATAAGACAGTTTTAGGTAGCAAAAAAAAAACATCAGTTGCCTGTTTGATTACTTTCACGTATAAAGTAAATGCAATTTCCCATCCCTGGAAGCAAAATTTGAATTTAAAAATTTTTTTGGTCAATGCAAATCTTCATGACGTATAAAGAGGTTTTGTTAAAGAAAAACTTGAAATTTTTCACAATTTTAGTTACTACATATACTACAAAATACGGAATGGGCAGAAAAAAAATGTTTATTTCCCATTACCGGAAAAAAATTTTAATTTTTTTAATTTTTAATAGACCATTCATTGAGGCTTCCCAAAGCACGAAATAGGTTTAATTTACAATTATTAAAAAAAATTATTGGTTCTTGGTATAAATTTTGCGTCGAGAAATATGTGTAAGCTTCCCAGCTCTGGAACCGTACATCGGATCTTTCTGAATTTCAATACCATTCTATTTAAGTTCATTTCCAATCCAACGGTCCAATAACAAAGTCTCTAGCTCTTCTGGGGGCTTGGGAAAACCACGTACAGGCAGACGGACAGACGGACATCGCTCAATCGTCATCGCTATTCATAAGGATCCAGAATATATATACTTTATGGGGTCCTATATTGATATCGAAGAAATTACACACGGAATGACAAATCTATATATACCTACCCTTTCACTTTTTTGTGAAGGGTATAAAAACTAACTTCTTTTGTTTTTGTTTGTGAATTAAACATTTTACATGCTTCAGCAAGAACTAAATTGGTATTAAAAACTAAACAATTTAAAAATTCGATCCCAGGGTTTGGAAAATAAAAAATATTTTTGGCACATAAAAGTTGTCATATAAGTTCCTAATTTTGGATCTCTCAGTGAATTAAACTTATACTTCGCGACAAATTAAATTAGTATTACAAAAAAAAATTAAATTGGATTCCAGGGTTGGAAAATCTTTATGGTTTCGTACATAAAAGTGACCAAATAAGTATTTTTATTTGTGCTTCTTGGTGAATTCGTGGAAAAAATTCAAAAAATTAAAAATTCGATTCCAGTGTTGGAAAATCTATATATTTTCGGTACATAAATATAACCATATAAGATCCTAATTTTGTTTCTTATAGCGAACTAAACTTATTTTATATTTTAGGATAAATTGAATTGCTATTAAAACCAAAAAAAAAAATTAATTTGATTACAGGATTGAAAAATCGAAATTATTTTTGTACGTAACAATCCATATAAGCTCCTAATTTTGGTTTTTTAGTGAATTATATTGTAGATATTCTTGTATTTTGATTGAGTTTTTATACCCTCCAAAAAAGAATTTGGAGGGTATATTCACTTTGTCATTCCGTTTGTAACGCATCGAAATATCCATCTCAGACCCCATAAAGTATATATATTCTTGATCAGTGATGAAATCTAAGACGAACTGAGCATGTCCGTCCGTCCGTCCGTCTGTGGAAATCACGATTCAGTCCAAACGAAAAGAGCTAGACTCTTGAAATTTGGCATAAATATATTTTAAAACTTAGAGCAGGTTAAGTTCGAAGATGGGCTAAATCGGGCAAGAGGGAAAAAAGTTCCCCTAAGAAGAACTAAACCAACCCAGAAAAAACAACATAATTTTTAAAGTTTTTTGGTTATTTTGTTAAGCAATTGATATATTTTTATGTCAAATACGGTCCAACGCCTTAAACTTGGAGCCATTAAATAAAATAAAAATATTTTTTGACCCCGCACACTTAAGTGGGCGTTATTATAGGCAAAAATAGCATAAAAATGTAACAAATTGTTTTACTTAAGCCTACATTCCTTAAAAATAACACTTTTAAGCTTTAATGACGAAGCTGAGACGAAACCTGGTACTACTCTGCCTTACTAAATGACCCTTTGCCCTCTAAATGACCCTATCAAAAAAAACGAAAAAAAAGAAAAGAAGAGTTTTATGACAAAGGTGAAATGTTTCCCCCACAGCCCTTGCCAGAGCGACCCCGCCAAAATACAGTTTTTATACCCTCCAAAGAGAATTGTGATGAAGTCTAAGACAGTCTAGCAATGCCCATACGTTCGCCCACTAACGTCAACGCCCCGTTAGTGGGCGTTGACGTACAATATTATATAAAGGAACTCTGTCCCACCAAGTTAAACATTTCAAATTCACTTACTAAATATTTGGAGGGTATTTAAGATTCGACCCGGTCGAATATAACATTTTTACTTGTTATTACTAAAATAGTTTCTTCCAAACATATTTTTCATCTTCTTTGTTTATAACATATACAAGTCCTAAGCTTATTTTAAATTTTAATAATTGAGATTTTGTTAAAGCATTTGCAAACATTCTTTCTGATAGACAATATACAACATTTAAAAATGTTTTAAAGCAATAGTCTTTAACAAAATTATACATAATGAACTTAGCTTCTGCTGTAGAAAGGGAAACAAAGCTCTGTTTTCGACACTTCGAACTTAATATTTCTCTTGTTTTACCAGTTTTAAAGAA
Organism: Linnaemya tessellans; assembly: GCA_951800035.1. Taxonomy (NCBI): domain Eukaryota; kingdom Metazoa; phylum Arthropoda; class Insecta; order Diptera; family Tachinidae; genus Linnaemya; species Linnaemya tessellans. The sequence continues at coordinate 56,794,343 of OX637532.1, forward strand.
AGTTTTGATGTGCCTTTGAGATGTCTTATAAGTCTTTTAAATTCATTCCAATGGTATTGTGTTTACTGTTACATGTAGGAGACAACCAATAGCTTTTTGATACAATGTATTATCCAATAATATTTCTGAGTCAGAAAGGTATCAACGGTATATCTGATATTTTTGAGTCTTGCAGTCCACATTCATTTAAGAATTTTGAATTTTGAACTTAACATTTAAAAAATTTCTTCTCCATCTTTACCAGCAACAATCATATCATCAACGTATACCAAGAGGTAGTTAATATTTTCTTTATGCAGTCTTGTGTACAAACTCGGCCAGGAGGAAGATCAACAAGTTCTCAAGTATTTTCGTGAATAGAATTAATCTCCTTTTGCATAGCGTCAATTCAACTTCTCCTCCTTAATTGAAATTGCTTCATTGAAGTTACTTGAATCTGACCGGAAAATTGCAGAGTTAATGTCAAATCGATTTGAGAAAATTAATTAGTTGATTCTACTAGAAATGCGTCTATCTGAAAAGGTTTTGAAAAACATCTTGAAATGTCTCATCACTTCCAGAAAAATCGGAATCCTTCTGCATCATCTTTTTTTTTTATTTGACTTTTTATTGCACACCTTTTTAAAGGAAAATAAACAAAATTTTTATTGGTATTTTCGATTGTAGCTACTATGCAATCATTTAATTTTTCTTTCTCTACGAAAACTACATCTCGTGAGATTTGAACTTTATTCGTATTGTAACTAAAAACTATATCCACTACATTTAAAATCATATCCAATAAATACTTTTCGAATCGACTTCAAATCAATATTCTTTTCGCATGCACATAACAGAAAGATCCAAATTTATGAAAATGTTTAAAAGATGGTTTCTTTCCATATCTTATCTGGTACGACGTTTTTGATACATGTACATCTCGATATTAAACGATTTTGAATATGATTCGCTGTCATTAGAGCTCCCATCCAAACTTTTTTTGTTAAACTAGAATCAATAAAGGCCCCCGTAGACGACATGTTTTTTACATCTGACTTGTCAAATTTCCCACTATTAAACATGTACATGTCGTGTGGTACCTTTAAAACTTTGCTTCTGTAAAAGTCAGACGCAAAGTCTTCTGACAAAATTTCAATTAGAGCGTGTTCTATTTTCTTCTGACAAACCTTCTGACATCAGCTGTTTTTATTACGAAAAATACGTTCTAAGAATTCTATGCCGTGACGAAAGAAGCAGCGGCGGGCCACTGCTACTGAAAGTATTAGCCGGCCAAATTGTTATTTTACAATACCGCTGTATGCATGTTCTTTTAGTCATTTAATAGAAATTATGCACATAAATACATAAATAACACTTTAGTATTATATCCTGATTTAATATCTTCAAATTAAAAGAAAGAAATCTTTAAAATTGTTGAATTCTTTTACGGCGCAAAAAAACATGTTTGTTACGGCAGGATACCATTTTGAAACCTACGACCTACTATGGTGCCTGCAAAGACCATACAAAATGCGTAGACCAGCTGTTGAAAAAATCAGAAACTATGTCAGAAGCAATTAACATGTACGTTTGTGACCGAATATTGTTAACCTTCTGTAAAATTGTTGTTTTTGACAGACATGCACAATTACATATGAGTTGAAAAGTTGATAAGTCAGATGTAAAAAACATGTCGTGTATAGTAGGCTTAAAGCATGCACCTCACCATTTCAATCAAATTCCTACTTTTTCGTTCCGCAACACCATTTTGTTGAGGATTATTGGAAACGGTAAATTGAATTTTGGTGTCATATTTCGATAAAATTTTTATTTATATTTTCGGCTGTATATTCTCCACCTGTGACAGTTCTTATAGTTTTTGGATAATGACCAACTTGATTTTATTAAATTCCAATATTCAACTAACTTATAATAAACTTCTGCTTTTGATTTTAAAAGATGTATTTACAAACAGAATCTACTGAAATCATCTATGAAATTCAAAATATTTATACCCACTAAATGTTGTAGGAGATATGCCCCCACCAATCAAATCAGCTGTTAGATGTGGAAAGACTTTGTTTTCGGAAAGAGTATCTTGAAAGTTTTCCTTGTCATCAAATTTCACATTTTTCCAAATGATTTTTGCATTCACTGATTTTAATATATATTGCCAAATCACCTCTTAAAAGTTTCCTAATATACTATTCATTATGATGACCCAGAACCCTATGACAATAGCTTTTATTTCTATTATGAATGGACAAAGCTTTCTCAGAAGTTGCATTAAGAGTATATAAATTATTTCTAAGATAGGCCCATTCCCAATACTTTTGAATTTTTCTCTAATATACATTCTGTAATTTTTCTAACAGAAAAATTTGAATTAAAATTCTGAACATAATATACTTCAGCAATAACTAAGGATACAGCACCGACGTCTTTCTTTAGAATGGCCTAATAAGACAAATACTCCTGTCAATTTAATTAATAATAAAAACTAAAATTCAATTCTATAGTTGGGCAATCGAAATTTTTTTGGTACATAAAAGTAACGGTATTCCTAATTTTGGTTTTTATTGGTGCACTAAATATAGTTACAGAATTAAACTAGTATTAAAAACCTAAAAAATCCAAGATTCTACTCCAATATTGATCGAAATGTTTTTGGGACATAAAAGAGAACAAAACGGGTACTAATTTTTTCTTTTTTTTTGGTCCTAAAAATATTTTATGCTTCAGGGAGACAAAACTTTATGTTAAAATTCTAAAGAAATGGTCTCCAGGGGTGGACCATTGAAAATTTTCTGATACATAAAAGTAACCAAATAGATTATGAAAAAATTAAAAGATAACTTTCATTTAGTCCTCAATAACATTTTATGAGACCAGCATAATGTCTGATTGACTTCCCTGCAAGGAAAAACATACTAACTTTATTTGTATTCATTATTGTAGTTTATTCTTTTTTGTTTTGATTAATTACTCTTAATATCTGAACAATAAAAAACAAACTTGAACATACATATTTTTAGGTCTCTAATATTTCAATGTACATACATCCAGCCGTAGATATTATTTAAATTACTAAGTAATCTCGTAGCAGGACACAAGAATTCTTACAACAGATGACGTACGTACGCTAAGGGAAGAAAGGGTTCAACAGGTCAGGGAATATGTTAGTACTGTTTGTGTGTATTTGTGTTAGCACATGAATTCATGAAGGAAATTCAACTCATATGCAAATAATTTTGAATATATCTACATAAATATTATATGCCTGTGTTATTTGAACATTTTACAATACTATGTGAATATATTGATTGTGTATAAGAAATTGTAAAAAGGACGACAGTGATTCATTTGCATCATCAGTCAAGTTGATGACGTAATTATGAGCATCGTGAATTTTTTAGATGCTACTGGCCTTGGTAATCAAAAATATTTAATGAAGTAGTTTACTATTTCTATAACTGGATAAACTGTTAATTCAAGGGTGTGCTATTGTGATTATTTGCAATGATATTTATAGCATTACTGAGGGATTTTTCTAATTGAATTTTGAATTGCGTGTCGTGTATCATATTAATTTAAATGTCATCTTGTTCATTTGGCTTTTATTCAATTGTCAGCATTTTGAAAAAGGCTTTTTGTCGAAAGGTGATACTTTTGTCTAGAATATTTATTTACATTATATAGGTTCTTGTAGATGATGATTATGAATATTAAACAAGCTTACACTAAGCCTATAGTAAACTATATAATTTCAGAAAATATATAAGTATAACTTATTCAAAGGTCGTAATATTATGAACTGGAATCTAATACTCTTTGTCTTATATAAATAATATGTTCTTATCATATCCAGCATCTTCTTTTTTAAAACATAAACAAATAAACACTCCCTAAATTCTTTAACATTTCCTTACATTTTGTAAATATTAAAAACTATCTCACGCACTTTTATGGCCTAACGATATCCGGAAGTAACGTATATTTTTTACTACATTTGTATATGTATGTATTTACTTTAATTTCAAAACAATCAAGTTTCTTCAAACACATACTGTTACGTAGTAAACAACACAGGTGTCGGTTAAGATAAAATACAAATGAAAATTAAAAAGAAAACATATCCAATGATATGAAAATGTACCACACATAAAAAACTTCATAAAAATACCTGAACATAAGAGCAGAAATCTAAAGAGATGTGGTAATGATAACGATAACAACAACTACATTTAAGAGTGGTGGAATAGCAAAATAAATATGCAGAGTACGGAATCAGTGCAGCAGGTTATCCATACGAAAATTTACAACTACTTGTTTTCGTTGAAAATTATTAAAGGAGTAAATTCATTATAATTTGCTAAGACTTATGCATATGTATTATATTAATCTTGATATATATGTCTGAGTATATATATATATATATATATATATATATATATATATATATATATATATATATATATGCATGTATGTACATATATACGCACGCCCTCGGGTTGCGCAACAGATCGACACAGAGCGCTTTTTCAAAATCTGAGTTTGTTGCAATACCCGAGTAAAAATTGCATTAATTAAAACACAATAATTCAAGAAATATACTGTTTTTCCTATATATTACATATGCATGCAGATATTGAAGGATTTTCAAAAATTTGGTGATCTAATGCATACTATGAACATGTATACATAATATATATATATATATATATATATATATATATGTATATATATGTGTATATATATATATATATATATATAAATATATGTATATATGTGTATATATATATATATATATATATATATATGTATATATATATAAATGTACATATATACATATATATATGTATATATATATATATATATATATATATATATATATATATATATATATATATATACCTACTAATATAATATATATGACAGTAACTCAACTTGTCTGTCTGTTACTTTTTCACTCTTGAACCGATTTAAATGAAATTTGGCAAAGGGATATTTTGAGATCCGAGGAATACCATAGGGTGGCTTTTGTTTTTGTAAATGATCTTATTAGGTGTTCAAGGGTGGTCGAAAATGTTTATGGAAATATGAAATTCCGAAAATGATCATTATGAACATTTTAAATTTTGATACAGTTGATTTAACAACTTTGGCAATGACTTTATGACGTATCAAGGTTGACCTAAAATTTCTAGGGATATATGAAATTGTGAAACTCATAAGCATGAACACGTTTAGTTCTTATGGACATAACCTACACATTAGCTGATGTTTCGCACATTCTTCGCGGGCAGAGCCGCGGGTTCTGACTATATTTCTGTTACCTTTTACGCTTATACAGCTGACCCCATTTAAATGAAATTTGACATAGAAATATTTTGAGATACGAAGAGCAACATAGGGTGATTTTGGTTTGAGTAATGGTTAAGGGTGGTCGAAAATTTTTATGAGCATTTGAAATTATTAAACTGATAACTAAGAACGTCTTAAACTTTGATACAGTAAATATACAAAATAATATATATATGTATATATATATATATATATATATATACATATGTGCGATATATATATATATATATATATATATATATATATATATACATATGTACGATATATATAAATATATATATATATATATATATATATATATATATATACATAGAAGGAGCTATATCTAAAATAGGAGCTATATTTATAAAAGGAGTTATACTTATGCATGTGTATGCCTACTTTGCTAAACATCAACATTATTTATTTTACGTAGAGAATTCTTACAAGTACAAAAAATTTTTCCTGATCCAGTTTCTGACATGTACTTTCAGTATGTACAGTTGTCGTCGAAAATTATAAACAGCATAAATTTTAAAAGGAAGCAAAATACGCTGAAAGTTTTCACTACTTAAATGGGCACCCATATTTTGGGAAATGATTTCAACAGCTTATTATCTCTGTATGTACATTGTGGTATAGAAGTTTATGTTTTTATACCTAGAAATACTATTGAAAGTTGTATAGTTACGTGTTTTAAAAGATATGAAATACTGTTCTATAGAAGGTGTCGCGGAACTTTTACAAAAAAGTTAATCTTTTTACTAAATTCCAATATGGTGAACAAAATTTATTTTCGATAATATTTATCGTATCTGGAAAACCCAGATATGATAAATATTAAAAATAGTCCCGAGAGCTTGTGCAGATTGTTTGGATCCAAACAAACGATTTTTAAAAGAATATATGTGTTATTATGAGAAAATTAATGATTCTGATCTCATTTATTCTTCAGTTCTTACTTAATTACTTACTTACTATATACTTACATACAAACAAAATATTTTATTACTACTGGTGTCGAAAAAAATAAAATTTTCAATTGTGAAGGTTATTCTATTCTAGTGTATAGACCAGATAATTAGTTTGCTATTTATATTCTATATTTGTGGAATATTGATTATAAAGTAGTTTTGTTTAAGAAAAACTCGAATTTTGCAACCATTTTGGTTATTACATGTACTACAAAATATTGCATGTACCAAAAAAAATTAAATTTTTCCAACCCTGGAAACAAAATTTTTATTTTTTTTATCAGTGACACGCTTATTTAAGAAAAATTGCAAATTTTTTACCATTTTGGTAACTTTCATGTACCATACAATATTGCACTTGTCCATCCCTGGATTCGAAATTTTATTTTTTATTTTTGAATTTTTGATAACAATTTTGTTGTTCCTCAATTATAAGACAGTTTTAGTTAGCAAAAAACAAAAATAAAAAACAACATCAGTTGCCTGCTTGATTACTTTCATGTATAAAAAATAATCAATTTCCCACCCCTGGGAGCAAAATTTGAATTTAAATTTTTTTTTTTGGCCAATGCAAATCTTCATGACGTATAAAGTGGTTTTGTAAAAGAAAAAAAAATTTTTATTTCCCATCCCTGGAAAATTTCACGTACAGACGGAGGGACAGACGGACATCGCTCAATCGTCATCGCTATTCATAAGGGTCCAGAATATATATACTTTATGGGGTCCCATGTGCATATTGAAGAAATTGCACACGGAATGACAAACCTATATATACCCTTTCACTTTTTTGTGAAGGGTATAAAAAGAATAGCGTAAATATTTAACAAATTTAAATATTTTTTAATTTTCATGTAGTTTTGCAATGAAAGATAATGGACTTAACGTTTTCCAAGTCAAAACCACCCAGCATTCTTACATATATATATATATATATATATATATATATATATATATATATATATATATATATATATATATATATATATATATATATATTGTTCATATTGTCGTGAATTTTCCCATTGCAAGCAATACGTTAACTTTGCAAGATATATTGATGATATGTATGTCATGTGACAGTTTTTATATCGTAAATATTGGAGAGTATTTAAGATTCGACCCTGTCGAATATAATGCTCTTAATTGTTATTTTTTATATATTCTATAACTCAATTATTAATATATCTTTATATAATCTGCACAACTATAAGAGCTGTTCTCTACACATTTATTGTTTGTTTGCTTCAATATAATACAACTTTTAGCGCAATATAGATACGGATCTTTGCTACACTGGTAAGTTATGAGAACACCACGAGAGATACCATAAAGCATTTTTATAGGAATAATTATTAAACATTGCACTATGGTCTCTCAGACCAATTTTCTTAGCCAAAATTAATAAAGAAATTAGAAATGCTTTTGAGTTACCAAATAATTTCTTTTTTAAATTTCAGTATGTTTTGCGACTTTTAGACGAAAACATTAACCATTAAATGTACATTTTTTGTGTTCAACTGTCAAAGAGATCAGTTACTTGTTAAAAATTCAGCAGATTCTGTTTTCTTACTACGTTCAAACTTTTCAAAAAAAGAGAGGTGAGGGCGTCCCGCTGGTGATGAAGTTACTTCATCTGGGAATACTTCTTTACCATTTCCTGGTGTATTTGGTTTTTCTGGGCATTCTATTATTGTTGTAGAAGCGAAGAATTTGTGATGTCTGTCTTGACAATATACATATTAGCCTCCTGTGGCTCTTTTTTCATTTGGATTTAAAATGTTATTAATTTTTTTCGCACATAGTTAAAACTAATAGTGCTTTTCTTCTTTCTTATTTCAATTGAGCCATATTTCCGAAAGATCAACAGTGATCTGAAAAAGAAGATATTTCTCAAAAGATGCAGAAAAGAGCAACTTAAGACCTATTAAAAAAATTGTCCATACTCTCATCTTCTTAAAAATATTAGTTTTATATTGACCAACGGTAGAAAAAATTTTGTAACTTTACATAAACTTAAAATTTTTTTAGTCAATTTTATTTAATGCACCTTTTTTTAAAACTTATTACCAAAACATAAAAGTACTTACCGTGAGCTCTGTTTTCCACATTTAACTTATTTTACAATCTTTTTTTAATTTAGGAAAAATAACTACAAAATGTTGAAAAAACTATTGAAATTTTTTTACAAAATCGATCGCTTTCAAAGCCTGCTGTAAATTGTTATTTTTGAATACAAAATATATTTGTTGTTGGTCTGAAGTCTTTACTATTAGAATCAGATTGGAATTTCGGCCAAGACATGTGGGTTGGGAGACCATAGTGCATTGTAATGAAGGACATTGTAAAATTATTAGTCTTAAAAGCAAGCATTTTTAATGTTCTTAATGAATACACTTTCTTCGGACTCTTACAAATGGATTATTATACCCTTCACAAAAAAGTGAAAGGGTATATGTAGCTTAGTCATTCCGTGAGTAATTTTTTCAATATTAACATGGGACCCCATAAAGTATATATGTATATTCTGAATCCTTATAAATAGCGATGACTAATGGAGCGACTTTCGTCTGTCTGTACGGTTTTCCCAAGCCCCCAGAAGAGCTAGAGACTGCATTCTTAGACTGATGGATTGGAACTGACTTAAATAGAGTGGTATTCAAATTCAGAATACGGTTCCAGAGCTATTTTTGGACGCAAAATTAACTAGCAAAAACAGTATTTTTTTTGTTAAGTAAATCTCTTTGATAAATTGGAAAAAATCTGTATGTAGTAAGAGTTTTAACGAACATTTTTATTGCCATATTAAATTGAATTAAGATTCATAGGCTAATTGTTCGAAATTTTGTTTTTTTAAATCTCAGAAAGACATGATAAATATTCCAAGTCACAAAGGAAAGTCAACATCAGTTTTTTTCAACTTACAGAGCAGAGCAGAACAGCTGTTTTCGAAAGACGCAACCCTTTCATCATCAGTGCTCATGTGTATTGTGTTTGTCACCACTTATTAGGTGGCTTATTTGAATTTGATAACAGTTCCTATTTACACAAATTTTATTGTGAAAAAGAATCCGAGAACTGTATCAACCTTGAAGTTAACATGTTATTGTTATAATACCCGTGTTACCGTTTGATTATTTTTCTTCATGTCCCATTTTTCTGAATTTTTTGTTCCATCATACCTAAGTCAAACTTTTTTGGTTTGAATTTTACACTTAAGTACATGTGATCGTTTTTCCAATTTTTTTATTTTTTTTATTTTATTATTGGTAGCGCAAGCCATAGCTTAAATTTGTATGTAGTAAGAATTTTAACGAACATTTATATTGCTATATTAAATTGAATTAAGATTCATAGGCTAATTGTTCGAAATTTTGTTTTTTTAAATCTCAGAAAGACATGACAAATATTCCAAGGCACAAAGGAAAGTCAACATCAGTTTTATACAACTTACATAGCAGAGCAGAACAGCTGTTTTCGAAAGACGCAACCCTTTCATCATCAGTGCTCATGTGTATTGTGTTTGTCACCACTTATTAGGTGGCTTAGTTGAATTTGATAACAGTTCCTATTTACACAAATTTTATTGTGAAAAAGAATCTGAACTGATGTTGACTTTCCTTTGTGCCTTGGAATATTTATCATGTCTTTCTGAGATTTAAAAAAACAAAATTTCGAACAATTAGCCTATGAATCTTAATTCAATTTAATATAGCAATATAAATGTTCGTTAAAATTCTTACTACATACAAATTTAAGCTATGGCTTGAGCTACCAATAATAAAATTAAAAAAAAAAATAAAAAATATTGGAAAAACGTTCACATGTACTTAAGTGTAAAATTCAAACCAAAAAAGTTTGACTTAGGTATGATGGAACAAAAAATTCAGAAAAATGGGATATGAAGAAAAATAATCAAACGGTAACATGGGTATTATAACAGTAACATGTTAACATCAGGTTGTAACAGTTCTCGGATTCTTTTTCACAATAAAATTTATGTAAATAGGAACTGTTATCAAATTCAACTAAGCCACCTAATAAGTGGTGACAAACACAATACACATGAGCACTGATGATGAAAGGGTTGCGTCTTTCGAAAACAGCTGTTCTGCTCTGCTGTGTAAGTTGAATAAAACTGATGTTGACTTTCCTTTGTGCCTTGGAATATTTATCGTGTCTTTCTGAGATTTAAAAAAACAAAATTTCGAACAATTAGCCTATGAATCTTAATTCAATTTAATATGGAAAAAATCAAATTTGTCTTCGTAGGTTTTTGTTTTGTTTGAACGTTTTTGCTGTTACAGAAATATTTTTTTTACAAATTGTATGAAGAACAATAAAGTTTAGAAAATTAAAATTTTATCACCCCAAGTTGTACATTTATTTAAGAAAATCGCATGCACACTTTCCTTTGACCCATTCACGTTTTCATAAAATCTTGTTAGAAAATATAAATATATGGGAATAATAAATATTTTTTCTGCAAAAAATACCTAGTTTACATGCCATACCAGGGTTAAGTTTATGAAATTTTTGCCCGATAAAGCCGAGAACTCATTATTGTATCGTTCTTTTATATATCTGCCTATTGTTTTTTAATAATCTTCCACATGTATGTAGATGACTTGGTTGTTTGTTTAGGTACTGGAAAGCATGGGTCAAAGCTGACAAAAGTTAGAAGTAGTTGTATATGTTAAAGTGAATACGTATAAGAATATATCAAAATATTGGCAACACACTCACTGCATACTTACATATGCTAGTTTTAAGCAGGTCTTAAAGTTTGTTACTTGATGAAAAACGTACACATTCGTATCTACCACATACATACATACATATAAGACGAATATTTAAAATAGAAGTAAACGTGAGAAAATTAGCAAAGCGAAACGTGTTATGAATGACAATATTTATAGAATTTTATTTAGTAAAAAAAAATAATTTTTCTCTATAATCCATTTTAAAATTTTTTTTAATAACTGTGGGATAATATTGTAGGTACATGAAACATATTTATAGATATTGTACTTATACGAAATAACATCTCCGCGGTCAGAAAATATGAGTTTATATTCATTTCTCGAATTATGTTGATACAGTGATCCAAAAAATAAAACAGAGTTTATGAGCAGTTTGAAACATTATCCCTAAATAAATACGTACATACGAGCACTAGGAGATTTTATGATTTTTTGTGCAATGTCTTAAAGTGTATTAATGTCATACATTTTATGAAGTTGTTATATTTAATAGACTTTTAACTATTAAAACACTTTTCGGAAGCATGGTAGTGCAAGGTGTTAGAAAAATTAAAGTGAAACATGTCAAATGTGCGGTTCCAAGCGGAAGTTTTTTATATTTTTAATAGGTTGGCTTTTATTTAGGGCAAAATATTTTATATGAGGAAAACAATACACATTTTAATTACAAATATACATCAAAAGTTTTTGTAATATTATGAGCTACATTGTAATAAATATCCAATATCAAATTTAAATGTAATAATGCGTATTACATCGATGAAGTTGTATTTATGAAACTTGGGATACATTACTTGATACTAGTTAGTCGCATTAACATCGTCATTGAAGATCTGAAATCTATGAGTAACATTCCTTTTCAGCTCCGGCTTAAAATTTGAAAGGTGCCAATAATTTAATTCCGGAATTATATAATTTTTTAGAAACTTAACTCACACGTGTTTTCTAAGCTATTGCCTAATGTCCCATCATGTGTGATTTTCAATTCCTTGGCTCTACCAAAGGCCACTTGAGCCCCATCTCTCATTCAAGGGTATGAAAGTGACTCTTTAGTAATTCAAAGTTGTTCAAAGAATTGCAAATAAATCTATTCCATTTTCAGAGTATTTTCTGTAAAATGTTTATATTGACCAATATCGCGAAAGTGATATTTGCTGCAATCATTTCGGGCAACTTTTTTTTTAGAACAAAGAAACAATCCATACTCTAATTGTTATTAAAAGGCTTAGTCGAAAATGAAAAACACTTTAAGTTAAAATTTTATATATGTGTATGCAAATATATTCAAGTATTGCAGAAAAAATGCATTAATTATAAAACAAAACTTTGCATATTTGCTAATGCATATTATATTTGCTAATGCATATTATATTTATATCGTCATTCTAATGCTGTGGCGTACAGAAAGATTAATCAATTTATTAAAGTAATCTGCAGGACTATTTTCGGAAGTAAAACTGCTTCAATGTACATTTGCATCTACGTTTATCGGCACTTGCTAGTTGAATAGGATGACTTAACAGTTATAAACACAACTAATCACGTGTTTTTGATATTAGATTTATTATGATTTTTATAAAATTTTTTCTTTACGCTTTGAAGTTGCTTTGATATGAAACAGTGTGCCAAACATTATAATTTCATGTTAATTGTTAGTCCACTAAATTGCAATGTTTTAATTAAATAACATTGATAGGAATCACTTCCTCCAAGACAGATAATTTTTTTTTATTTCTTCCGTATCATCTAGGAAATCAGTAGCATATGGGTTCACGGGGTGACTTAACATTTCTACAAGATATTAGCTTTGCTCTTAGTTAATTTTTAAACTTTGGATTATTTATTTATTTATTATTTATTTATTTACTTAGTTTATGGATTAATTCCTTACAAACTATATTATTACAATAAACCAGAAATCTGGTATTAAAATTTAGTTATTTAAAAATAGTATTATATTCATTTTAATAGTATATATATCTAATGAAAAATCGATAAAATTATACATTTCATTAAAGCAACAACATAATCTTCTTAGTGGATCAGACATAGCAAAGTTGGTACGAAAAGTTCTAACAAATAATGGTTGAAATGATCGTAATGAGCGTTGTGGAATGTTAAACGTGACATTGCTCAATAAAAACTCGGAGCAGATTCTACCATTTATTAAGTTATAAGAAAAAGCTACATTGAGCATTATTCTCCGGCTTCTTAATGTAGGCAGGTTAATTACAGCTAATCTTGTTGAATACGGCGGAAGTTGAGTTAGGTCATGGTAAATGTTTCTTAAGCAGAAAATAAGAAACTGTTTTTGAACAGACTCAATGCGATCAATATGTATTTGGTAGTAAGGATCCCAAATGATGGAACCATACTCTAGAATTGGCCTTACGAGTGTTATGTATAGTTGTCTTGTTATGAAAGTATCGTTGAATTCCTTCGACCATCGTTTCACAAAAGCTAAAATGCTACGCGCTTTGTTCACAGACATCGTTATATGTTGCACAAAACTTAGTTTTGAGTCTAACAATATGCCCAAATCCATAAATGTTTCAACAGTGTCTAAGCAGTACAAATCGAACTTGTAAGCAAATACAGAACCACGAACTCTTGAAAAATTTAGATGTTTACATTTTTTTAAATTTAACTCCATTAAATTAATTTTACACCATTTGTAAAAATTATCCAGGTCATTCTGTAGAAGAAGATGATCAGCTGGCTGTTTAATACTTAAAAATATCTTAACGTCGTCAGCATACATCAATACGTTGCAGTGTTTAATTGCCTCCGGTAGATCATTTATAAAAAGTAAAAATAGAATTGGGCCAAGGTGACTACCTTGTGGCACGCCAGATTTAACTTGAATACTTCTTGAGACTGCATTATTAAATTTAACAGATTGCGTTCTGCATACAAGATATGACTTTATCCACGAGATGAAAATATTACTAAAACCCAATAAATCCAATTTTTTTAATAAAAGAATATGATTTACTTTGTCAAAAGCTTTACTAAAATCGGTGTATATTGCGTCAGTATGGTAGCCATTATTGAAAGCTTGGTTTACTAATGTTGTAAGCTGGAGAATATTGGTTGCAGTGGAACATCCTTTACGAAAACCATGTTGTAATGGGGATAAAATAGGATAAACTTGATGGGTTATACAATCAATCATACATTTTTCGAACAGCTTGGGTAAATCACTCAGTTTTGCAATACCTCTGTAATTGCTGATATCAGACTTGTTTCCAGACTTAAACAAGGGAATAATAAACGATTTTTTCCATATTTTAGGAAAGTAACCGCATTTTAATGATGTATTAAAAATTATGGACAAAGGCATTGCTAGAGCTGAAGCGCAGTTTTTTAGAACACAACTAGGAATCCCGTCGGGGCCGCTAATCTTGGATGACTTAGTTTTATTTAAACAATTAAAGATGTGACTGGTAGTTATTACAGGTGGCGAAATAGTAAAATTATCAACGATTTTGTATGGGTAGATAGTGTTCTTTTCATACGTAACAGTGGAGTATGTTGAAGCAAAATATTTCGCAAACATGTTGCTAACTGTAGGCTCATCACTGGACTCGGAACGTAAATATTTCATTACTTTTGGAAAGCCCGAAGCTCTTCTTTTACAGTTTACAAAGTTGAAAAACGATTTAGGGTTATGGGCAAAGTTAAGTTTGGTGACATGAAGATACTTTTTATACATCTGTACATTTAGTAAATTATATTTCGCACGTAGAACTGAATATTTACTAAAATAAAACGAGGATCCAGTGCTTTTGTACTTCTTGTAGTATTTATTCTTTTTGTTTTTTAACGCTGAAAGTTGTCTAGAATTCCACGGTGGACCGCCATTTAAATGAGGTATATACTTAGGAATACATTCCTCCATATAGCCAAACATAATTTTATAAAAAATGTTAACCATAGTGTCTACTGAATCCCACATACTATTCGGTGTAGACAACAGCTGAAGCCAATTGGTATTACAAATTAGATTATTCAATTCATTGTAGTTACAACGATTAAAACAGAAAATCTTTTCATTTTTACTAGAATTTTTAGTTTGATTAGTATAATGTAAATTGCAACTAATTTCAATCGTTGGATGATAACGATCTTCCGGCAATACAAGAGGATCTGTACGGTTTAAAGTAAATTCAGCTGGCTCATTCACAAATACCAAATCTAGGAGTTTACCCAAATAGTTCTGTATTCCATTGATTTGGTGAAGCCCCACGCCGGATAAATTATTAAAAATGTCATTTTCATTTTCATCAAGTATTACGGGTAAATAACAGTAGCATTCATTGGAGAACTCCCAGCTAATGTGAGGTAAATTAAAGTCACCAAATACAAGTATTAAATCTGCAGCATTTATTGTAGAAGACACCATTTTAATAGCATCAGTATGGTATTTGTATAGAATTGGATCAGATTGAGGTGGGATATAAGAACATGTTATGAATATGCTAATCTTGTTAACTTTAAGAACCACAGCGATAAACTCTAAATCAACAGGTAAGCTAATTCTTATTTCTTCCGCTGGAAAATGATTTGCGACGGCAATTAGTACTCCACCACCTGTAGTAGTTGTAATTCTATCGCGACGAAATATATTAAATTTATCACAAAGTATCTCTGTGTTTAAAAAGGTATTATTCAGCCAAGTTTCGGTAAATACAATAACATGATGATTGATGCAGAAACTTTGTAAGAAAAGTTTAGTGAGTTTAGTTTTTAATCCACGGACATTCTGATATAATAGGTGCAGCTGATTATCGGAACAAAATATTAGTTTTTTGGAACATCTGATTCTTTAGGAGAAATACGAGCAATATTTCTTTTCTGTTGGTATGAAGTGTGCTCATATTCTCGAACTAATGCGTGTTGAGGCCAAAAAGATTGCTCAATAACTTTATTAAAATGCTCAAACGGAATTGTAACTTTAAAAGATGTTATACTTCTTTCTTGCGCATATCTAAATTTATGGACAAAGATATCGACATTTATATTAAGTTTAGACTTAATGAAATACTCAATATCCTCAGACGTTGTATCAGCAGCAAATCGGGATATAAATATATGCTTGTTGGGAGGAATTACGTGCAATTCCCTGTGAGAAGCGGGCACAATGCTATTACTATTAACCCTCCCGGCAGATAGACGTTGATTGTTGTTACAATTTGGGGCAAAAACCTGGTCAACAGCTTGCACAGGGGTTGAAATATTATCAGGAACGCATTGTGACGATACACCAGGTTTTTCAATATGCAAGTTTGTGTTTGACGAATAATCCATAACATGAGCGGCAGCTTTATCAGAGGTAACACTGATACTATTTAAAGTATTTTTCGGTGTATGCGTAGCATTATTTTCATTTTGATTTTGAATATGTATTACATCTTTATTTTTATTGTTGTTGTTTTTCCTAGCCGACTTTCTACGCTTAGGTGAAGATTGGATAGGAGATTTCAAATTTTCCAATGACTTGTAGTCATCAAAAAGTTTGCCATAGTTCGAAATACTATCCGAAAGCTTGATTGCTTCATTCTGGAGCTCAACAAATTTTGTTTTAGTTCCTTCAAAGAATCTGTAAAAACGAACATCAATCTTTTTACACCCATTGCAACACCAACGTAGAGACTCGCTCTTAGATACAGCATCAGCTACAATTACTGATAGTCCACTACATATAAAATGGCATAGGTTGTGGCACAGCCAGCAGCAAATCATATTATCATAATCCGTATCAAGAGTACAAGCTTTATTTATGCAAGACATATTATGAGTATTTATTATAATAAAAAAAAAATCGTAGAGTAAATGTTCGCTGGGTTCAACAAAATAATATATTAGTCAACAGATGGCGACACAGAAACAAATCAGATTCACAAACCAGTTAAGGTTGATATAAAATGTATCACAGCAAAGCAGAAACAGCTGATCACACAGGTGGCAAAAAATTGTCACTTGCTAAAAACGAAGTACGTATGTATAAACGTAATGTGTATGTATGTTCGTATATTTGTGATAATATGTATGTATGGATACTTAGCACCAATGATGATGTTAAATTAATTTCTCCTTTTAACAATACCAACAGTTCAGCTTAGTAACCAATCGTATATCTCATTC
>OX637532.1:56816548-56904048 GCA_951800035.1 Linnaemya tessellans
AATTTGGTTAAAAGTATTAAACATGCAGAAATCCAAAAAAACCCACTTGAGTTTACCGGGTTCGGCGTTAAAATAATAAAAAAAGTTTAAACAAATTAAAAAGAATTTTCTTTTCGATTAGACAATAATTATTTTAACCAAGCCTATCAATGATGATGATAATAAAGAACATTACTTACAACCAATTCACACCGTGATGTTAAAGCCATAATGTTTTTCTATTTGTCTTTAAAAACGTTTCTAATTTTTAAGTAATTTGTTCTCTTTTTTGAAGAGGCGAATTTCTTATATGTGATAAGTTAAAATTCTTTGAATGAAGAAAAAATATAAGACATAATAGCAAGAACGAACATCAATGTAAGGAAAAATGCAAAAATCTCTAAGGAAAACAGAAATTATGATATTTTTGTGTTCAGATAAGTACCTTAACTGAAGCAATAAAACTATAAATTGAGTTGCCGACTTGGCCGTTCACTTAATGGGTGATTGTTTAAGACTTGTGGGATGTGATTTAAAAACATACAACTTAAACATACGAATTCCCAAATTTTATGAAATCTTTATTTAAGTTGATAGAACGGCTTATATAATTCAATGTTTAAAAATGATTTCATAAATTTTGATCGCTGCTACGCCTCAAATGGTTTAACTGTAGGATCCAATTTTCACATACTCTCTTCAACATATCGGCCTGTATATCATGAATAAATTCTTCAATAGTCACTTCCAGCTCGTCAAAAGTAGGCCGCTACCCATTATTTACTCTTATTTATTTTTAAGAAGACATTAGCCTAGAACAAAATGTAGAAACTCATACATCATTAGCGCAATTTCAAAGCATTTGTAGCCCACTGTTAAAATTTAACGTCAAGCCATTTGCAAACATGTGATATGACAGGCATGCGTTAAACATTAACCACCGTAAAGGATGATATGTAATGAAAAATAAAAATGAAAAATCTGTGCAACAATAGATTCAAAAGTAAATCACCTAAAGTAATACGATATACAAACAGAAAAGAATATTAAATTAAAATTTCATTTTAAAGCTACGAATGAAAATGAAATGAAATACGTTTGAGTTGTATTCGTACAAAAGCAAAATTAAAAAAAAAAAAACAGTTCAAACAACCTGGAATGATGTTCACTTTTAGGTTTATTCATTTGAGAGAAAGTGTGTAACAGCATAAATGACATTGTTCAAACATACACTCGTTTATATTTTGCCACATTTCATATTATATTTTGTCAACATTAACATCCTATTTTTATCTTATTTTCTGTACACATTTATTATACCAGTATGTTTGATGTAAAAGTATTTTCAATTTTTGCAACTTTTTATTTTACCATGACACCCGCGCATAAAGCAACCATCCGTTTCCGCTTTCTGCTTCACTGTTTTTTTAAGGAACTCATTTATTTTTAAGGAAGATATGGGTCGTAGTAATGTTTTGTGGCTGAATATATATAAGATATACATGGTTGATTTTTTTAATGAAATATGAGTGAATATGTAAATATCGATTGTAGGTTTGCAAGAGACTAGAAATCCGATTAATAAATCCTTCAAAAATTTTGCATAGAGTGCAAAACTAAATAATAAAAACCGTTAATCTGTCATAAGTAATAAAATCCGTAAGTCAGTTATAGCTTTCAGTTTTGGATTGATGTATTGAAATAGATCTAAACAGAATGCTATTCAAAATCAGCAAATTCCAAAATGAAGTTCCAGGGTGGAAAATTTATAGTTATTTTTGGTATATACAAGTAACTAGCTAAAACTAAATTTTATACCCTCCAATTCTTTTCCACTTTGTCATTAATTTTTATTAAGCTGAGAATAAACTGCATTAGTCGCCTCCTCCCACTTTGTCCCTTAAATGACCCTAGCAAAAAAACAAATAAAAATTTGTGTTTTATGGCAAAGGTGAAATATCTCTCGCACGGCCCTCGCCAGAGTGACCGCGACAAAATACAGTTTTAATACCCACTAAAAAGAATTGGACCCCATAAAGTATAAATATTATTTATCAGTGATGAAGTCTAAGACGATCTAGCAATGCCCATACGACCGTCTGTGGAAAACACGATATAGTTGAAGTTTCATATTAATGTAAATACTTAACAAATTGTATTCCTTAAGCCCACATTCCTTAAATATATTACCTTTCTTTCACAAGATCTGATCTTCCCCTTTCGTACCCCTCTACCCCCTTTGCCACATAAATTACCTTATTAAACAAAATTTTTTTCTACATTTAGCTACCCCAAAAATTTACTTTTTAATTTTTTAAGATTTAGTTGAGATGTCTCCCCCACGGCCCTTCCCGGAGTGACCCTGTATGGAGTTTTAAAATTGCGCACAGAAATCTCTTAAAGGAACTCTGACCCAGCAGATTAAACCTTATTATCTTATCTCACTCTCTTTTTACATAAATTGCTGTTATGCTGACGGAAAGGTGTCTCAGTCATGCTCCTCCCAACAAATTGGAAACCACTGTAAGCCAAATAGATACCTTAAAATTTAAAATTTTAATAAAAATTTGGAGGGTATTTAAGATTCGACCCGCTCGAAATATAACGTTTTTACTTGTTATTATTATTATTTTTTTGTTATTTAAACTTCATACAAAATTAAAAAGACGATTCAAGGTTTAGGCATTGAATCATTTTTTGGCACATAAAGGCAATCAATTAAAACAATTTAAAGATTTAAATACGTGTATATTTGGTGTACCATCACCAGGGAGGGAACACTTTTGGGGCATGGGAGCGGTCACATTAGATGCTCAGATGTTGTCCACATCAAAAAAAAGTGAAAATTGATTTTTTTTACCCTTAGGTCCCTTTCTCTATGCGCTGTCACATATGTATATTAAACAGGTTTGATGTTTCTGAAAGAGTTTTATTGGTTTTAGAATACAGAAACCCAAAAAGGCAACCCCAGCGTTCCAAAATTTAAACTCTTTTAGAATACTAAAGTAACTGAATAAAACTAATTATTTTCTTTAGTAACCAAACATGTTTAATATTTTAGAAAGAAATAAATTGGTATTGAAAATTGCTGAAGTAGTCTTCTGATCAGCATTAGTGCGTGGCTGTGTTAGTTGTTGCCGCCCTGTTTCAGTGCCGAAATTATAGCTCTGGTCACTGATTATAACTAGCAGCGATTGACACTATCACGCACTAAGTGCAGAGTAACAGTAACTTTCTCCGTCGTCTCTGCAGAAGAAATTATCCGGCGAAGTAAACGTTAAAACAGCTACCAAAAAATTCTCTCTCGTCTCATCTATCTTCCCTCCCCTTCTTTCTAGTTCCGATACAATGCTTCGCATATGTAGAGGCCAGCCCCTGAGCCCTAATTAAAAAAAAGAAATTGAGATCAGCAAGATTTTTTCAGGGTTGTAATGAATGTTTATTGTATATATACTACAACCGTACGTCGACTAAGTGAGCCAGGTTAATCTCAGACCAATGCATAAAGTGTGTATACTACACGAAACCATTCGCCCTCATAACTACGTTTCTCGTGTTTGTAAAATAATAACAATTTTAAAATAAGTTACATATATACCAATAGATAATCTTGTGCGTAAATTTTAAAAAATTCGTCATTAACCCTAGATAGATAATCATATTCTGACATATTTTCACTATTTCAAATTAATTTAGAATAGACTTATGTAGATTATACATCTGCATATAAATGAATCAAAAATATCAACAATTTAATGTCCAAAGGGTGCAGTGGCGAATTCGTGCTATTTAAGAAGTAATTGCAATATTTTGGAAGGGAATGCGTAAATTTTACGCAGATTATCCTTCTAGGCTTAGAGGTTTACGAGTCATGAAGGTGTGAAAAGTGTATATATTGGTAAATATTCGCTGCCTCACTTATTTAGCGACATACTGATTTATTCATCAATATTACGAGGCACTTTCACTGTAGCTAGAGAGCTGAAATAGGGTGTACAGATAGACCTTCCAAACGAAGTTCATCCAAAACGTAGGGCACTTCCTATATATCTACAATGCTGAATTTTGGTAACGACATAAGTCTTGGCCAACAATTGTAGAGGAAAATTCTAAAACGGGATGTATACATCATGAGCATAAGCTTTCCTTTTTATATAATCATTGACTTCCACAATAGTTAGAGAGGTGATATTCAAATAGGTGAACAAATGGTGATAAAAATTTAAATGTGAAGCATTATTAGTTAAAATGGAATTTCATTGCTAGCAAATTTTATACTTGCCAACAGTATTTAGTTTACGAAGTCATGAAAAAATAAATTTTCATATCATATATGCAATTTTTAGAAGACACTTACTGTGAATCTAAAAATGTCAAGTTACACTTGAATAACATGCTGT
The DNA here is from genome assembly GCA_951800035.1 of Linnaemya tessellans. Classification (NCBI taxonomy): domain Eukaryota; kingdom Metazoa; phylum Arthropoda; class Insecta; order Diptera; family Tachinidae; genus Linnaemya; species Linnaemya tessellans. The sequence continues at coordinate 56,820,928 of OX637532.1, forward strand.
TTTAAAATCGGACATATACGCACTTTTAAGTGATCATAATATTAAGTGATCATAATACTTGCCAGTTTTTGTAGAACAACCTCAAAAGTTCAAGTGGGAAAAGTTACAACAGAACCTATTCAGGCAAAATTAGAAAATATCTGTTCTAGAAAATCAGTTATTGTGACCTAATGGATATATCAATTTATAAAATTAGTGCAAAAAAAAGAGTAAAGCTCTGTTAAAACTTTTGTTCACGAAAAATCGTTTCGGATCTTCTGTCGATTTTACTTTTGGTCTAAAAATATATTAGGTACTGAGTTTTTTTTATGGAGAAAGTGATACTGTTGGTATTCATCAAAAACCTAAATTCAATCGTTTATCAGATTGTTAGAGGCTTAAATTCTAAGCTATCTTCATTCTTGTGATATTATATCTATGCTATTTTTGGGGCTTTAAAAAAATTTAGGCATATGATTTAGCGATTGTGATTTCACGGGTTTCTTAGAATGCTTCTGCAGATAAGAATATTAATGGTGTTAAATTATTTGTGCCCATACCCTCTTCAGAGTAAAATTGTTGTTCATTAATCTGCAATCTTCCGCTTTAATCTCGTAAATTATTATGAACTACTACGTCGGACGTCACAGATTGAGTGGTTAAATAAAGTTTCTATGTATGAAGGGGACTTGGATTTGAGTATAAACAAATTTTATAGTATTCTATGCGAATTATCTTTTAATTGTAGTAATCATTACCCGTATAAAATATCTGAATCAAAAAGTTTTTAATTATATGTACAAACTCAAATTCTTGTATTATCAGATTTATATTAAAAAACTCTTCCCAGTTTCTATATGTTCCGTTAACTTATTTACTTAACAAATCCTTAAAGGACGGTTATATTCTATCGCTTTGAAAGAAATCCTATATTAAACCTCTGTTCAAATTTTGATCTAAAGGAAATATCTCAATGTATCAATGTATCAATGTTATCACATTCAACTAAGCCACCTAATAAGTGGTGACAAACACAATACACATGAGCACTGATGATGAAAGGGTTGCGTCTTTCGAAAACAGCTGTTTTGCTCTGCTGTGTAAGTTGAATAAAACTGATGTTGACTTGCCTTTGTGCCTTGGAATATTTTTCATGTCTTTCTGAGATTTAAATTAAAATTTCGAACAATTAGCCTATAGAATCTTAATTCAAATTTAATATAGCAATATAAAATGTTCGTTAAAATTATTACTACATACAAATTTAAGCTATGGCTTGAGCTACCAAATAATAAAAATTGGAAAAACGTTCACATGTACTTAAGTATAAAATTCAAACCATAAAAGTTTGACTTAGGTATAATGGAACAAAAAATTCAGAAAAATGGGACATGAAGAAAAATAATCAAACGGTAACACGGGTATTATAACAATAACATGTTAACATCAGGTTGATACAGTTCCCGTATTCTTTTTCACAATAAAATTTGTGTAAATAGGAACTGTTATCACATTCAACTAAGCCACCTAATAAGTGGTGACAAACACAATACACATGAGCACTGATGATGAAAGGGTTGCGTCTTTCGAAAACAGCTGTTCTGCTCTGCTGTGTAAGTTGAATAAAACTGATGTTGACTTGCCTTTGTGCCTTGGAATATTTTTCATGTCTTTCTGAGATTTAAATTAAAATTTCGAACAATTAGCCTATAGAATCTTAATTCAAATTTAATATAGCAATATAAAATGTTCGTTAAAATTATTACTACATACAAATTTAAGCTATGGCTTGAGCTACCCAATAATAAAAATTGGAAAAACGTTCACATGTACTTAAGTATAAAATTCAAACCAAAAAAGTTTGACTTAGGTATAATGGAACAAAAAATTCAGAAAAATGGGACATGAAGAAAAATAATCAAACGGTAACACAGGTATTATAACAATAACATGTTAACATCAGGTTGATACAGTTCCCGTATTCTTTTTCACAATAAAATTTGTGTAAATAGGAACTGTTATCACATTCAACTAAGCCACCTAATAAGTGGTGACAAACACAATACACATGAGCACTGATGATGAAAGGGTTGCGTCTTTCGAAAACAGCTGTTCTGCTCTGCTGTGTAAGTTGAATAAAACTGATGTTGACTTGCCTTTGTGCCTTGGAATATTTTTCATGTCTTTCTGAGATTTAAATTAAAATTTCGAACAATTAGCCTATAGAATCTTAATTCAAATTTACAATAGCATAAAATGTTCGTTAAAATTATTACTACATACAAATTTAAGCTATGGCTTGAGCTACCCAATAATAAAAATTGGAAAAACGTTCACATGTACTTAAGTATAAAATTCAAACCAAAAAAGTTTGACTTAGGTATAATGGAACAAAAAATTCAGAAAAATGGGACATGAAGAAAAATAATCAAACGGTAACACGGGTATTATAACAATAACATGTTAACATCAGGTTGATACAGTTCCCGTATTCTTTTTCACAATAAAATTTGTGTAAATAGGAACTGTTATCACATTCAACTAAGCCACCTAATAAGTGGTGACAAACACAATACACATGAGCACTGATGATGAAAGGGTTGCGTCTTTCGAAAACAGCTGTTCTGCTCTGCTGTGTAAGTTGAATAAAACTGATGTTGACTTGCCTTTGTGCCTTGGAATATTTTTCATGTCTTTCTGAGATTTAAATTAAAATTTCGAACAATTAGCCTATAGAATCTTAATTCAAATTTAATATAGCAATATAAAATGTTCGTTAAAATTATTACTACATACAAATTTAAGCTATGGCTTGAGCTACCCAATAATAAAAATTGGAAAAACGTTCACATGTACTTAAGTATAAAATTCAAACCAAAAAAGTTTGACTTAGGTATAATGGAACAAAAAATTCAGAAAAATGGGACATGAAGAAAAATAATCAAACGGTAACACGGGTATTATAACAATAACATCAGGTTGATACAGTTCCCGTATTCTTTTTCACAATAAAATTTGTGTAAATAGGAACTGTTATCACATTCAACTAAGCCACCTAATAAGTGGTGACAAACACAATACACATGAGCACTGATGATGAAAGGGTTGCGTCTTTCGAAAACAGCTGTTCTGCTCTGCTGTGTAAGTTGAATAAAACTGATGTTGACTTGCCTTTGTGCCTTGGAATATTTTTCATGTCTTTCTGAGATTTAAATTAAAATTTCGAACAATTAGCCTATAGAATCTTAATTCAAATTTAATATAGCAATATAAAATGTTCGTTAAAATTATTACTACATACAAATTTAAGCTATGGCTTGAGCTACCCAATAATAAAAATTGGAAAAACGTTCACATGTACTTAAGTATAAAATTCAAACCAAAAAAGTTTGACTTAGGTATAATGGAACAAAAAATTCAGAAAAATGGGACATGAAGAAAAATAATCAAACGGTAACACGGGTATTATAACAATAACATGTTAACATCAGGTTGATACAGTTCCCGTATTCTTTTTCACAATAAAATTTGTGTAAATAGGAACTGTTATCACATTCAACTAAGCCACCTAATAAGTGGTGACAAACACAATACACATGAGCACTGATGATGAAAGGGTTGCGTCTTTTGAAAACAGCTGTTCTGCTCTGCTGTGTAAGTTGAATAAAACTGATGTTGACTTGCCTTTGTGCCTTGGAATATTTTTCATGTCTTTCTGAGATTTAAATTAAAATTTCGAACAATTAGCCTATAGAATCTTAATTCAAATTTAATATAGCAATATAAAATGTTCGTTAAAATTATTACTACATACAAATTTAAGCTATGGCTTGAGCTACCCAATAATAAAAATTGGAAAAACGTTCACATGTACTTAAGTATAAAATTCAAACCAAAAAAGTTTGACTTAGGTATAATGGAACAAAAAATTCAGAAAAATGGGACATGAAGAAAAATAATCAAACGGTAACACGGGTATTATAACAATAACATGTTAACATCAGGTTGATACAGTTCCCGTATTCTTTTTCACAATAAAATTTGTGTAAATAGGAACTGTTATCACATTCAACTAAGCCACCTAATAAGTGGTGACAAACACAATACACATGAGCACTGATGATGAAAGGGTTGCGTCTTTCGAAAACAGCTGTTCTGCTCTGCTGTGTAAGTTGAATAAAACTGATGTTGACTTGCCTTTGTGCCTTGGAATATATTTCATGTCTTTCTGAGATTTAAATTAAAATTTCGAACAATTAGCCTATAGAATCTTAATTCAAATTTAATATAGCAATATAAAATGTTCGTTAAAATTATTACTACATACAAATTTAAGCTATGGCTTGAGCTACCCAATAATAAAAATTGGAAAAACGTTCACATGTACTTAAGTATAAAATTCAAACCAAAAAAGTTTGACTTAGGTATAATGGAACAAAAAATTCAGAAAAATGGGACATGAAGAAAAATAATCAAACGGTAACACGGGTATTATAACAATAACATGTTAACATCAGGTTGATACAGTTCCCGTATTCTTTTTCACAATAAAATTTGTGTAAATAGGAACTGTTATCACATTCAACTAAGCCACCTAATAAGTGGTGACAAACACAATACACATGAGCACTGATGATGAAAGGGTTGCGTCTTTCGAAAACAGCTGTTCTGCTCTGCTGTGTAAGTTGAATAAAACTGATGTTGACTTGCCTTTGTGCCTTGGAATATTTTTCATGTCTTTCTGAGATTTAAATTAAAATTTCGAACAATTAGCCTATAGAATCTTAATTCAAATTTAATATAGCAATATAAAATGTTCGTTAAAATTATTACTACATACAAATTTAAGCTATGGCTTGAGCTACCCAATAATAAAAATTGGAAAAACGTTCACATGTACTTAAGTATAAAATTCAAACCAAAAAAGTTTGACTTAGGTATAATGGAACAAAAAATTCAGAAAAATGGGACATGAAGAAAAATAATCAAACGGTAACACGGGTATTATAACAATAACATGTTAACATCAGGTTGATACAGTTCCCGTATTCTTTTTCACAATAAAATTTGTGTAAATAGGAACTGTTATCACATTCAACTAAGCCACCTAATAAGTGGTGACAAACACAATACACATGAGCACTGATGATGAAAGGGTTGCGTCTTTCGAAAACAGCTGTTCTGCTCTGCTGTGTAAGTTGAATAAAACTGATGTTGACTTGCCTTTGTGCCTTGGAATATTTTTCATGTCTTTCTGAGATTTAAATTAAAATTTCGAACAATTAGCCTATAGAATCTTAATTAAAATTTAATATGGAAATATCTCAAATTGTAGGGTTATTGCTAATTTGAGCATTATACTGAAATTATTCGAAAAACTTTTATACGATAGTTTATTGTCCAAATAACCTCGCAAAATTTCGGTTAAAAATTTACTTGAAATTATGACTTTGGTAAATGACAGATTTCATTGCGAAGAGTAAACTGAAGTTATTTATTTTGATTTCAGAATCGCTTATAACTATATTGCATTGGCTTTTGAACATCGGTTATGAACTAGAGTAAGTCTTATTTAGCAGAGAAAAAAAATTTATGTGATTTAAAAGCATGTACTTCTGCAAAACAATATTAAGGCCAATAAAAGCAAACACACACATTTCTAGATCATAACCTACCGGTGGACTTTATTATGTTAATGCCAAATTTTTTGATAAGGTTGATTCTATCAAAGATCTGGGAGCACCACTAGATGCTAAATTGGACTTCTGAAAAATTATTTCCTAAACAACTGTCAAAGCAACTGGTAGCCTAAAGAGTTTTCCGATTCACAAAACATATTTCCTACTTTGGTGAAGCCTTTAGTTGAATACGCATCTGGTTGGGACATCCCTAATAGCATGGCCATTGGACCAATATTGAATGTGTTCTGTTTTTATACCCTTCACAAAAACTTGAATATATATATATATATATATATATATATATATATAGTTAATAAATTTGTTTGAGTCTTGAGGTTAAATTATATTAATATTTATTATTCTTCGATATTTCGCTAACCATCGTTATTAACTATTAAAAGGAAAAAGGTTAAAAGATTAGACACAAGAACTATATATATATATATATATATATATATATATATATATATATATATATACACATATATATATATATATATATATATATATATATATATATATATATATATACATATATATGTATCTTCTGGATCCTTATATGTAGGGAAGACGAATAAGAGATGCTCGTCTGTCTGTTGGTGAAATCAGTTTTCCTAAGCCGTCATAAGAGCTGGGGACTTTATGCATGGACTGATGGATTGGAAATGATCCTAAATAAAGTGAATCCAGGATTCCATAATCTAAATTTTTTTAACATACAAAAGTAGCCATTTTATATTTCATCAAGAATAACATTATTATTAAAAATAAAAACAAGTAAAAGTGCTATATTCGATTGTGCCGAATCTTAAATAATCTTCGCAAGTGTATTTCTTCTTTCTAAAATATAAAATAGGTTTAATTACTAAAGAAACAAAATTGTGTTATTTGCTTACTTTAATATTTAAAAAAAAATTGAAATTTTGCAGCTCTGAATCTAAATTTTTGGCTTTTCTGATCTCTAATAATAATGCACTTCTTTGACAAATATAAAATACGTTTAATTTATAAACAAAAAGAAACAATTCGTTTCTGTTGGTTACTTTTATGTACCAAAAAAAGTTCCAATTGTCCAGCCCTGGAATCGTCTTTTTGATTTTTGTTTAAATTTCAATACCAATCTACTCATCCTGAAGTATAAAATAGTTTTAAATCACAGAAAATGCCAAAAGGAATCTTTTTGGTTACTTTTATGTATCAAAAGAAATGTTCAAATGTCCAAACCTGCAGACAATTTTCTTAGATTTTTAATTCAAATTTTTGTCTCCCTAAAGCATAAAATAGGTTTTTGCTTTCTTTTATGTACTAAAATCATATCGATTGTCGTTGGAATAGAATTATAGAATTTTTGATTTCTTAGATTTTTCAAACCAATTCAGTTCTGCAAAATAGTTTTAGTTCATAAAAATCTCCAAAATTAGGAGTATGTGTAAAAAAATTTCGATTTTCCAGCACTGGAATCGAATTCCTATTTTGTTGGTTTTTAATAACCATTTCATTTTATTACCAATTTAATTCTCTGAAATAGGTTTAGTTCACTAAAAAGCAAAATTAGAAATATGATTGCGATTATGTACCAAAAAAATTTCTGTTCTTCAATCCTGGAATCGTATTTTTAATTTTTTGTTTGTTTTCCGTTGCTATTTTTGAGAGAGGTTTAGCTGCAGAGGAATTCTTTTGAGTCAGTCTCCTGGTTATATTAAATAGATCCCTAGTTCGATTACTCATAGATGTAGTCTTGGCTTCTTTGGCAAGTTCATCAGCCCATTTGCGTTTATCTTTGCGTGCACTTTTTTTGACATTCTTCTCAAGAAGACGGTATTTAGCACGTAAATTTATTCTTTCGTTGTGGGTTATTGTTGCCTTAATAAGTGCCTTTTTTGTCCTTCTGTCAGAAATTAGTTGCCAGATAGTGTCTGAGATCCATTGTGTTCTTTCGGCACTAGCTGTAAACCATTCTTTTACATTCTTCCAGCTAGAAAACGAGCTAGCTTGTGAGGCTTGTAGAGCTCTATTGAGTGCCTCAGAATAGTTGTTCAATACAGATGGATATTGTAATTTTTTCACAGCAAATCTTCGTTTGATTTTTTCTATCTTCTTTATTGCAGCAACTTTCAGGCGTATTATACCTATTACTAGATGGCGATCACTAGAGCAATCCGCACCACGTTTGTTAGAAATAGTCCTCTCCTCTGTGGTCAATCTGGTTTTCTGTACTATCATCTGGAGATACCCAAGTAATTTCATGTTCCCTTTTATAAGGGAAAAGAGTCCCACCAATTACTAAGTTGTTGTTAAGACACATTTAAGTGAAAAGTTTAACAATTTTAGTCATTCTACCTAGACCATGACGGCCCATCACACTTTCAAGGCCGATGTTGTCAGATCCAACTTGAGCGTTAAAGTCGCCTCTCACCAATAAAATATCACCAAGGTTAACAGAGGCTGTCATTCTTATTAACAAATCGTAAAACTCTTCCTTTACAGATAACTCCGAGACTTCAGTTGGAGCATACCAGTGCACACAAGAGATGTTTCTGGCGCGGGTCCCAAATCTTGTAGTAATGATTCTATCAGAATGGGGTTTCCAGTTGATTCCTGTATTTCGGGCATCTTTGGAGAGCAATAAGCCTACGCTGCTCCATTTTGGTTGGTCCTGTGGTTTTCCGGAATATATTAGAGTTAGCCCATTAGATGTAGTGAACTCTCCGGAGTTGGGCCACCTGGTCTCACAAAGTCCAATGAACATAAGATTATATCTATTAAATTCATTGCATACTTGAGCAATGCAATTGCTATTTAATATTACAATATGGACAAATCGTGTCCATTTTTTAAAGCTAAAGGTCGTCATCCGGTAAATCGTTTGGTTTTCATCTTGACTAATTATGATTTCGTAATCATTGCATTTTAGGGTGAATAACGGATTGGGCTAATCATCCGATCCTGGAGCTGCCAGCAACACCTCCAGGCATGCATAGGGCAATGGATTTAATCATTGCACAGCTTAGGGTTATTCCGCCCAACGTCGGTCGGCAGAGGCTCGTTAGTTATTGGCAGGATGCGCCACGTGCAGGAGAAAACGCCAATTGGATAGGAGAGGCTATAATTACTACGTATCACTACCCCATTCGCATCCCAAACCACTTTTAATACTTGAGGAATATATAAAAAAAAAATTTAAAACCATTTTTTTACAAAAATTCAGAAATAAATTTTTTTACATGAAAGTAACCAAATAAGTTGCTAATTAATTTTATATATTTGGGTATTTGATGTTTTACACAAAATTTTTCAATTTTATTCGTGCTGATTCTTTTCCCAAATTTACAAAAAAAATTTCAAGCTTTAGCTAGTTCCTATGCGCATTTCACTGGGGCTAATGCAGATCATCAGGGTACCTCTACCCAACATTTCTTAAACTAACTAAAGATATTATTTCAAACTTCAACTCAATTAAATCAGAGGCTTAAACAAATATCAGAGGTATAACAAGAACTCAATAATCAATTTTTCGTTACTATGTCATACAACAACTGGCTGGCTTTTTCCTGCTCTAGTTGTAGGTGTAAGAGACAAAGAAAACAATGGCAAATAATTTATTCGCAGTGTTGATTACATTTTGTTATTTTTGCGCAGGCACTCGCATCGTTTATATGTAGTTAATTTGGTGAATGAAACCTATTTTATACATTAGGGCAAATAAAAATAATATTAAAATTTAAAAAGCGGATTCTAGGGTTAGGCAATCGAAAATTGTTTTGGTGTAGAAATTATAACCAAATAAGTTGCTAATTTCGGGGTTTTTGCGAATTAAAGTCCCTTTAATACTTCAGGAAGAATTATATTTGTATTAAAAATCAAAAAAGTGGAAAACTTAATTCCAGGTTTCGAAAATCGATTTCTTTTAATAAAAAAAAACAAAATAAGTTATTACTTTTGCTTTTTTGTTGAAGTAAACCTATTGTATACTTCTGGAAGAATTAAAATAATATTAAAATTCAAATTAATTTTGAAATTTAAATTTTCCAAACCTGGAACCGAATTTAAAATTATTTAATACTAATTTAATTTTTCCTGAAGTATAAAATATGTTTAATTCACTAAAAAGACAAAATTTGGAATTTATGTGGGTACTCTTATGTCCCGAAAATACTCAGATTTTCCAACTCTGGAAGTGAATTTTAATTTCTTTACCAATGCAATTCTTTGTGATGTGTAACATAGCTTTACTTTAAAAAAAATTTAAATTTTTAATTTTATTCGTCTCTTTCATGTACCATAAAATATTTCATTTGTCCAAAGTTTGGATTTTTTACCAATTTTGTTCTTCCTGAATTATAAAATAGTTTTCATTAGCAAAAACTACAACATCAATTGCTCTTTTGATTACTTTTATGCATAAAACATATTTTAATTTCCCAACCCTGGAAACGATATTTTAATTTTTTTGGTATATTTTTTACCAATGCATCTCCTTGTAACGACACGTTTTCCCGCTGGTTGCTGGGATAGACTCAGAGGGTTCCAGGGTCGTGGGTTTGCTTAGTGAAAAATAAGATACACTCTTTTTCCTTCACGTTATAATCTTTATTACTTATTATTTTAGAGAGGGGGGAACGGCTCGAAGTAACGCCGACTGTTGTGGCCAACTTGGTTGGTGACGGTCGATCGTTGGGCGATCCGTGGAGGCTCGGCCGGCTGGCTGGCACTGGTACTGAGGACGGTAGAAGTCGCCTGATGTAGGTGATAGAAGTCGCCTGATGTAGGTGATAGAAGTCGCCTGATGTAGCTGTTAGAAGTCGGCTGATGTAGGTGATAGAAGTCGCCTGATGTAGCTGTTAGAAGTCGCCTGATGTAGGTGATAGAAGTCGCCTGATGTAGGTGATAGAAGTCGCCTGATGTAGCTGTTAGAAGTCGCCTGATGTAGCTGATAGACGCCGCCTGAAGGAAGTCGCCTGTTGGAGGTGATAGACGCCTGTAGGAACAAACTCCCGTACAGGTGTATCACGCACTCTAGGGGCGATCCAGACAATTGGTAGTATCAGCCGTAGGAACAAACTCCCGTACAGGCCTGTGATGATGCAGGCGGCACTGACAGCGGCAGAACGGTGAGAGCCAGTGTAGGATGCGGCTCGGCTGGCGGAAGCACCTGTAGGAACAAACTCCCGTACAGGCCTGTGATGATGCAGGCGGCACTGACAGCGGCAGCACAGTGTGAGCCGGTGTAGGATGCGGCTAGGCTGGCGGAAGCACCTGTAGGAACAAACTCCCGTACAGGCCTGTGATGATGCAGGCGGCACTGACAGCGGCAGAACAGTGAGAGCCGGTGTAGGATGCGGCTAGGCTGGCGGAAGCACCTGTAGGAACAATCTCCCGTACAGGCCTAATGCTCTCTTCGTGTAGGACTGGCGGTGGAGGAAGTGCACCAGTGGAGGAGTCTGGAAACAATGCAAGAACAAGCTCCTTGAATTGTTTTGGAAAGTCCGTTTAGAAGATAATAAACAGTTTGGTAGGCTATAACTCGCGCAACCAAAGTAGTTCTTACCGCTAAGCGAACTGCCAGCAGACTGTCCGCTTGTACATTTTGTGCTGTCTTTTATACCCTCAATCGTGGGCATACACACATTCACACAGTGTGGTATAACACTAGTGGTGGGTATTGTGATGTGATCGCAGCTGTGTTGTGATCACAGCTGTGCGGTGATTACAGCTGTGCTGTGGTGACAGTCTCCTGTTTCACATGCAGAGGGCGTTACTTTTAGCCGTTACTAGTCGTTAATTCAATTCATAATTTGTAACTTACTATGTAAAAATCAATAGAGTAAACATCTGGTTTTCTTAAGGGAATAATAATAAAACAAAATTGTATTCAATAGGAAATAAGTAACACAATGACTCATTCACAGTAAAATTAAAGTAAAATAAAGAGTATAAAAAGTAATTCACTGTAAACATTCGTTCAGATAAAGAATATAATTCAAGTTAATATAATTCAAGTTATAAATTAAATTTAATATAAATATAATTCAAGTTATAAATGTGGGGGGGAAAACGCGAATACAACATTCCCCCGTTACACTATCCCCTCCCCTTAACGGTTGTTCGGTGAGCGCAGCCATAAAATCCGGATCGGGTGATTATCTAGGGGACCAAAGAAAGAATGAAAGGCGCGGTTAGTTGGTTGGTAGATAATATGGTTTGAGTTCGCTAATATGCGCGGTCGGTATGTCGCGATTATCTATTCTACTGATTTCTACTATGACGGGGGACACAAATATCCTGACGACATATGGGCCTCCGTATTTTGGGGCGAGCTTGGCGGCGAAACTGTCCACCGCCTTTGATAACGGGTGTTGCCTAACCCACACCTGGTCATCGATTTTCGGCTGGCACTGGCGTCGGCGTAAGTTGTAATAGTGGGTTTGCTGTCGTGCGGCCCGCTGTAAGTTTTTGTGAACGATCTTAAAGACCTCCTGCAGTTCTTGGGATCTCTTCTCTGGCGTCAGCTGTCTGGCACCCGTATCGGTTGTTACTCGGTCGTATAGCGCTTTTTTCAGCCGGGGTTCTTTGCCCTGAGTCAGGTAGGCCGGTGTATATCCCGTCGACTCCGACTTACTAGTGTTGATGGCTAGCATCATTTCGGGGAGCAATTCGTCCCAGGTTGTGTGGTTTTTCTCGGAAAACTGAGCCATGATGGTCTTAATGGTGCGATTTGCCCTTTCCGTTGGGTTCTCTTGCGGAGTATATGGCGCGGTAAACTGCTGCTTCACTCCCTGTTCCTTGAGATAGTTTCGAAACACGTGTGATGTGAACTGGGTGCCATTATCGGTGAGAACTACCTTTGGGACGCCATAACGACCAATAATTCTTTCTCGTAGTGCCCGGACCGCTCCATCAGCCGTTGTTCTTCGTAACGGGATCAGCTCACACCACTTCGAGAAGTTGTCGAACAGCACTAGCAGCATGGTATGTCCACGCTTGCTTCGAGGTAGTGGTCCTACAAAGTCAGCACACACGCGCGCCCAAGGCTCTTCGGGGATCTTGGTGAGCATCTCGCCGGCCGGTTTTTGTTGTGACACCTTATGTTTTTGGCATAATTCGCAGCCGCGAACATATCGCCCAACGTCTCGCGTCATACCTGGCCAATAGTATCGGCTATTAATCTTGTGTAAGGTCTTACGGACTCCTAGATGCCCTCCGGCGATATTGTCGTGTGCCTCCCGTAATACCTGTAGCCTTAGGGGGGTGGCTACACAGAGCTTCCACGGTGTACTGTCTTCCTCATTGATTTCTCGACCCAGGTTGCGGTAGAGTTGCTGGTTAATGATGGAATAGTCTGGCCACTTCTCCGGGTGCTGACGAACTGCGGCTATCTTCCCTTCCAGCCACTTACACCCGACTGAAGTGTGCGCACTCAAATAGGTCAGCTCTTCTCTGGGTTGTCGTGAAAGGGCATCCGCCACCACGTTTTGTTTGCCCTTTCTATGGTGTACGGAGAACTAATATTGTTGTAATTCAAGAGCCCATCTCGCCAGTCTTCCCGTGGGATTTTCGATGGAATTCAACCACTTCAACGCGAGGTGGTCGGTGATGACCCGGAACTCATAGCCCTCCAGATAGTGTCGTAGTTTTCGGATACCCCAGACAATAGCGAGACACTCCTTTTCGGTGGCTGAATAGTTCTTCTCGGCTCCTGTCAGGCGGCGACTGGCGTATGCAATGACGTGCTCAGCGCCGTTTACCTCCTGTGTCAACACGGCACCGAGTCCAAAGGCACTGGCATCCGTTTGCAGCTCAAATTCTTGCGTAAAGTCAGGGCAGGCTAACACGGGTGCATGGGTGAGTTGTTCCTTGAGTGTTTCGAAAGCGTGCTGCTGTTCCGTACCCCACTTCCAGTGACGGCCCTTTTTTAATAGCTGTTAGTGGTTGCGCGATTTCGGTGAAGTTCGGGACAAACCGTGACACCCAGGAATTTCCGTGTCACCTTGACATTCGTGGGTGGCCGCATGTGTGCCATGGCTGCCACTTTATCTGGATCCGTTTTGATGCCCTCCGGTGTCACCACATGACCCAGGTACTTCGTTTCCTGCTTGAAAAATTCGCATTTGTCGACATTGATACGCAAGTTGGCCGCTCGCAGCCTTCGGAATACTTCTTTGAGATTTCTGATGTGTTCATCCAGGGTCTTGCCTATGACAATGATGTCGTCAAGGTATGCGAACGCATGGGGCTCCATCTCCGGCCCGATAACCCGGTCTAGGGCACTTTGGAACGTGGCCGGAGCTGAGTGCAGGCCGAACGGCATGACTCGCCGTTGGTATAATCCTCTCCCACTGACTGCGAAGGCGGTATATTTCTTACTTTCTTCCTCCATGGGGATTTGCCAGTAAACATCCTTGAGGTCTAGACTGCTAATAAATTTGGCATCCCGCAGACGATCGCGTCTATTCGTGGTAGCGGGTACGCGTCTGGGACCAATCTGCCGTTTAGTTGCCTGAAATCCATGCAGGTTATAAGGACTGTGTGATGGCTCGATGCATCCACGCTCTAGCAGCTTATTTACTTCTCCATCAATAATAGCTTGCATGGCTGGGTTCCGTTGGCCGTACCTTAGCTTTATGGGGCGGTCGTTCTTCATTACAATTTTATGCGAGGCAGCCGTGGACAGCGCTGTGATGGCTTCAAACTTCGGTAGTTCGGTGGCTAAAAATCGAGCTATCCTCCTTTGTTCTAGCCCTTCTTGCGAAGTTCGCACGGTAAAAATATAAGATATTGATTTCCGTGGTTTCTTGCTTACCTGGTTCACTTGCTCCACTCGGCTTCCCTTGCTGTCGTTTTCTCTTCTAGAATGGGCGGCTACTCCAGCACAGGTGACGGTGGTGTTAAAGCTTCTCAGGAAATCGATCCCCAGAATGACGTCTTCCGTTGCTGACGTCAGTACAAGAAATTCGTGCTCCGCGGTCCTTTTGCCTAAATGGAGGCGGTAGTTCACGGCCTGCTTGATAATGATCTTCGAGCCGTCTGCGAGAACAACATCGACCTCGACGGGCCGATACGGACGCGGAGCGGTTAGCTCTTCCACGAGTTTTGGTGTGATGAAACTTCGGGTAGCACCGGTGTCCACGATAGCGATGACCGGTTTACCTTCGATCAATACTCTGGCTTTTAGCTTGCCGTGCCCCCAAGCTAGATACGTCCGGTTGGCGTTTGCACCGGGTTTGTTTCGACAATCGCCCACTGGCATTGCGAGCCCTGTGGATACCATACGATGGTGCTCTCCTCGTGTTGGGTGGGAATGGGTTGGTATTGTCTCCAAGTCGGCTGCTAATTGGATAAGCTTCTCTAGTGACTCGAAGTCTCGCCTGCGAATGTACCACTGATACTCTGGTAATGCATTCCTGTATATCCTTTCTACCTTTTGTGTGGTATCCAGCTCTGTGTGTCTCATAAGATCTTGCAAGCTCAGTACGTATTCCTTGAATGGCTCGCGCGGCCGTTGGTTACGCTTCCGGATGTCGTCCTCTAATTTCTCGAAGTATCGCGGCGGTAGAAAGAAGTTGCAAAAATCCTTTTTGAATGCTGGCCACTTTTGCCATTGTTTATTGTTGTTACGCAACCAACTAAGCGCTTTGTCTCGGAAAAACTCTGTCAGGACCGTCAGGACATCGTTCAGTGCAATTTGGTACATCCCTGCCAGTTCTTCCACACGCTCGATGAACCCTAGAGGGTCCTTCCCACCATCGTACTTAACACCCCATTTCCGTACTAGATCGATTATTAGCACTCTATTCTCGCTACTCATGTGGGATGACTGCTGGTTGGTACACTCGGCCATCAGTGGGGTTTTGGTTGGCTCACTGTCCACGGTGAGCCCGGATAAACCAGCACTAGGCGATTTTAGCAGAATCTTTTCGTGTTGGGCTTGAAGAGTTAGTAGCCTGTCCAGCGTTTCGGCCTCATGTTCTGTTGTTAAAAATTTTGCAAACCTTTTTCGCAGCTCCTCCACAGTTCCCGTCGCGGTTTGATTGAATTCCAATAAGTAGGTTATCAGCTCTTCCCTTTTAAGGGAGTAGACCCAGGTAGTTTTCAGCATCGCTTGATGTTGATTACAAAAAATTTTCTCTTTTATATAGACTTCACGTCTTTATTTTGGACAAAAGTGCCCCTGCTCGGGCGCCAATGTAACGACACGTTTTCCCGCTGGTTTCTGGGATAGACTCAGCGGGTTCCAGGGTCGTGGGTTTGCTTAGTGAAAAATAAGATACACTCTTTTTCCTTCACGTTATAATCTTTATTGCTTATTATTTTAGAGAGGGGGAACGGCTCGAAGTAATGCCGACTGTTGTGGCCAACTTGGTTGGTGACGGTCGATCGTTGGGCGATCCGTGGAGGCTCGGCCGGCTGGCTGGCACTGGTACTGAGGACGGTAGAAGTCGCCTGATCTAGCTGTTAGAAGTCGCCTGATGTAGGTGATAGAAGTTGCCTAATGTAGGTGATAGAAGTCGCCTGATGTAGCTGTTAGAAGTCGCCTGATGTAGGTGATAGAAGTCGCCTGATGTAGCTGTTAGAAGTCGCCTGATGTAGGTGATAGAAGTCGCCTGATGTAGGTGATAGAAGTCGCCTGATGTAGCTGTTAGAAATCGCCTGATGTAGGTGATAGAAGTCGCCTGATGTAGCTGATAGACGCCGCCTGAAGGAAGTCGCCTGTAGGAACAAACTCCCGTACAGGTGTATCACGCACTCTAGGGGCGATCCAGACAATTGGTAGTATCAGCCGTAGGAACAAACTCCCGTACAGGCCTGTGATGATGCAGGCGGCACTGACAGCGGCAGAACGGTGAGAGCCGGTGTAGGATGCGGCTCGGCTGGCGGAAGCACCTGTAGGAACAAACTCCCGTACAGGCCTGTGATGATGCAGGCGGAACTGACAGCGGCAGAACAGTGAGAGCCGGTGTAGGATGCGGCTATGCTGGCGGAAGCACCTGTAGGAACAAACTCCCGTACAGGCCTGTGATGATGCAGGCGGCACTGACAGCGGCAGAACAGTGAGAGCCGGTGTAGGATGCGGCTAGGCTGGCGGAAGCACCTGTAGGAACAATCTCCCGTACAGGCCTAATGCTCTCTTCGTGTAGGACTGGCGGTGGAGGAAGTGCACCAGTGGAGGAGTCTGGAAACAATGCAAGAACAAGCTCATTGAATTGTTTTGGAAAGTCCGTTTAGAAGATAATAAACAGTTTGGTAGGCTATAACTCGCGCAACCAAAGTAGTTCTTACCGCTAAGCGAACTGCCAGCAGACTGTCCGCTTGTACATTTTGTGCTGTCTTTTATACCCTCAATCGTGGGCATACACATATTCACACAGTGTGGTATAACACTAGTGGTGGGTATTGTGATGTGATCGCAGCTGTGTTGTGATCACAGCTGTGCGGTGATTACAGCTGTGCTGTGGTGACAATCTCCTGTTTCACATGCAGAGGGCGTTACTTTTAGCCGTTACTAGTCGTTAATTCAATTCATAATTTGTAAGTTACTATGTAAAAATCAATAAGTCTGGTTTTCTTAAGGGAATAATAAAACAAAATGGTATTAAATAGAAAATAAGTAACACAATGACTCATTCACAGTAAAAGTAAAGTAAAATAAAGAGTATAAAAAGTAATTCACTGTAAACATTCGTTCAGATAAAGAATATAATTCAAGTTAATATAATTCAAGTTATAAATTAAATTTAATATAAATATAATTCAAGTTATAAATGTGGGGGGGGGGGGGAAACGCGAATACAACTTTCCCCCGTTACACTATGAGGCATAAAATAATTTTATTTAAGAAAAAGTTAAAATTTGTAACCATTTTCTTTCATGTGCTACAAAATATTGCAGTTATCTAACTCTGGAATCTAAATTTTGATTTTTTTTTTTAATTTTTTATACCAATTTTGTTCTTCTTAAAATATAAAATTGAGTTTTAGCTACAAAAAAAAAAAATAATAATAAAACAACTTCAATTGTATTTTTGGTTACGTTTATGCGTAATTTCCCAACCCTCAAAGCGAAATTTTAATTTTTTTTGTTAATGCAAATCTTCATGAGGTATAAAGCGGTTTTGTTTAAGAAAAACTCAAAATTTTTAACCATTTTGGTTAAAACACGTACTACAAAATATTGCATGTACAAAAAAACTTTCATTTTCCCAACCCTGGAAGCGAAATGTTAATTTTTTTGTTTTTTCTTTTATCAGTGCAAATCTTAATGATGTATAAAGAGGTTTTATTTAAGAAACACTTACAATTTTTAACCATTTTAGTTATTACATGTACTACAAAATACTGAATATGCAAAAAAAAAAACGTTTAATATCCCATCCCTGGAAAAAAGTTTTATATTTTAAGTTTTAATAAACAAATTATTTGTGACATTCCTAAGTTAAAATCGTTATCAACACTCAGTTGATGAGATCCATGTGCTAGAATTCTTAATTCACTGCCAATTTTATTGCTGGAATAAATATTGATTTGATTCCGATTTTTAAATTAGGTGCTTTTGGTTGCAGAACATGGTTACAGGATGCGATATTTAGACGAAAGTAACTTTTAAACCTTTTGAATAGATATGAATATAAAAAATTAAAAGTTCCTAAAATGTAATAATTTTTTGTCATTAAATAGATTAAAAATATTGAAATTCTGGCAAATTAGTATTCTTTCTATTATTAAATTTTGTTTACTTTCTTAATCACTGGAATTGGAATTTTCTACTAAAATACCAAACTAAAGAAGTTTACTGATTCAAATATGATTTATTGAAAAAACGATGAGCAGTCAATATCTTCGCAAGGCTGTTAGAGAATAAAAAATTATTATCGAAGTTATTGCTGTTAACATAAACAAATTCGTCGACGTGAGGTTCTTTGTAGTCCTACCAGAATATGTGTAAATTCTTAGGTCATCTAGAAGAGAACATCATGCTAAAATTAATCAATAAAAGCCATACAATGATATTAATCATTAGATAATTCAAGTTCGTAATATCCAAGTTGGTAATATAATAAATACTAAAATTAATTAATTAAAATTTTTTTGAAACCAAAAATATGGAAAAATTCAAATATAAAAAATTCCTGTTATAGTCGTAATATAAATTGAAGTCAATTTTATATAAGCTGCATTAATGCAGACGTACCTTTTCTCAAACCAAATATTAAAAGTATGAGATAAGGATATATTATTTTTATTATTAGTAAAATTTCATATGATTAAGGGATTTACTCAATTTGGAAAGTGAGGAAAACTTCATGGAACTTACGAAAGGCTTGACTGTCAAATAAACTGTCAAACTGCGGTCACTTTCGAAGAGCACACTAAAACACGACTAACCTTTTCATCTGTTAAAAACGAACTGACAATCCAAAATGGCAGATATTACCAACATATATAACAGACATGTGTACCAACATAACAGAAAACAAATGCGATAATCGAAAATTTGAAAAAAAAAACGTTATTTGTCACGAAATTTGAAAATAAAGGTTATTTTTTGATCAGCCCTCGTATGTAATAAGCATACTCTGCCTCGTCATGAACATCTTCACGCTTAAACAGTCCTAGCAAACTTTTTCGTAATGGACGACTTGTGATTTTTACGGCTAACATTCCTTCATCTCAGCAAGCCAGTCGGAGCTCAATTTGCTTTTGCTGCCCTTTTATTTCTTCAAAGCTGAACACGAATAAGAAAATTTACAATTCTCAAAAAATCGGGAAGTTACTTCTTTAACCCGTTTTGAAAAAATCCTGCTTAAACAAGATATATATTATATATTAATATATATGTACATACATAAATATGAAGCATGTTTGTTTAGATTGTCACAACACCAGAGCAACGCGTGCAAATTGGTGAAATTTTTAATCAAAATAATCGTTCTATGATTAAACTCATCGTGCATTTTTCCATTTTATGGCGTTCCTAATCGTTGTTCAGAGCGGATCATTTTCGGACCACATTTATGGCTACTGATAATCTGAGAAGCCGAACAGAGCGCACTAAAGAAGCTGTAGTTGCTATACAGTAAAGCATTGAAGATAATCCTAATCAATATAAAAGTAACTGATAACTGAAATTTATTTGTTGGTGGTTAAGCAATGTCTAAATGCATTTCATTGGTGCTTTACCAAATCGTCAGTAGACTTTAACCACAGTTTTGAAAAGCTAAAAACCCCTTATCTTATGCATATACTTCCGAAAACCATCTGAGAGTTCACAACTTGTAAATTACAAACTATTTTCAAAAATAACAACAGAACAAGAACATAGGCTTGCAACTCATACAAAACTAAACCAACAAATAAAGTATGTTCGATATGAATCTATTTTATTTTTCTACACCTTTATACAATCAGAAATCCATTGGATAACAAGAAAAGTATTTATAAGGCAAAATGAAAAATAAAATCTAAATTAAACTGTTAAAGTCTACTGACGATTTGGTAAAGCACCAATGAAATGCATATAGACATTGCTTAACCACCAACAAATAAATTTCATTTATATATAGTAGTATTGTGACAACAATGTGTCGAATAAAAAGATTTCATAGTAACTGATAACATAATTTTAATTTTTTTATTGAACCTACTCTCTGTTTTAGCAAGAAAGAAAGAAGAATTACATCTGTGAAGGGTATTTAAGATTCGGCACAGCCGAATATAGTACTCTTACTTATTTTTTAATTAAAGCTTCTTTCTGCTTTAGCAAGAAGGAAAGAAAGAAGAATTACATCTGTCAAGGGTATTTAAGATTCGGCATAGCCGAATATAGAACTTTTACTTGTTTTATTATGATATAATCTTGCTTCACTATAAAAAACACCTTGTATATATATATATATATATATATATATATATATATATATATATACATATATATATATATATATATATATATTCGTATATAAATATATATATATATATATATATATACATATATATATATATATATATATATATATATATACATATATGTATATGTATATATATATATATATATATATATATATATATATATATATACATATATATATATATATATATATATATATATATGTTTCTGTATGTGTGTGCAAATATGTGACCTGCTTATAAAAGTTTTCAACGGCTGAACAAAATCGAACCAATTTAGAAACTATTCAAAGGGTTCTTTCAAACTTATGGTAGGAACACAACTGGGACGAACGACGAATTTCGTTCAATATAACGAATTCGTAGGTAAAAATTCTCTTTATAAATTCGTCGTATGAAACACAATAACGACGAATAAATTAACATAATGATCAAAAAAATTTACGAATTTTTTCATAATCTTTGAAAATCTTCTGATGCCACATTGTTCAGACATTCAATAATTGCCTAGGTGGTGTCCATTTTTTTTTTTTAGAACAAATTTCGTTTTGTAATTATTTTCTGAGAAATTATTCTTTTTTAAATAAAATATTCCCTTCATTTAACGTCTGGTGGGGTGACCATATGAAAAAGTAGGAAGTAGGCAGATATACTATATTAAAGAAAGTGTTCGAAATTAATAAAACCTCGTCCGAAAGATAGGTTTTTGTAAATTGGTGGATGTATTTTTAGTATTCACTGAAAATGTTTGTGCTACATGCAAAAATACAGTATTCAACTATGTTTTCCACAAAAAAACCAGTTTATTTAAATTAAACTTGGTCACAAAACAGTATAAGATTTGTTCGTCGTTCGCTGACGAAACAATTAGAAATAAATCTATTTCAACTTTCGCTGAGTATGACGAATTTCGATCAACACCACGTTTGTGTGCATTTTCATATACGCCAATGCGTTTTATTTTTGGCGACGAATATTCGCGACCAAAAATTCGTCGTTAGTCTCAGTTGTGTTTCTAGCAATAGACTTGCTCTGATTTGGAAACGATTTGGAACTAAAGGTTTCGAGATATGTATATTAAACAAACTACGAAAAAAAGGTTTTTCAAATTTGTTTTTTTTTACAATATTTAAACGGCTTTGCCGATTGATTTAAAAACCTAATCAGCTTTTGATATATTAAAACAAGGTCAATCGCCATAAACTTGTTCAAAATCAGATAACGCGTTCGTGAGATATCGTGAACGAAAAAATTAAAAAAAGTGAATTTTTTTACAAAAATTCCGAGATTAAACATTTGATTAATTAGTGTACTTAATTGTTTTATAGGACTCGAAGAGCTACATCAATCACCGCTTATCACTAGAAGTGTCGAAAATTGCGACCCCCTTTAAACCGCCGACGTGACAAAATTGTCCCCATATATATTTTGCAAAGTTTTTTAGTGTATGGCTAGAAGCTTTTGATTAAAACTATATTTTGATACATTTAAAATATGTTTATTTATTATTTCAGGGTTGGGGAATTTCGTACTAACCAAAAATGTAATAACTTAAATATATGAATGTGATAACTTCTTATATTCAATTTTCGTTAAAATATTGGTTAAATAGTTGATATTCCTACTAACTAGCACCACTTGCAAAAGTGGAAAAATTGAACAAAGAACGCTGATGAGATGGCGTAGCGGCCTCGAAATCAGTACTGATCCGTTCTGCTGGTTTGATGATTATTGAAAAATATTCTTAATATTCCAATCTTAATATAAATTAATAAATAGAATTTGAACAATTTCATTTATTAATAAAATAATAAAAAATGGTTTGCAGTCTTGCAGATTCGAACTTAAGCCCGTTGAGAAAATTAACAATTTATTTATTAATTTAAATCAAGTTCCTATTGTTTGAAAAACAAAAACAAACGAAATTATGAATTCAATGTCTAATAATACGAATGAAATACTTATGATCTGATATTTAAAAAGCAGTTATTGCATATATAATACTCTCTGCTAGTAAATTTATTGCAGGCAGTTTTTTTTTGCAACGATGGCACTTAACATTTGACTTATTTTATTTGCAGTTTGACTTGATTTGAAATCTTGTACGTTTATCTTGTCTCTCTGGAATGTTTTCTGGGACATGTACTGATATTGGTTTTTGCCTGTTATTAATATATTTCATTCCTAATTCTTCGCCAAGTTGCAAAATAATATCTCTGCGTTTAATTTTACTGGTATTTATAATTTTATATAATACCCACGAGTTTGTAGCTGCTAAATCTAATAAATTAAAACACGTATGTACTGGCCAACGTCTCGCTCCCACCTTTACTGTATATTTGCGGCTCATTGAATCTACGACATCTACTCCGTATTTTGTGCTATTGTAGAATAGCACTCTATCCGGTTTTTTCTTTTCAGTGGAGCTTATTGTTCGCCAGGAGGCATTGTGCTGAGCATTAGCACATTTTTATTAGACTTAGATTGATAAAACGACAAAGAGGTATCACCTGGTCGTAAAATAAGCATACTGTGCAATCTAATTTTTGCGGTTTTTATGTAAACAGGTATTTCTCTGCGAGCTCTGTTTATTGTTCCGACGATACTAGTATTCTTAGATTTCAAATATTTCGCGAGTGAAAGAGAAGTGAAAAAGTTGTCACAAATAACGCTTCACCCTTTATTTATATAAGGTTCCATAAATTTTTTTACCACCCAGTCTCCCAAATGTTCATTATTTGGTCTATTATCATCTTTTTTAAGATAGGGAACTGCATTTATTACATAGTTTTTATCGCTGTCAACTGCCATCCACAATTTTTGACCATATTTGTCCCGTTTTGAGGTCAATTGCATAAATGGGCAACGACACTTAGAAGGAATTCATACCAAATTTCGGAGATCATAGAAAACTTCTCTCTACTCATTCTTTGACGTCTAATAGACTTGTGATCCAATCTCAAATACTTCATTATCACTCGAAAACGATTTCGAAACGTGGTTGCTTTTATAATAGAGTTACCCTATTTTAACGACCATAAGGAATCCCTCTCTAACTTATTTGCTTCAATTGTTCCATGTATATACAGTACAGCACTAAAGGCTTACAATTCGTCCATCGTTATATGCCAGTTATCATCTTGTAATACCCGTCGACCCTCTTCCACAGTATATTTTAATATATGCTGCATAATTTTTTTTTGTAAGCATTAGCTGCCAAGCACTTTTACAAGTTTCATCCACGTTAGTCTTCGCATATGGGGTTGCTCCGATGCGGTCTTTAAAAACATTTTGGCTTCCATGTCTTTCAGGTATACTACCTGCTTCAATAATTGTCCAACTTGTACCACCAGGAGAAAAAAGATTAGTAATTAATCAATTAGAACACTGACGGGACCAAAATGACCCAGCGGCAGTTCTAGGTAAATCGACTTTTTTCATTTAATCGGCATACTAAAAAACTGAATACATTTTTAGTATAAAATAAATAAAAGTCAGAAGGTTTCATTGATCTAAATAAAATAATATTGAAGTTATAGGGCATCAAATTTACGTGCGGGACAAAAATGGGATGGTGGCGGTTCTAGTGTTATCACGTGGGTTGAACCTGATCCATTCAAAAGTTAAAGCAGTTTCAAAATAAAAACAAGTAAATGCGCTATATTCGGCTGTGCCGAATCTTAAATACCCTTCACAGATGTAATTCTTCTTTCTTTCCAAAACAGAAAGTAGGTTTAATTAAAAAATCATGTAAATTTTTTCGCTAGAAATCTAAATGTTTGGCTTTTCTTATATCTAATACCTATGATGGTCTTTCAAAAATATTATGTATATTTAATTTACAAACAAAACAAAAAAACCGTTTCATGTACCCCAAAAAGTTCTAATTGGCCACCAGTAGAATCGTCTTTTAGATTTTGTTGGTTTTTAAAACCAGTTTACTTCTTTTTGATATATAAAGTAGGTATAATTCATCATAATATCAAAAATAACAAATAAAATGGCTGCTTTTGTAAATCAGAAAATGTCGATTTTCCAACCCAGGAAACGCATTTTTAATTTTTTAATACTAATTTAGTTTTTTTTTATATATAAAATAGGTTTATTTCACTAAAAACACTAAATTTGGAATTTATGTATGTACTTTTAGGTACCAAAAATATTTCGATTCTCAACCCTGGAACCGCATTTTTTGTTTTTAAAATTTTTAATGCCAATTTAATTCTTAGCGATGTATAAAATAGGTTTAAGTCACTGAAAAAAGCCAAAATTGGGAACTTATATGGTAACTTTTATGTACCAAAAAATTTCGCTTTTCCAACCCTGGAACCGAATTTATAATATTTTGATACTAGTTTAATTTTTTTTGAAATATCTAATAGGTTTAATTCACTAAAAGCACAAAATTTGGAATTTATGTATGTACTATTATGTACGAAAAATATTTAGATTTTCCAACTCTGGAAGCGAATTTTTATTTTTTTACCAATGCAATTCTGAGTGAGGTGTAACATAGTTTTATTTGACAAAAAAATTGAAATTTTTAAACTTTTTGGTCACTTTCATGTACCATAAAATATTTCATTTGTCCAACCCTGGAGTCGAAATTTTAATTTTTAAGATTTTACTACCAATTTTGTTCTTCCGGAATTATAAAACAGCTTTAATTAGCAAAAAGGAACAACGTCAATTGCCTTTTTGGTTACTTTGATGCAGAATAAATATTTCAATTTCCCAACCCTGGAAACGAAATTTAAATTTTTTGTACCAATGCAACTCTTAATGAGGCATGAAATAGTTTTATTTAAGAAAAACTTAATATTTGTAACCATTTAGGTAATTTTTATGTACCTCAAAATATTGCAGTTATCAAACTCTGGAATCTAAATTGTGATTCTTTTTAAATTTTTGATACCAGTTTTGTCTTTCCTGAACTAAAAAATAGTTTTAATTAGTAAAAAAACAACAACAATTGCCAGTTTGGTTACTTCTATGCATAAAAAAAATTTCAATTTCCCAACCCTAGAAGCGAAATATAAATTTTTTAAAATTTTCTTTATCAATGCAAATCTTCATGAGGTATAAAGTACTTTTGCTTAAGAAAAACTCGAATTTTGCAACCATTTTGGTTATTACATGTACTACAAAATATTGCATGCACCAAAAAAAATTTAATTTTTCCAGCCCTGGAAAGGATATTTTAATTTCTTTTGTTTTTTTATCAGTGACACGCTTCTTGAGGTATAAAGTAGTTTTATTTAAGAAAAATTGCAAATGTTTTACCAATTTGGTAACTTTTTTTGGTAATTTATAAGACAGCTTTAGGTAGCAAAAAAAACATCAGTTGCCTGTTTGATTACTTTTACGTATAAAATAAATGCAATTTCTCATCCCTGGAAGCGAAATTTGAATTAAAAAATTTGTTTTGGTCAATGCAAATCTTCATGACGTATAAAGAGGTTTTGTTAAAGAAAAACTTGAAATGTTTAACAATTTTAGTTACTACATGTACTACAAAATACGGAATAGGCTGAAAAAAAATGTTTTTCAGTTTTTAATAGACCATTGAGGCTCCCCAAAGCACGAAATAGGTTTAATTTACATATATGTATTAAAAAAAATAATTGATTTTTGGTATAAATTTTGCGTCGAGAAATCTGTGTAAGGTTTCCAGCTCTGGAACCATACTTCGGATCTTTCTGAATTTCAATAGCACTCTATTTAAGTTCATTTCCAATCCAATGGTCCAAGAACGAAGTCTGTAGCTCCTCTGGGGGCTTGGGAAAACCGATTTCACTTACAGACGGACGGACAGACGGGCATCGCTCAATCGTCATCTCTATTCATAAGGATCCAGAATATATATACTTTATGGGGTCCCATGTGCATATCGAAGAAATTATACACGGAATGACAAACCTATATATACCCTTTCACTTTTTTGTGAAGGGTATAATAATAGAATTTTTTTAAGGGTTAAAATTAGCTGGAAGTAGTAGGAATGGCCTTTTGGGTTAACCGTTTTCTGTATTGTGTAGATTCAGATGTAATTGATTCGAACGAGTTGTGTTTATTGATTTTTAATATGTTGCACAAGTTAAAATTGTTAGTATTTCAATTTGATGTATTGCATTGTGCGGACATATATTGTTAAGATACATAGATTCGCTACTATATATATAACGCCCATGCCCAGTATCATGGTGGATTGGAATTTAAAGCCGCTTTGCCCGCCGTCGCTAATTGACAACCTCACTTGTGCCTGGGCCTAACCACTCGTGGAACAACAGTAAGCCTTTCTTCTCTCTTACTTCTTAAATACTCTAGAACATTAGATATGTTACATCAATTATATATATCCAAAAAAAATCTGTATATACCAAATCTCTTATATCCCAATCTTGTATTTATGCAAAATTACTTTTACACATTTTTACGATATATACAGTTCATACCTCCAAAAGATAACAATAAACAATTATTTCTAATGCAAATGAAATAATATAGAACATTGAACATTTAATAACGGTAGTAATGAAAAAACATAAATTTTAATTTCTATTGTATTTATAACAACAGCTTATTGATTTTTCCGATACGCAAATAAAATTTATTTTTAAATTTCTTTCCTTTTACATAAATCAAACAAAGCCTTTTTGCATAGCACTTTTATATATTGCAAATTTCTTTTGTTTTATCCATCATCTAAACATCACATATAGTCAAATTCAGTCAAATTCCATTTGAGATTAGTCATTTTATTCCTAAGGATAGATTTTCTCACAATATTATTAGTTTTCCCCTTGCAACTGACGGATAGCAAAGCAAATTTTAAATAAATCTATTTAGGAGAATCTTTGGTCTAGATTTTAAGTAAATAAAGAAGAGAAATAAAGAAGGAAACTACGGTCACAGAATATCTTTAAGATTTTAAACAAAGACCCACGCACAGCTGGACATGGAAACATTTATACATGTATGACATGCAACATAACTTGCCATAGGGGTTGTTTTTGAGGTGGCTTTTGAAATTTACGTTCATTTGGTCTGATTTACACATTTTTTTTTATTCATTGATTATTTTTGTTATAATTTTTT
Source organism: Linnaemya tessellans (assembly GCA_951800035.1). NCBI lineage: Eukaryota > Metazoa > Arthropoda > Insecta > Diptera > Tachinidae > Linnaemya > Linnaemya tessellans. The sequence continues at coordinate 56,848,586 of OX637532.1, forward strand.
AGAGTTGTCACCTTTTTTAAGGATTTCCATGTTTCTGTTGTATTTTAATTTTCTTATGAATATATTGGGAGGCCTTTGAACGTGTCATAAGGCGTAACATGTGGCATATGTTACACATATATTTTTTATTCATTGTCTTTGGATTAAAAAATGTTTTATTTCCTCAATTTTCAAATCTGTGTTTTTCGCAGTACCTTTTCGAACTAATAAACTTAAACAATCCCGAAAATCGAAGAGTTGGCCTTAAAGGTTATCCCTGCAACTGCCCGTTAATTTTAATGCATTAAACACATTCATGACAGCAGACTACCAACTACACAACTACATAAATAGAATGCATGTGTTTAAATAGCAATGGTTATTTTCACGGCTACACGACAGGTTGTTGTCCGTGCTACTTTTCCTATATAAACATATGTATTCCATTTACGTAGTCGTCTAGTCGGTAGTCTGCTATCGTGAATGTGTTTAAAGCATAACCGCTAAAAATGGTATTATTATGCCCAAAAAAACAGTTGGAGAGAATATTCACTATGTTATTCCGTGTGTAACGCAGCGAAATATCCATCTAAGACCCTATAAATTATATATATATATATATATATATATATATATATATATATATTCCTGATCAGTGAGGAAATGTTAGATGATTTGCCCATCTCCGTCCGTCCGTCGGTCCGTCTGTGGAAATCGTAATTCAGACCAAACGAAAAAAGCCAGAACCTTCAAATTTGGTATACATATATTTTGAAGGCATATGTCAAGTTCGTAAATGGGCTCAATCGTGCCAGAGGGAAAAAAGGTAGAAGAACTAAATCTACCTCTAAAAAACGGCATCATTTTTAACGTTTTTAAAATTTTTTTAAGCCAATAATATATTTTTCTGCCAATGAAGGTCCAAATCGTTAAATTTGGAGACATGAAATCCAAAAAATTAATTTTTTGAACCTCGCACCCTTTAGCGGGCGTTATTATATGCAAAAATAATGTAAACATTTAACGATTTGTATTATTTAAGCATACATTTCTTAAAAATAAAATTTTTAAGTTTTTATAACGAAGCTGAGACGTAACCTGATCCTCCTCTGCCCTACTTTCTTCCTCCCACTTTGCCCCCTAAATGACGAATAAAACATTACTCCAAAAAATATCTTTAGTGTTTTACGGTAAAGGTGAAATGTCTCTCCGCAGCCCTTGCCAGAGCGACCTTGACAATATACAGTTTTAATACTCTCCAAAAAGAATTGAACCGCATAAAGTATATACATATATATTTGATGTGTGACGAAATCTAAGACGCCCTAGCTATACCCATACGTTCGTCTGTGGAAAACACCTTATAGTCTATTTTTGAACCCCGGCCCCCGGCGGGCATTAAAGTTACATATTATATGAAAAAACAGTGTAAATATTCAAAAAATTGTATTCCTTAAGCCTACATTCCTTAAAAATTTTATATATAAGCTCTTACGAAGATGTAGACAAGGGAACATGTGTACATGTTCCTTTGCCCTACCCCTCCACCCCTCATTGCTCCCTGAATAACCTTATCAAAAAAATTTTTCTTTCTACACTTAACTACTCCGATAATTTAGTTTTTAGGTTTTTACGATTTAGTTGAGATGTCTACCCCACGACTCTCTATAGAGTTTTAAAATTGGACACAGAAATTTCTTAAAGGAACTGTGACCTGGAGGTTAAACATTCTTAACTAATCTCAGTCTCGTTTTTGCAAGTTGATATAAAATATTAATAAAGGTGAGCATTTAATAACAATAAGAGTTTCACTTACCAAATATTTAGAGAGTATTTAAGATTCGACGTGGCCGAATTGTTTTAATTTTAAAACTGCTATAACTTTAGAATGGGTAAGGTGATTTCTACGCAGTAAGCAGTGATTGATGTAGTTCTTTGATACCCATTAAAAAAATCCAGAACACTAATTAATCACATATAGAATTTGGGACTGTTGTAAAAAATTCACGCGTGAGTCGATTTTGAACCGGTCGGTAGGGATCGACGTGGGTTTTGATTATCGATCGGCAAAGCTGATTACAAGTTATTTTAAAAAACCACTTTTGAAAAATATATTTTTTTTAGCCTTTTGGATATATCCGAAAATGTTCCTGTCTAAAAAGGTTCCAATTCAGAGCAAATCTAAGTTCAAAGGAAATCTTTGAAACGCCAAAAGTTTATAAATGGGTCACATACATACACAAACACACACACTGTAGTCAGAAAAGGTCTAGGAACTGAAAACGTCCTAATCTGGTGAAAACTAGATTTTTCAAAACGGTTTAAAACCAGTAACTCCTATATTTTTTTAAGTTTCAGTTTTCTTAGCGGGATGTTAAAAATTGTGCTTGATCTTCATTTTCCTCAGTATGACAGAAGTAAAAACAGCAGTTTCTAGAACAAGGTAGGTATTAAGGGGTAGTTGGAAAGAGTGCGGAAGGTATCTAAGAGATAACAATTAAAATAGAAAAGGATAAAAAGAAATCCTGACACCTCTATCCACGATAGTGAGATTGTATAACACTCTCCCACGCTCTTTTATTACTGAAATCGAACATAAACACTTGTATTGTGCTATACTTTTTTACTAGGAAACTTGATTCCCAAGATTTAGAAGAATGCTGCCTTGAAATGTTCTTATCATTGCAAAGCTCTATCCTGCGTTCGTAACTTTGTAGTTATCTTGCAAACAGATAGCTTTTTTCGCACTGAAAAATATTGACGATTTTGAACAACATCATTTTGCACGTAAATCATTATGCATATGCTATGGGACGAATCGAGTGAGCATGCTCTACAGTACTCTCCCACAAAGCTTGTGGGTTAAGACTGCGCGCTGTATGCATTTTTTTAAATTGGTTCTTGATGTATGCGCTTGAGATTAGGAACGAAAATGAATCTATGGACAAACAAATGGTTTTTGCAACGAGTTGATTTTAAGCGGCAATTGAAAAACTTCAACATATAATAATGTATTTTAGAACCATTCCCTATTGGGAGAAAACTTGGTAGTGGAAGAGTAGTGCTTAATGTATTTTCAACTGACGTCAAGTACTTTGGGAACACTATTGATAGTAGTGTATTGACTAAGTAACAAAGAAAACTATAACCACGATTCCTCTGGGGAAGAATATTAATTTTTTTTATACCCTGCACAAAAAAGTGAAAGGGTATATCTAGGTTTGTCATTCCGTGTGTAATTTCTTCGATATTCACATGGGACCCCCTAAAGTATATATATTCTGGATCCTTATGAATAGCGATGACGATTGAGCGATGTCCGTCTGTCTGTACATGAAATCGTTTTTCCCAAGCCCCCAGAAGAGCTAGAGACTTCGTTCTTGGATCGTTGGATTGGAAATGAACTTAAATGGAGTGGTATTGAAATCAGAAATATCCGAAGTACGGTTCCAGACCTGGAAAACTTACACCTATTTTTCAGCGCAAAAATTAGACCAATTCATGCTTTGCCTCAATGGTCTATTAAAAACTAAAAAAAAATTAAAAAAAATTTCCAGGGAATGTAAAAGTTTTTTTGCACATGTACATTTTGTAGTAAATGTAATAACGAACTGGTTTAAAATTTTAAGTTTTCTTAAATAAAACCGCTTTATAAATCATTTAGACTAGTATCGGTAAAGAAAAAAAATTTTAATTAAAATTTCGCTTCCAGGGTTGGGAAATTGAAATTTGTTTTGCATTAAAGTGACCAAAGTGGTTATAAAATCTTAAACTTTTCTTAAATAAAACTATTTCATACCTCATTATTAAGAGTTGCATTGGTAAAAAAACAAAACAAAAATTAAAATATTGTTACAGGGTTGGGAAATTTATATATTTTTTATGCATAAAAGTAACCAGAAAGGCAATTGACGTTGTTGTTTGTGCTTATTAAACTATTTTAAAATTCAGGAAGAACAAAATTGATATTAATATATTAAAAAATCAAAATTACGATTACAGTGTTGGGAAATGAAATATATTATGGTACATGAAAGTGACCAAAAAAATTAAAAATGTTAATTTTTTTATCAAGTAAAACTGCGTTACACCTCACTAAGAATTGCATTGGTAAAAAAATAAAAATTCGCTTCCAGAGTTGGAAAATCGAAATATTTCTTGTACATAAAAGTACCCACATAAATTATAAATATTGTGTTTTTGGTGAATTAAATCTATTTTATACTTCAGGAAAAACTATTAAACTATTTCAAAAGTTTTTAAATTGGCATTAAAAAATGAAAAATTCGGTTCCAGGGTTGGAAAATCGATATTGTTTTGTACATAAAATACCCACATTGACTCCATATTTTGTTCTTTTAGTGAGTTAAACCTGTTTTATACTTCGCTAAGAATTAAATTGGTATTAAAAATTTTAAAAATTAAAAATGCGGTTCCAGGGTTGGAATATCGAAATTTTTTAGTACATAAAACTAGCCATATAATTGTGGTTTTTGTGAATGAAATCTTTTTTATACTTCGGAGAGAGTTAAATTGGTATTACAAACCAAAGAATTTAAAATCCAATTTTAGGGTTGGCATATCGACATTTTCTGATTCATAAAAGTAACCATATAATTAATTATTTTTGTTTTTTATGATGAATTATACCTACTTTATATATCAGGAAGAAATAAATTGCTATTAAAAACGAAAAAATCTACGGTTGGACAATTAGAACTTATTAGGGTACATGAAACGGATTTTTTCTTTTTGTTGGTAAATTAAACATATTTAATTGAATTAAGATTCATAGACTAATTGTTCGAAATTTGTTTTTAAATCTCAGAAAGACATGATAAATATTCCAAGGCACAAAGGAAAGTCAACATCGGGTTTATTCAACTTACACTGCAGAGCAGAACAGCTGTTTTTGAAAGCCGCAACACCGTCATCATCAGTGCACATGTGTATTGTGCTTATCACCACTTACTAGGTGGCTTAGTTGAATGTGATAACAGTTCCTATATACACAAATTTTATTGTGAAAAAGGATACGAGAACTGTATCAACCTGATGTTAACATGTTATTGTTATAATACCCGTGTTACCGTTTGATTGTATTTCTTCAAGTCCCATTTTTCTGAACTTTTTGTTCCATCATACCTATGTCAAACTTTTTTGGTTTGAATTTTATACTTAATTACATGTGAACGTTTTTCCAATTTATTATTGGTAGCTCAAGCCATAGCTTAAATTTGTATGCAGTAAGAATTTTAACCAACATTTTATATTGCTATATTAAATTGAATTAAGATTTTATAGGCTAATTGTTCGAAATTTTAATTTAAATCTCACCTAATAAGTGGTGACAAACACAATACACATGAGCACTGATGATGAAAGGGTTGCGTCTTTTGAAAACAGCTGTTCTGCTCTGCTGTGTAAGTTGAATGAAACTGATGTTGACTTTCCTTTGTGCCTTGGAATATTTATCATGTCTTTCTGAGATTCAAAAACAAATTTCGAAAAATTAGCCTATGAATCTTAATTCAATTTAATATAGCAATATAAATGTTCGTGAAAATACTTACTACAAACATATTTAATATTTTTGAAAGACGTTCAGAAGTATTAGAAATAAAAAGAACCAAACATTTAGCTTCCTAGCCAAAAAATTTAAACGTTTTCTTAAATATAAAAGTAACTGATAACATCATTTTGTTGTTTTAATTAAACCTATTAATTATCATTCAAGATATATTTATACCAAATTTCAATAGTGCGGCTCTTTTCGTTTGGACTGAATAATGATTTCCACGGACGGACGGCCGAACATGCTCAGATCGTCTTAGATTTCATCACTGATCAGGAATATATATACTTTATGGGGTCTCAGATGGATATTTCTTTGCGTTACAAACGGAATGACAAAGTGAATATACCATCCAATCTTTTTGGAGGGTATAAAAAGCTATAATGATAGCAATATATATGGAAAAATTTGTATGTGTAGGTATATGAGATATGTAAATATTTTATTAATAGTTATGTTAGAAGTGTTTCAATATGTTGCAGTATGAAATGTTTTATTTGATTTTTAGATGTTGATATTACTTATATAGTTCGAATACTGTCAGGGAGCTGGTTGTATTCATGGGGTTCGTTGTTTTGTTAACTCAACAATGATATACTTTGTATTGTTAACTCAAGTCAACATTTTGTTGACCGGAGATTATAAGATTGCCTGGTAAACTTTTCTGTTCGAGATATGTTTTGAATAAATTGTATCGATCTATTCCCACTTTCCTTCAAAGTTTTAAATATATATATTAATATTTTTTGTTTATATAATCCTCAAATGGGTAGTATATTTTTAGCATCGTAACGGAAGGTTGAAAACCAGTTTTAAGGATTTATTTTGGACTGATTGTAGTGATTTCAGTACATCATTTCTCTGCATCCATATATCGATGGCAAGTAACTTAAATGTGAATGCTAGTGCTTGGTATATCAGTAACTTTGGATTCTAATTAATTTGATATCTGTTCGTCCCATAACAAGTTGCGATTGAAAGTTATTCCTAAGTTTTTAACTTTTTCAGTTTCCTTTATAACAGTACCATAGATATAAACAGACATTGGCTCATCATTTCTTACGGCTTAAATCTGATGAATTTAGTTTTGCTTGAGCTTAGAATCAATTTATTACATCGTGAAAATTAAGCTAAGATAGATGCTTCATATTCCATATGTGTTTTTGTACCCTTCACAAAAATGTGAAAGGGTATATCTAGATTTGTCATTCCGTGAGTAATTTCTTCGATATCAATTTGGGACCCCATAGAGAATATATATTCTGGATCCTTATGAATAGAAATGACGATTAAGCAATCTCCGTCTGTCTGTACGTGAAATCGGTCTTCCCAAGACCCCAGAAGAGGCTTAGTTCTTGGACCATTGGATTGGATATGAAACTTTGGTATTAAAATTCAGAAAAATCCGAAGTACGGTCCTAGAGCTGGGAAGGTTACACCTATTTCTCGACGCAAAATTAATACTAAAAACCAATTATTTTTTCGGTTGTTTGTAAATTAAACCTATTTCATGCTTTGGGAAGCTTCTTTAAGCTTTTCTTAAATAAAACCGCTTTATACGTAATGAAGATATGCATTGGTCAAAAAAAAATTTTAAAAATTAAAATTTCGTTTCCAGGAGGGGAATTGAAAGGCAACTGGCGTTGTTTTTTTTTGCTTGCTAAAACTATTTTATAATTTAAGAAGAACAGAGTTAATATCAAAAATTTAAAATATATCAAAATTTCGGTTCCAGAGTTGGATAACTGCAATATTTTGTAGTACATAAAAGTGACCAAAATGGCCAAAAATTTAAAATTTTTCTTAAATAAAACTACTTTATACCTCATGAAGTGTTGCACTGATTTAAAAATTTACAAAAAAAAATTAAAATTTCGCTTCCAGGGTTGGGAAAATGAAAGTTTTTTTTTTGGTACACACAATATTTTGTAGTACATGTAATAACCAACATGGTTACAAATTTTGAGTTTTTCTTAAACAAAAGCACTTTATATCTTATAAAAATTTGCATTGATAAAAAAAATTTTTAAACTAAAATTTCGATTCCAGGGTTGGGAAATTGGAATTTTTTTCATACATAAAAGTAACCAAAAAGGCAACTGACGTTGTTTTTCGCTAACTAAAACTATTTTATAATTTAAGAAGAACAACATTGGTATCAAAAATTAAAAAAAAAAATAAACATTTCGAATCCAGGGTTGGAAAAGTGCAATATTTTATGAAACATGAAAGTGACCGAAATGGTTAAAAATTTTTCTTATATTAAAACTACTTTATACCTCATGAAGAGTTGCGTTGATAAAAAAACAAAAAAAAAATTAAAGTTTCGCTTCCAGAGTTGGGAAAATGAAATTTTTTTTGGTACTTGCAATATTTCGTAGTACATGTAATAACCAAAATGGTTGCAAATTTAAAATTTATAAAATAGTTGTAAATTTAAAATTTTTGGTAAAAAAAGGAAAACAAAACCAAAATGTCGCTTCCAGGGATGGGAAATTAAAATTTTTTTTATACATATGAGTAACCAAAAAGGCAAATAACGTTGGATTTTTACTACTTAAAACTATTTTTGAATTCAGGAAAAACCTAATTGGTATCAAAAATTTAAAATATATCCAAATTTTGAGTTGGATAACTGCAATATTTTGTAGTACATGAAAGTGACCTAAATGGTTACAAAATGTAAGTTTTTCCTAAATAAAATTACTTCATGCGCATTAAGAGTTAAAAGAAATAAAACAAAAAATATTAAAACTTCGTTTCCAGGGTTGGAAAATTGAAATTTTATTTTAACATAAAGGTCACCAAAAAAGTTAAAACGTTATTGTTTTTGCTAATTAAAACTGTTTTATAATTCAGGAAGAACAAAATTAGAATTATAATCTTAAAAAACCAAAATTTCGATTCCAGGGTTGGACAAATTAAATAGTTTATGATACATGTAAGTGTTAAAAATGTTAATTTTTTTGTCAACTAAAACTATGTTATACGTCACTAAGGATTGCATTGGAAAAAAAGTAAAAGTTCCCTTTCAGAGTTGGAAAATCTAAATTTTTGGTACATAAAAGAACCCACATAAATTCCAAATTTTGTGTTTTTAGTGAATAAAACCTATTTTATACTTGTATGTAGAAGCATATAATTTCGTAATTTTTATGATGAATATATGTACCTACTTTATATATCAGGAAGAAATAAATTGGTATTGAAAACCAAAAAAATCTAAAAGACTATCTATGTTTGAACATTTAGAACTTTTTTGGGTACATGAAACGGATTTTTTCTTTTTGTTTGTAAATATATTTGAAAGACGTTCAGAGGTATTAGAAATAAGAAGAGTCAAACATATAGCTTCCTAGCCGAAAAATTTAAACGTTTTCTTACGTATAAAAGAAATTGATAACATAATTTTAATTTGTTTATTAAACCTACTTTTTGTTTTAGCAAGAAAGAAGGAAAGAAGAATTACATCTGTGAAGGGTATTTAAGATTCGGCACAGCCGAATATAGCACTTTTACTTTTTAAGACTTGGTTGTACTTATAGGCATAAAACATGCTTCCTAGCCGAAAAATTTAAACGTTTTCTTACGTATAAAAGAAATTGATAACATAATTTTAATTTGTTTATTAAACCTACTTTTTGTTTTAGCAAGAAAGAAGGAAAGAAGAATTACATCTGTGAAGGGTATTTAAGATTCGGCACAGCCGAATATAGCACTTTTACTTTTTAAGACTTGGTTGTACTTATAGGCATAAAACATGCATATGTGACCTGCAAACATAAATCATTTTTCTTTAAAGCCAATATTTATCAGATCATTAATAAAAATTTAAAAAAAATAGTGGACCAAGTACACTACCTTGTGGTACTCCACAGTTAACTTTTAGCCTTGTAATTTTAGATTCGTTTATTTGTACAAATTTGCTTTTGTTGCTTTGAAATATGTCCAGAGATTTATTCGAAATTCCAACAAATCTTAGTTTTCTTATTACAATTTTGTGGTCAACAAGGTCAAAAGCTTTGGAATAATAAAAAAAAACTCCTGCTGCACCACTTTATCCACTATCAAGCTGTTCGCAATTATATTCGATAACATATATAACAGCTTCCTCACTTCCAGAGCCTTGTTAAACCCGAACTGTCTTTCAAATAAAATATTATTAGTATCAATATAATCAGAGATTTGCTCGAATATTAGTTTCTCAATGACCTTATCGACAATCGATAATATCAATATCGGTCTAAAGTTTTCAATATTTTTTGTACCTCCTGCTTTCGGTATTGGAACTATCTTGTGTATTTTAAGAGCATCTGGATAACTACCCTCATCAATCATAGTATTGAAAATACATTTCAATATTTCAGCTGTAAAGTGTTTTATTACTATCAAAATTTTTTATGTAATATTATCATAGCTAGGTCCGTTATTACAATTTAAACTCTCCAAGATTTTTTCAACTTAGTTTCTATTAATTTTTTGTAAATCATAAGTTGCTTGCTCCGGAATCAAGGTACGAAATATATTAATGTCTCCACCAAGGGTTGTAGCGTTTCCCGAATGAATATTTTGGATATTGTTGTAAAAGAAAGTATTGAATGTTGCAGCTTTATCTTGATCATCGCTTAAAATATTTCCGCTTTCGGTCACAATGGTCCTCGTATACTAAGAATTTCGAGCCAATTCCTTGTTCAAAAATTGCCATGTTTTCTTTGCATTTCCACAAAAAAATCTTAATATATTTGAATAGTATGTATTCATTAGGTGACTATTACATATTTTAATAACCTTGCTTATTCTCTTAAGTCGCTCGGATATTAAACTGTTAGCCAGTTTTTTTCTTCTAGTTTTCAATAAAGCATTCTTATAGCTAATCAAAGGCAGAAGATTACTTGACATCCATGGTGCAAGCTCTTCACGTAAATTCACACGTTATTGTGCTACTCAGACAAAAGATTTATAAATTTTTCGCATATTTTTGAGGAAGTACCAGTGCGATTTGAATTTGACATGTTGGTATCCAAATATTGCTCAAAATTTTCATAATCAATTTTAGTTATACCTTTTATTGACATATCTCTTTCCCTTAAATTTGATTCAAAACCACAGCTTATAATATTATGGTCACTCAGATTATTTTCAATAGAGTGAATAAAAATATAGCGAACAATATTAGTAAAAACGAGATCAATAGACGAATTACTCTCGGGCCTTGTGATCAGATCGTGACAAGAGTACATATTAAATTCGGTAAATAAATTTAATAATTGAATGTGACTTCCATTACTACTTAAGACGTCGACATTAAAATCACCAACAATTACATTCGGAGCACCATTATACCCTTCTAGCATACCTTCAATTTCTTCAAAAAATTTGTAATTGTATATTTTGCGATTTATTACAAAAAAAGTATAATGGGACGTGAAGAAAATAAAAAAACGGTAGCACTGGAATTTAAATGTATTACCATCGCTTTGAAGCAGTTCCTGTATTCAATTTCCTGATCAAATTTTTATAAATAAGAACTGTTATAAAACAGCTGTTATATTTTCATGTACAGTTGTCCTTGTACCGAACTTAATAGTTTAATAGTCCGATGTATAAAAAACCGCCGCAATTTTTAATTAATGAACTCGGAACAAAAAAAAAAATGTTTTCCCTAAATATATGTGCGGACCTGGATTCTCATACTTAATATAATCTTACTTCTGCTACCGATTTTTTCTCACCGATCAAGGAACTAGTCGAGACACATTACACACTACTAAGTTACTTTTTTCTTGAGGTATTTACTTTAATTCTCATAAATGAGTATTATAGCACGATTTTTAAAGAAAGATGGTACGATTTGCTGAAGTAGTTAACATGAAGATGAAAGTCACGACTTCGATTCCTCTCTCGGTCAGGAGTATGGTGTCGAAGACTTCTGATTGGTGCACGGTCGTGTCAGTTTTTGCCGCCCTATTGCAGTAACTGAAGATGATAAGCAGCGAAGGTACTAAGTAGCAGCATAAGAGCAACCTTGGTCCTGTACAAAAATTGGCCAGCGAAGTGAAAATTAAAAATAGCACCAAAACAAAATTCTCTTCTCATCTGCATTTTCAATACCTTCTATTTCCGTCCCAATCTACTTCACATGTAGGGATCTATCGTGCGCTAGTTCTACCACAAAAAAAAATATTAATTGAGAATTAAAAAAAGAAATTTTAAAAAAAATTTTTGTACAAAACAAGAACTACGAGTAGTAAGTAGTCAGGATAAAAATGTAGCGACTTTTGAAAAGAGATGTTCTGCCTTGCTGTGTAATTGGATTAGTAAAATTGTTTTGAGTTTCGCTTGTGCCTTGGAATATTTAACATGTCTTTCTGAAGTTAAAAACTCATTTTCGAACAATTAACTTATCATCATAATTAAATTTAATTTAGCAATAAATAGTTCTATACAAAATACTTGCATAAAACATGAATTCATAACTTTTTTCTTAAACTGTTTCATGTATCACAGATTTTGAATTATCTGTACGTCCTATAAGTCATACAGTTGCTATTTGAATTCACACGCTACATATTAGGGGAACTATGGACCTTTGATGTCATGGAATGATCAGCACAGTTGTAAAAGTAACTGCTCGCCGATTAATATGATCGACTTTAGGAAAGCGATCAGTTTAGATGGTTTTGAGATATAGTGCTATGTACATTCCCATTTGACTACAATACAACAACTGTTTTATTAAGCTTCCAATCACTATTCTTCTACGTAACTTTTCAAACGTCACAAAATATATTTCTTCCTCCTCAGAATTCGCTTTGTTCTGACAATAAATTACCATCACGAAAACGTGCTAATGATCACACAAAAATCATAGTGGTTTTATTGAAAATTTATGTTATGTGTAGGCGTGTGAATGGGATTGTATTTTAAAGTATTTATTTTAATACGGACATGTTTATCCAAATGAAATGTTGAACAGCAATCTTTTTTCCATAGATATATATGAGAATAAAAACATAACTTAATAGTAAAAAGATATTAATTAATATATGACATGGAAAGGGACCTATATGCAAAAAATAAGTTTGAGAAAAAAAAATTTCTTCGAAGTTAACAAGTGGATCTTGATGCACCGGGTGTTTTCATGTTCGCTGATTATGACTCTGGTATTCGATTTCAAAATCCAATATGGCGGACTAGGTCAGAATTTCAAAATTCAAAATTTCACAATATTTATTAAGAATTGAGCGGAATCGCTTAAACTTAATTAGTTTGGTGTTTCGAGGTTACTGATAACCAGTTTAGTACTTTCATTTCTGTTTCTCAGTTCAATTGTGATTTCGAATAGTTATTAAAGTGAACAAAATAGTAAAAATATAAAAAAACCTTGCAGTAATGATTTTAAAACATATATGGTCAATAAAAAAACTCATCTATAGTATTGGATCCTCCATTTTGGATTTTTAAAATACCGCATTTGTAATCAGCGACTTCGAAAACCCCTGGGTGACGAGTTTCAAGCAACAGATCTGTCTGCCGTTGGCAAACAATAAAATTATATAAAAAAGGCACAATGAAAAACAAAATCTACACAAAACGTTTTTAAAATCGTTTATTCGACATATTGTCTCAATTAAATTAGTGCTTTTTTATATACTTTTATTGTTTGCCAACGGCAGACTAATTGTATGATTGTGGAAAAACAAAATAGATTTATATCGAATAAAATTTGTTTGTCGTGTTTTCTTGAATTTCAAATCCTATGGTTTTGCTTGTGTAATTCTCAATTCATTTTTGGGAGTTTATGTATAAGCTAAGAGGTTTTGTTATTTTGGATTTAGGTTAAAGTCTACTGATGATTTGGTGTAAGAACTAATGAAATGCAGGCATATAGACATACTTGACCACATAACAAATAAAAAGCACTAATTAATTAATTGAGACAATATGTCGAATAAAACATTTTAAAAATATTTTTTATTTATTTTTTGGTACATGCAATATTTTATAGTACAATAAAGTGACCAAAATGGTTACAAATTTTAAGTTTTTCTTAAATAAAATACCTCATTAAGAGCTGCATTTGGTAAAAAGAAAACAAACAAAAATTAAAATTTCGCTTCCAAGGTTAGAAAATCTAAATTTTTTGGTACATAAAAAATTTCAATTTCAATTGTTTCCAGGGTTGGAAAATCTAAATTTTTTGATACAAAATAAGTTCTTAATTTTGGTTGTTTTTAGTGAATTAAACCTTTTTTTGTACTTCACGAAGAAATATATTTATACTTCTATTCCAGGGCTGGAAAATCGATAAGTTCTGTTACATAAAAGCAGCTATATAAAGTTCCTAATTTTGTTTTTTTAGTGAACTAAACCTATTTTATACCTTAGAAAGAATTAAATTGGTATTAAAAACCAAAAATATTAAATATTCGATTCCAAGTTGGAGAACGGAAATATTTTTGGCACATAAAATAATCAAGACACTCACTACTTTTGGTTTTTTTGGTATATTAAGCTTTTTTACGCTTAAGAAAGAATTAAATTTGTTTTAAAAACAAAAACAATTTCAAATTTTATTCCAGGGTTGGAAAATGGAATATATTTGGTAAAAAAAGCTATATAAGTTCCTAATTTTGTTTGCTTTTAGTGAACTAAAGCTATTTAATACTTTAGAAAAATTTAAATTGGTATTAAAAACCAAATATATTGAAAATTCAATTCCAATTGGCAAACCAATATATTTTTGGTACGTAAAAGTTGAATAATTATCTCTAATATATATTTAAAAATTTTTTTTTTGAATTAAACGTTTTTTATTACATTCATGTAAAAAATTAAAAATGGTGTTGAAGTTATTGGTGTCCTCTTTTATGTTTACAGTTCTTTCATGTTTTGCTATATACAATACAGGGGACAAATTACAACATTCCATATCGATCGAAATTTGTGTTTAAATTGTATAGAAATTTCGTTCGATATCGGATGCGGTAATTTGCACAGAGATTTCTTTTTGTTTTATCGATATATAGAAAAAATATTTTAATAAGTGCATCACCCATTTTTATAAAACAATTTTATTATTTTCACGTATTGTTGAATGCTATGTTCGTCCGGAGTACTTCGGCAAAATATAATTAATAAATGGTAACTAATTTGACCTTCAACGAGGTGCCCGTTATCAACTGTCAAATTTCCAGTTGTAAGGACCTTTAGGTGAAGAAACATTAATATGGCATTGGCTCATAAATAACTATGACATTCATACACGTGTTAAGTAAAGGTGTTATATATACGTAAATTATAAATACTACTGTACTCGCATAATGTAAATTAATAAATATTATTAATTATCTTACAATATTCTAAATTGCAAGTAACTTGGCATCTAACAGAAGAAAGCACTTAAAATTATTAACACAAAATGTATATAAACAATAAAAAATACCATAAAAACTAATTTTTATGACCACAATTGATTAATAAAATTAAAAATATTTAAAATGCCTTTTTCAGTGCAAATATTTTATAATGGTGATGTAATATGTAGAATAAACGGGAGAAACAAAAATGAAAGATATATGTTATTAAAGACTATAAACAAAATATAAATATAAATTCATAGAAATAAAATTTTATTACGAAGTTCAACATTCAAGTGGCTGTGCAGAGTCTTTAAAATAGATTTGAAAATACAAAATATCTGAGTGAACTATTGTAAGTAGGGAGAGAGGAAAACGTACGCAACCCTTTTAACTTAATTTTTGGTCCACATTTATTTCTGTAAATATTAAAAATTTTATATATGACAAATATTTTGTATTGTTGTTTATCAATATTTAGAGTGTATGATTTAAACACTTTTTTTTAAAGTGTTGACATGAAATTGTTAGCATAGCACGAGCCAATTTTGTATGATTAAAAAGGGTGCATCATTCCTCCCATAGAACAATATGTCTTGCACAACTGCTGCAGATGTGTTATGGTAGGAGTAAAATCACTTGAGCGTATATTCATTTTGATATACATAGATACTTGAATTTTAAGTCAAAAATAATATCAGACATACTTGAACGTTAATAAGCTTCTTAAATAATAAGACATTAAAAAAAGAGATTTTTGTAAAAGATGGTTTTCTTTGGTTTCTTGTTCTCTTATGTGTGTTTTCAAATCATTAAGTACTTTAACGTTTGTCATTTTGGGAACTTATGGGATTAAATCTTGAATGGTTTCGAGTTTTATGCGTGATAATATATTCTTTTGGTTTGGTAGTTTAGATTTTGAAAATTTATTAGCACATTAAGATAAAAATTCATTTCTACTCCCAAAGAAATTATCACCGCCTGTTGGTTGCTTAATTCTTTAAGTTAAGCTTCTCATTATGTATTACTGTACACGTTTGTCGAGAATGTATTTATTTATTAGATCGTTTGTGTTTTCAATTTTATTGATTCCTATTTGGTATTTTAAATATTTTAAATGGCATTCTTATAACTTTTCAATTTCGTTGATAGTATATAACGTTTTTAGTGCTTTTACAATATATGCCTGGAAACAGTTTATGAAAATATTGGCTTTGGCAAATGATTATTAAAAAGTAATTAAATAGTAATCTTATATATAATACGGCACACATGTCTTTGTGGTACAATTTTAAGAGATTTATTGTCCACCAATATTTATGAAAAATATATACGTACATAGATAGCTGGAATTTTTTTTGTAAATATGCAATATATAAATATTTTTTTTAAATTCATGTACATAATTAAGTATATATAACCTTTCAAAAGCCTTTGTATAATTATTTGTTGGGCGAAAGCAAACGAACAAGTGTGTTATGAATTTTCTCTTTAAATGTGTTGTGTAACACATAATAAGATATGTCATTGGTTATTTTTCTTGAATTTCAATATCCCTCACTTTAAGAAAGAGTCCTTAGAACATAACTCTTGGTATAAATTTACTAGTTTTCTTCTGATTAATTTAGCATTATTAAGTCTTCTTTCGTATTCTTTTTAAAAGTACACCATTTTAGAATTTTAAACATTTGATGCATATAAAAAAAGAACAACATTACCGATTACCATCTCTTGGTTATGCCTTTGTTAGAATAAGGCCACAAAATGGAATAACAATATTTTTGCAGAAACTAATATTTTTATTGTGATATAACCAATTTGTTTTTGTTTATATAAGAAAAAGAAATAAATTATTTCATAAATGTTATACATAAGTTGTAGAAATAACAAGTTTGTACTAGAGAGGCTGTAGAATACTGTTCAAAAAAGTGTCCACTGGGATCAATCAATTCTACACGTGGACGTGGTACTCATTAAGGTATTTCCACATGAAGAGTACAATTTATTGCATATGTTCAGAAAATTGTACAATTTTCTTTGCATTGTCCCATTAAAAAAACACATATATGTATATTCGATGCATTAATTTTTAAAACTATGCCGGCACTTCACGCCTAATTAATGCAAAAGCATTTACACTTATTCTAAACAAATATATTTTTAAACATACACACATATATGCATATCGTGTTATACATGCATACATACATACAATCTAGTCGCATAAATTTTGTAAACAAAAATTATAATAATGAATGTACGTAAGTTTTAAACTCATAGCAACAGAATATAACATACAAATACAACAATTGTGTTAACAATGGTCTTTTGACCTTTTGGCATGAATGCATTAAAAATGCAAAAAGAATATGATAAATGATAAAGCTGCATGTACGAAATTGAAACATAGTGCAAAATTTTGTTTTCAGAGAAAGGAACCCAAATGCCAAAAAAAGACGCCAATCTAAGAAGCAATAATCAAAGCTGAAAAGAAAAGCTAATAGATTCAAAAATCTACTTCAAGAAAGAAGCTACATAAGTGAAAAACGATTTATAAGAACGCATTGATCATACAAAATTGTAAATAAGTTTTATAAATTTTAGTACAACCCTTATGGGAGGGCAACTTATCACAAGATACATGACTGGTTCCCAGGGTAAATCAACTGGTTCAAGTTCTGGATTTTTATACAAAATGTTCTCGTTATAGAAAGTTAATTGACATAATTAGGATAGTTTTGGCCTATATACTCAAGGTACTTGTTCTGTTTTGGTTTCCTTAAAACCTCGGAAATGGTTTTAATGGTAATGGTAGTCTCATAAGATATGTAATAGAAATACCCTGAGGACCACTGTCAAAAACATATATCCGGCTAAAAGAATTGCAATATATGTAAATCTTACTATACGGCACTGATCCAACGAATTTTCTTTGCACTTTTATGCTACTTAGTTTTGTAATAAACATCCTCTTTTCACTATTCATGATTCAGAAACTTTTGCACCCCTTACCTTTTCGGCAGTCATAGTACAGGTACTTTCTAATCTAAATGCATTTTGAATAAACCTTGAATAAAATTTTATGTTATTTATTTATTATTAACCTAAAACTTCAAGAATGAATTTTTGTAATATAAATGCAACGTCATACGTTTAAATTTAGCAATTATGAAAATACCAACTTTTAACATTCACGTGGAACTCAAAGCGAAATGAAAAGAATATACGAGTATATGCGAATAAATTATTTGTTTGTCAGATTTATAGAGGATAAAAAAAATACCTGAAGAAAAAAGTTACTGCCTTTTGTTAATTAGATTCAAAAATTCCACTTTATGTTTAATGAAGTCTATAAAATGAATTACAAGTGAAAGAGCCCCGAAAGTTTTAATTTTCTCCGTTTTTACTTCGTAAAATGTATCTTACGTTTTTAACTCGCCCATGTGCTACGCTTCTGAGAAATATTCTCCAAATATTATACATAATCATATCAAGCGTTTTTGCGTAATACTGGAAAAAACCAAATACTCAAACCTTCGCATTTCCAATATTTCTAGGATGGCACATTAAGCAGGTAAGTGCAAGACGAATTCATTACAATAAACCAACTTTTTCGTGAAATAAACTGATGATAAAATGGGTACATAAAACTGATATGTACATACATCAAAGTCATCTACAAAATCTCTCTTATGGATGTTGAACATTGGCATACAGTTTTGTTTACAGCCATTATATATGAGATGTGTGATTGTAAAAACGTACTGAAGTTGCACTACTGCCATCATATACCCTATATGTGGTATGCTACAGATATTTAATATAATGTGTCATTGAGATTGCACTAGTATCGGTTGTTTTTTAGCTGCATGTTTATTAAAGCCAAAATAATAAAAAAATTTTAGCACTATCTAGTAGATATGATTTCCGGATATTTCGCCTGCGCTTCGAGTTACATATTACATTCGAATAGTAATTTTTTTGTTTCCACGCTATCACAAAAAAAATTAAATTTTTGCTTTTCTGATGTCAGTTGTGAACAGTACTAGTATTACTGAGTCGGTACGCTACTTGAGGATATATGTAGACATTGGAACCAAATATTTAATATAGGAGCTAGTACTACATATGTACATATATAAACACGCAGTTTGTATTGAGATTAATGTTATATATGTGTATATATATATGATATACTCAATGAACTATGTGTACTCATAATATTTATTTGAAAGGCGGTTCTCTTTAGTCAATCTACACCATCAATAGCAGCTAATAAAACAATAGCTAGTGGACTAGAATGATTGTGAAGTCTCGCAAGGTCTTGAACTGTAATTATTTAATTCTTTTTTAATTTTTGGTATACACATATCTCTGTGAATCGCGTAGTTAGTCACGAACCATGGTAGATAGTCATCTACCATCATTTTAACAGATTTTGCTTGGTATCGTTGAAGTATTTCTGTGTTAAAGTTGCCACATTAGCCTTTAATCAAGACGCATGGCACGATAATTCACAAAATCAGATCCTGGAATATCTGTATTATTTATAGAAATTGGAAGAGTTGTGCCTTCTTTTAATACAAACTTTATATAATTCGACTTTTCTGTATTAAGTGATATATTTCATATTTCAAACCAATTGGATATCGCGTTAGCATGATTTTGAAGTTTGAAATTTCTATTTCAGAATTGCTAGTCGCTATTATCGTTATCCGCATATATAGTGACACTTAGTGCTTATTACTGAAATTGATTGCAAATATATATTGAAAAAAAGATTGCAAATGAATAAATATCTTCAATAACGCTACTATACAAAAATTTACCTTTTTGCTGTGGCACGATATTTTGGAATAACTCTTAGATAAATTGTGTCTGTTGAATCCAAAAATTATTTTTTTTTTCGTTCTACGATGTATACTTTTTCCAAAAAGAGGCTTTGCACGACTAATATAATTGAAAAATGGATTAATCTTTTCACCAGCAAAAAATAAAATAAAATTATCTAATAAATTCGACGACAGCTTTGGATTTCAGTCGTACTAACAATATATTTTAATCCCCTCAGCAGTTACAGAGATATGGTACAATTTGTACCAAGAAAATTATTTTTCTGTACTATATAAATTACAAAAAAAAGTTATCAATTTTGATAACAAGATTATCTTCACTAGCTGCCAAAACATATAAACGAATAAAAACTTATGTACAAAATATATATAGAAGAATTGAACAAATAAATATTGTGTAAATATAATAAAATTATGCCTTCAAAGGCATTTTGTTTTTTTGTTTTTTTTTTTTAAACAAAAACAAAAAGCGGTGGTTTTCGCAATTATGGTTGAGAAAGCGAACCAAAGTTCACTTTGCCGTGAGAACATAGTATTAATGTTAACAAATGGAAACTGGATAATGCTGCTAATAATAATCGTGTAAACAACCTGCATCTCTAAATAAAGCTAGCATATGTGAATACAAACGTATGTACATATGTATATACTTACTAGTTATAACCATGTTGGAATAAATATAAGAAAAAAGGAGTTTATAATTGAAAAGTTAAAATAAATCAAAAGTAAAAGTTCTTTATTCGGCTGGGCCGACTCTTACAGCTACTTTCATGTTTAAGAAAAAGTTGAACATTTTCAGCTCGGAATCAGTAATTTTAGCTTTTCTTATTTCTAATACCAATGAACGTCTTTCAAAAATATTATACAGTCGAACTTCCATAACTCGAATCACCATTATCCCAAAAAACAAACTTCGACTAACGGAGACTTCGAGTTACAGAATTTTTTGTCAAAATAGAATAAAAGTTTTTTGTAACATGTATTTTTATTTAAAATAGCCTTTAATGAAAAACTACATACTTAAGAATAGAAAAGAACAAGCATATGTACTCATATAATTAAAAAAAATACAGTTAGGAAATATATTCTGATATAAGAGACTGACATTTTACTTTTTTGGTTTTTTTTTTTGCTTTGGTCACACTTTTGCATTTTGGGGTCCTTACTCTTTTACGAAATCCAGATTCAAACGACCGTTGCCAGGATACCATATTTATCAACTGCTTCCTTTTATCCATCTTCGACGTCTTTTATAAGTTTATATTTTTCTTCAGTTGATAAGCATTTTGAGACACATTTAGTAGCCAAAATAAAAACAAATCGATTTTAACATTTATCATCTAGCCCGAATTATGCATAGAACTGATACTTACGCAAACAAAAAGGTACACATTTCTAATTGCCCGAAAAATATAAAAAAATAGCATGTATTATATACAAACCAGCTAAAGCTCAAAAGAGAGTAAAACAAACAAATTATAAATAAAACAAAAAACCATTTAAAGAAGCAAAATTCTTCGAGTTAAAGAGTCCAAGTGTATGTTTTTTGTCCGAGTTAGGGAGAACTTCGACTTATGGAAGTTCGAGTTACGGAAGGAAAATTGTACCTAATTAGTTACTTTAACGCTACTGCCAACCAAATTAGTTCGAGTTAAAGAAAATTCGAGTTAGAGAAGTTCGAGTTATGGAAGTTCGACTGTATATGTATAATTTACAAACAAAAAGAAAAAATTCCTTTCATTTGGTTACTTTTATGTAGAAAAAATTGTTCCAATTGTCTAACCCTAGAATCGTCTTGTAGATTTTTTCAAATTTTTAATACCGATTCTATTCATCCTGAAATATAAAATACAAACAGAAAAAGCCAAAACTCGTAATTTATTTGGTTACAATTACGTGTCAAAAAAATGTTCAATGGTGCAACCCTGGATATCATTTTTGTAGAATTTTAATAAAAACATTTGTCTCCCTAAAGCCTTGTACTCTGTTCAAATTTTCGTGTGGAATTATGTCAAAATACATGTGTAAAAAATTTGAGTGGAAAATTCGTGAAAAAATGTTGCAATAGTAGTACTGTGTTTTCTCGTGGAAAAACATATGAAATGTGTCTGGCAACATTTTAACAAAGCTGTGAAATAAAGCATATGTTCTTTATTTCATACAGAATTTTGACAGCTGTTCATAAATATATAAAAGAAATTAATAAAAAGAACAAACTTAGACACCACATTTTAAATGTCATAGGCTTAAAGCCTAGTACTCTCTTTAAAATGTCATGTGAAATTCTGACAGAACCCATACAAAAAATATTCAATCGAAATATTTATGTAAAATTGTTGCTAAACTGGTACTCTGTTTTAATTATGAAAAATTAAGAAATAATATGAATGTTATTTATTTCGTACGATAATTTTTTGACACTAAAAATTTTCTAATTGAAAATGGAAAACATAATTTAAATTAAAAAGGAAAAAACTGAAATTAAAATAACTGATGTTGCGCATCATTTTCCACAAATTCAAACAGAGTACTAGGCTTAAGGCATAAAATTGTTTTAACACTAAATAAAAACAGAACCCCGTTTTACTTTCCTCTATTTACCAAAAACATTTCGATTGTCTAACACTGGAATAAAATGTTTGATTTCACTACTGGTGGGGGTCTTGACGGGGCACTGTGCAATTGGGCACATGTCCGGGCGTTTGGGCTTTCCCCATGATGGTCGCTGCTGGAGCTGTTTAGATTAGGAGGAAGAGGAGTCAGTGCAGCATTTTCTTTGCGAATGTCCGGCCCTGCAGGAGCGTAGGCTAAGACATCTAGGTTCACGTTTCCTGCGGGATCTGGACTGCCTCAGGGATGCACAGCGGGCTGCCCTGGCAGGCTTCGTGAGAAGTTCTGGGTGGTTCTCAGGAACCACTACTTCGTTTTGAAAGGATTGTGTAGCGTGTAGTCCTCTGGGCATCACAATGGGCCTTTATGGCCTACGAGTGTTTTTCACGCTTATGGCGGGCAACCCTTCTAACCTAACCTAACCTAGGTTTTAAATACCAATTTAATTCTGTAAATAGGTTTAGTTCACTAAAAAAACAAAAATTCGGAAATTGGTTACTTTTATATACCCAAAAAATTTCGATTGTCCAACCCTAGAATCCAAGTTTAATTTTGATTACCAATTAATTTCTGCTTGAAGTATTGAAAATATAGATTTTATTCACTAAAAGAACAATAACTGGGAACTTACACTTTTACGCACCAAAAAATCTCGATTGTCCCTGAGATCGAACTGTAATTTTTTTTTTCTTTTTAATACCAATTCAGTTCTTCCTTCAGTATAATTCACCGAAAAACCAAAATAAGGAATTTATCTTGTTACTTTCAAATTTCGATCTTCCAACCCTTGAATCGAATTAATTTACATTTTTTTGCTAATGCCAATTTAATTCTTCCTGAAGCTTAAAAAAGGTATAATAAAAAAAACATAATTAGGCACATATTTGGTTATTTTTATCTACAAACACATTTCAATTTTCCAACCCTTAAGTTATAGAAAGGACATTACAGAATCGAATTTCCATTCTTTAACACCAGTTTATTCTTCCTGAAGTATAAAATATGTATACAAAAAAAAAGTTAATTTTTCCAACCCAGGAACGGAATTTTTAATTTTTTACCAATGCGACTATTAATGAGGTGTAAAATAGTTTTATGTAACAAAAAGTTAAAATTTGTAACCTTTTTGTCACTTTCATATACCACACATTTCAGTTGTCAAACCCTATACCAATTTTGTACTTCCTGAATTGTTAAATGGTTTTAATTAGCAAAAAAAACTCAATTGGTTACTTTTATGTATAAAAATTATTCAATTTCCCAATCCAAGAAGCGATTTTTTTATTGTTTTTTACCAATGCAACTGTTAATGATGTTTTAAATAGTTAAAATTAAATTTTGTAACCTTTTTGGACACTTTCATGCAGCACAAAATATTTCAGTTCTCTAACCCTGGAATCAAAATTTTGATCTTTTTAAAATTTAATACCAATTTTATTTTTCCTAAATTCTAAAATAGTTTTAAAAAATTTTTTATTTGACAAATTGTTGTCACAATACTGTTATATATAAACGAAATTTATTTGTTGGTGGTTAAGCAAATAAAAAATTTTATAACAGTTTGATTTAGATTTTATTTTTCATTTTGCCTTATAAATACTTTTCTTGTTATCCAATGGATTTCTGATTCTATAAAGGTGTAGAAAAATAAAATAGATTCATATCGAATATAATTTGTTTGTTGGTTTAGTTTTGTATGAGTTTCAAGGCCTACTATGCTTATTCTGTTGTTATTTTTTAAAATAGTTTGTAATTTACAAATTGTGTATTCTCGGATGGTTTTTGGAAGTATATGCATAAGATAAGAGGCTTTTAGCTTTTCAAAACTGTGGTTAAAGTCTACTGATGATTTGTTAAAGCACCAATGAAATGCATATAGATATTGCTTAACCACCAACAAATAAATTTCATTTATAAAATTGTTTTAATCAGCACAAAAAAACTTTCTTTTATGTAAAAAAAGTCAATTTCCCATCCCTGCAATAAAATTATTTATTTAGTTAGTTTTTAAGACTAATTTGATTTTCATCAAAAAGCTAATACAAAAAGCAAGTAAAAACGTTATATTCGACCAGGTCGAATCGTAAATACCCTTCAAATATTTAGTAAATAAAAACTCTATTTTTATTCTTATTAAAATTAACATTTTTATGGTATTTCGATTAAGTGAACAAGAAAAAACATCTCACCTAAATCGTCAAAGCTTAAAAACTAAATTTTCGGGGTAGTTAAGTGTAAAATAAAAAAAAATTTTGGATAAGGTCATTTAAAGGGCAACGGGGGTTTTACGGGCAGGGCAGGGGAAGATCATAGAACATTTTCTTTCGTCATAAAAGCTTATAAATTAAATGTTTAAGGAATGTAGGCTGAAGGAATACATCTTGTAAATATATACACAATTTTTTCATATAAGTAACTACAACGCCCACTATAGGAGGCGGGGTTCAAAAATACAGACGAACTTATGGGCATTGCTAGATCTTCTTATGTTGTTTTCTTTTCTAAAAAATAATGCTACATTTTTTGCACTTTTCAATGGAAAATGGGAACATTAAGGCATTTGAAAATAGTGAATTTATTGGAAATTGATCTACCATCTCTTATGAAGATGTATATTATTTTAAAATTGCTCCCAATTTTGTTTTTTTAGAATAAAAAGTGACAAAATGTTACATATTTTCCAGAACAGAATTCGCCATTAGACTTCATCAATGATCAAGAATATATCGTCATATGTTTTCACAAAAGCCCTAAGTTACAACACAATTTAAAATCGACTTATTCATTGACTACGATGTCCTGTATCAAAATACACGTTACTGCAACATTTTGTACTCCTACAATTATAAATAACATTCTTATCAACAAGCTTAAACTGAAAAATTTTGAAAATATTTGGAACATTTTTCACACTAGAGATTTTTTTTGCTTCTCATGTAAAATTTGTGCAATGTAACTTAGGGCTTTTTTGAAAACACATGACGATATATACTTTATGGGGCCCCATTCTTTTTGGAGGGTATTAAAATTGGTCGCCCTAGCATGGGCCGTAAGGGAGACATTTCACCTTTTTATTTATTTATTTATTTAGTCTATGGGTTAATCCTTACAGACTGATACAATTAAAATATAAAAATTTTTCAGAAATGATAATTACATACATATATAAATGGAATCTATAAAGCTTTGTTGTAATAGTAACAAGACAAATTACAGCAAAAACAAAAAATATGGCTTTAACAAATGTCGATTTAACAAATTAAACATTTATTTATAATCAATTTTGTAATGAGTTAAGATGTAAAATTATATCATTTTTTACGACATCAATACTTTTGTTGAAATCGATACAAGGGTAAAGACTATTAAAATCACTGCAAATTCTCCGAAAGGGATCGAAGTTACTATAGTTTGTAGTGTAAAACTTAATTCTCAAGAAGCTATAATACCTTGTTGGACGATTGGGTATATTCAAGTTTATTTTGCTCAGCAGAAATTGAGATGTGACGCAGCCGTTTATTAATTTCAGCAGAAAGGTAACATTTAGCATTTGTCGACGGCTCCTTAAGGTTGGAAGCTTAATAAGTCCTAGGCGTCTCTCGTAAGATGGCAATCTCATATTAGAGTTCCAAGGAAGACCACGAAGACAAAATAATAAGAATTGCACTTGTACTGACTCTATTTTATTTGAATGTGAAAGATATTGTGGGTCCCATACAACAGATCCGTATTCAAGTATTGGGCGAACTAAAGTAGTAAATAACATCTTGTTTGTATAAGGGTCAGAGAACTCCTTAGCCCAGCGTTTATTAAAACCCAGAACACCAGTAGCTTTGTTAATCGTCGAGGTTATATGGCACCTGAAGTCCAATTTTTTATCTAAAATAACTCCCAAGTCATTAAATGAATCCACTAGGTCAAGAACAGCATTATTCATTTTATAGAGTCCATTGATTGGTGTTGATCTTGAGAAAATCATATATTTGCCCTTTTTCACATTTAGGTCCATTAAATTATTAGCGCACCAAGCGGTTAAATGTACAATGTCAGCTTGGAGACGCAACTGTTGATCAATAGAATCAAGCGATAAGAATAACTTTACGTCATCTGCATACATTAGTATATTTGAGTTTTCAACAACGGATGGAAGATCATTAATAAATAAAGTAAATAAAAGTGGGCCGAGATGACTACCCTGAGGCACACCTGATATAACATTTATATCAGTAGAGAGCATATTGCGGAACTTGACACACTGCATTCTGTTCTTCAAATAAGATTCGATCCATTTTATTAGAGACGTTCCAAATCCAATTCGATCAAGCTTATGAATAAGTAAGTTGTGATTCACCTTATCAAAGGCCTTACTAAAATCAAAATAGATGACATCTGTTTGTTTGCCAGTGACAAATCCATCGTTAACTAAGGTTGTTAATTCTAAGAGATTCGTAATAGTTGATCGACCTTTACAGTAACCATGCTGCGCAGAAGAAAGGATAGACGTTGCTTGATAAGACAATGTATCGCATAAGAGTTGCTCAAACAACTTTGGTATAGCGTTCAGTTTAGCTATACCTCTATAATTGGATATATCAGCTTTAGATCCAGATTTGAATAGCGGAATGATGAACGATTTCTTCCAAATTGGAGGAAAGTAACTCAATTTGAGTGATTTGTTGAATAAATAGGTCAATGGAGTGCTTAGTAAATGAGGACAGTATTTTAAAATACTACTAGGAATACCATCAGGACCGGGATCATACGAAAGTTTTAGATTTTTCATATAAGTCAAAACAGTTTGCTGCTCAATACTGGGTACATTAAAATTCACTGATTCAGGGATATGGTAAGAATACTGCTCTTTATTGCTAAACGTAGACGAAGAATAGGTTGATGCAAAAAATTCAGCAAACATATTACTTATAACTTTATCATCTGACGACTCATAATCTTTAAGCTTCATAACAGAAGGGAAATCTGACACACGCCTCTTCGAGTTGAAAAACTTATAAAAAGATTTGAGATCATTTTTTAGGTTATTTTTTATCCTGTTTAAATAAGCACTATAAGCCAGTTGATTAGCAATGGTATATGCAGATCTTGCTGAGGAGTACATGGAATAATTTAGTTGAGATGCATTTTGCTTGTACTTTTTAAATAGTTTACTCTTGCGGTTTTTAAGTCTTGAAAGTTGTTTAGTGTTCCAAGGTGGACCATGGCAGGGGGCAGGTAGTACTCTAGGTATTGAAGATAGGAAGCATTTGTGTAGTATCTGGTAAAATTTTTCGATACTTTTGTCTAAATCATTGCCATAAGATAATTCATTTAACCAGTCAATTTGAGAGAGTTCACGTTGAAGTTTAATGTAATTTGTTGACTTAAAACGAAAAATTTTATTTTGCTGAGATGTATTTGACCGTCGATGAGGTTGGTAGATATAAGTTAATTCAATCGTAGGATGATAACTATCCTCAGGATTTGAAAGCGGGGGATGCTGCGATATCGAAAAGTCTGACGGTTCATTAACAAATACAAGGTCTAACAATTTATCAGAAGTATTTGTGATGCAGTTGATTTGAAAAAGGCAGCACTCCAGTAAACTGTTAATGAAATACTGCGATAATTCCGAAGATTGAAGACGTGACAAATAATTACAATCAGGCACAGATTTCCAGGACACATTTGGCATATTAAAATCTCCCAGCACAAGTATAATATCATTTGAATTTACTTTATCTGCAATAACATTTATAGCTTTTAGGTAATCCTCATAGATAGAATATTGCGAGTTAGGAGGAATATACAAGCAAATAATATACATAAGCTGTTTATGTATTTTCACTAATACGCATATAAACTCAATGTGCAAAAAATCATGCAGTATAATTTCTTCCGATGAAAACATAGTTGAGACAGCAATTAAAACACCACCACCCGATTTTCTTACAATATTATTGGCTGTTTGACAACTTTCTCTATCTTTTCTGAAAATTTGGTATCTAGAACACATAATTTCGTTATTATTAATTTTACCACTAAGCCAGGTTTCAGTGAATGCTATAATATCGTTGTCATATCCAAAGCTGTTTCGGTAAATCGATGACAATTTTGAATTAATACCTCTGACATTTTGGTATAAAATAGATATTAGTTTTTTGGGTTGGGATGCACTAAATTAGGCAAGCGAGCATTATTATCATCTTTATAAATGAATTCACGTACTAAAGAATTCTTAGGCCAAAACTCTTGGCTAACAATTTGCTGAAACAGTACCTCCGGTACAATTATTTTGAATGATGCTCTATTTCTAGAGTTTATTTTAAAAACGAGAATATCCTGTGGTGAGCAATTTTCAAATTTCCTTTGAATATACCATTTCATATCTTCAGCTTTTGTATCCGATGCGAAACGTGTAGCAAATATGGTTTTTTTCGGAGGAATCGTACGCAACTCCCTTGGGGCTGTTGACGTATCAGTTATATATTGATTAAGAACTGTAGACGAGCTCGCTATTGAGGTTAAAGGGACTGGAGTTGAGACATCAAAATTACTTCATTGAGCGGGGCTTAGAGATTTTGAAGCATTATTTAGAGGCACGGCCGTTGATGAGTAGCTCAGAGCATTATTTATATCGTTGACATGAATAATGTTACCAACATTATCTGAGGCATTAGGCATAGTTGTTCTAGGAGGCGAATTTTTTGTTAAACTGGATCCGTCATTAATCGTATTGTTATCTTTATTCAACAACCTGGGGCTTTTGCGGCGAATTGTGGATGGTGATTGTAAACTATCTAAAGTTTTAAAGTCACTAAAAAGTTTTCCATATTCATTAATTTGTTCAGTTAAACCTTCGCCATATAGCACTAAAAACAAATTTTTAGGATAGTTTAGTGTAATTTTTTTATAGAGTCATTTGGTGGCAACGGTGGAGGAGGCGGGTAGAGCAGAGGAGAATCAGGTTACGTCTTAGCTTCGCCATGTTATTTTTAAGGGATGTAGGCTTAAGTACTACAATTTTTTCACTATTGAGTAATAACGCCCACTAAAGAGACAGATCCTTGAAACTTGGTTTAAATATACATATTTTAAACGATATCTCTAAGAATCAGCATAATTTTTAACGTTTTTTATAATTTTGTTAAGCAAATGATATATTTTTATTTCAAAGAAGGTCCATAGCATTAAATTTGGAGCCCTAAAATCCAAAAATATTAATTTTTGAACCTCATGAGGTTGATTGCATTACAATATTGGGTAACTGCGGTAAATTGACAATTAAATCCACATTTTTTAACCGATTTTAGCTCTCAAAAAAATTTGCAAAATGTTGAATATTTGCTTCATGTTTTCTTTAATTCCATTTTTAAACCGAAAAATATTACGAATTTTGCACGAAAAAAAATTTGTTTCTTCATTAATTTCTGAATAATTCCAAAACGATAAGAGATAGAGAAAAATTATATTCGACTAAAGTAAATGCAATTTACTTCCCCACCTGATGGAAAAAAACCGAAAACGGATTTGAGTTCAGCTCATCAAAATTCATATAGTCCACATAGTTTTATTTAAAGGAGGATTATGCTGCTGAGCAGTGTAATGTATCTAAGTACTTATTTATTTATGCTATGCTCAATTCAGGTGACTCTGATATTGAATGTGTTTAAGAAAATGATGATAAAAATTATATTGAAAAAGAAAGTCAATCAGATGTGGCTTCAATTTTTTTTAGTAGGACCCAGCCAGAACTTCGATTGGAGGGGATGGTATTGAGGGGATAGATATGTAGCTAATTTTAGTATATGATAGTGTCAGTAATGTTGGCATGTTCTTCTCCAAACTTTTGCTTGACGAAAGGATTAATTAGGGGAAACCTTCTTTTCCTCTTTTGATTTAGTGAAAACATTACTTGAACGGAAACTTACGTATGGAGGCACAGTGCGCCAAAATAAAACTTCCATACTTCGAAAGGTGCTGAATATAAAACAAATCCCTTTATACAAATCTACGTTCTCTTTCTGTGACATTGCGATATTGTTGTCATATGTCAGACACAAAAATAAAGCAACTCTTTTGATAACTTCAATGCATAAAACAGCTGCCGTTGGCGATAGTGGAGCCAAGAAGAAACCGGAGGTTGTTTCCCACTACAATTCAATATAAGATAAACTTTGATGCCTGTCGTTTACAGCTTATAATGTTTTATTTTTTATGGGAGGAGTAGATACAACTGAGCAAATGACTGGCTCCTACACAACAAAGCGAAAAACAAATCGATGACCAAATGTTGTATTCGCAAATATGTTGGATATATATACTTTGAACACATATGCACTATTTCCTGAGATCGGTGATTCACCGGCATTCCCTGATCGAAATTGTTGGAGATCACGGTTTTCACGAAAAATAGAACTTTGCGAAGTATACTATTACATCAACGATGTTCTTGACTGATATATAAACATCATATTAGATTTCCATGAAAATTGGTTCTTCTAAAGCAGAGGCTAGAAAAAGGGGAATACGTAATTGCTGTCTGTGCTACATGTGACATAAAATTCTTCACTTGCGAAAGTTTTATTTGCAAAACAACCCGAAAAATATTTGGTAAAGCATGTAATAAAAGACACGTTCAATAAAATATATTTTTCTTGTAAATAAACATGACAAAAACTCCTTATTTTATATGCCATTGAATTGAAATATTTACTGGACCCTAATTCAAAATTAGTAACTTTTTAATTTTTTCCGCACAGGTTTACATTAGAAATCAAAGATTTTGAAAATAAATCACGTGAGTCGAAGCCAAAAAACAATATATTACACCGTTCAAAAGTTATTGAGATTATAAAAAAAATGTTGGACCAAATGGTCCTAATCTAACAGCAGGGTTAAGCATATCTACGAAGATGAAAATCTTTTTCTCACACCTGTACGGTTCAAATCGAGCTTCTTTTGGTTTTTTCTGTAGAGCCTGTAGAAGTAATTTTGTTATCAATAACTTCATACCTTGAGAGTGCAATAAAAAAAAAAATTAAAAAAAATTATATATATAAGATATAGGATATACTTATATATATATATATATATATATATATATTTATATATATATATATATATATATATATATATATATATATATATTTATATATATATATATATATATATATATATATATATATGTATTTATATATATATATATATATATATATATATATGTATTTATATATATATATATATATATATATATATATATATGTATATATATATACAAATGTCCAATACTGGGCGATCATATCAATATAAATGCGTTTTCAAATTTGTATATTTGAGTTTTGAGCTTCCCCTCTATTAGTAGTTTTTCTGACGTATACATCATTATTAGTTTTCAGATCCAAAATTCGATATATATAAAATAACATTGTCTATTTACTTTTCGGCCTTACTTCTAGCATAAATAACTATAAAATAACATCAATAAAAATTATTTTCACACAATTAATCATACATGAGAAAAAATGGATTCATGTGCTATAAGAGGGTTTAAAAAAATGAATATCATTTTTTCATTTCTATTGCCCACAATAATTTAGTGCGTAAAAATCATATAAAATATCAAATATTTATCTCATGTTGGTTTTTGAAACTATGAAATGAAATTTCGGTAACACCCGTACCTTTTTTATCCCCATAAATATCTTAAATGAATACGATCTTTTGTTTGTAGCTCCCATTTAATTAAGTGATCACTGAAAAACATCATCAAACATGTAAAAAATGTTTTTTTAGTGTTATGAAAATGTTTTGTAATAAAATAATCTTGAAAGAATTAATCAGTTGAACAAGCTGTCTTACAATAGTAACTCGTTTGCAGCGATTCCTTTTTATTTATGATTAATGATCTCATCACAAAGTGTCAGCCAGAAACTCAGCATTGGGATAAAGTGGTTAACATATTTTAAGTTTCTTTATTAGTAGTTTTAACAACAAAATATTATGAATTTGGTCATGGTTCAAACAGTGCAGAAATTTGAGCAAATATTATACTTATCTAAAATCCAGTTCTTTGCGTTTCTGTCTTACAAGTCAATGATAAATGTTTGAAATAAAGAGAGTTAAATATAAAAACTTAAGTTAGTGGGATAAGTTCGTTTATGTCGCAGATATTACGTCGTGAACTATATTTCTTTAATTCTTGTTATATATATTATGTGAATTTTTTTGCACAAAATTGTTAATAAATACCACATACATACATATATGCATTAGGCGGTTTCTTACTTATTAATTAGGCATTCTTTTATGGCTATGGTGTAAATTTCCATGTAACTCTGCCTAAATGACGGCACTTTTCACATGTACTTAACATTTAGTTTTCAGCAAATCATTTTCACCTGAGTTGTTATACCCTTCAATTTAAGAAGAATGCTTAATTCTGTTTCTTTTAGTAGCAAGTTTTTATACTGAGGCCAATAATTTTCTACTGAAGTTCTGAAAAGGTCAAAATTAGTTAAACTGTTTATTAACCGGTTTTTCTGAAAAGGAAGTCATTCCCATATATCCATTATTCCACTTGATACTGCACTTGTATTTAAACGACTATTGAAAAATAAACGTGCTATATTCGGCTGTGCCGAATCTTAAATACCCTTCACAGATGTAAATCTTCTTTCTTTCTTGCTAAAACAGAAAGTAGGTTTAATTAAAAAATAAAAATTATGTTATCAGTTACTTTAATATGTAAAAAAACGTTAAAATTTTTTGGTCAGGAAACTAAATGTTTGGCTCTTCTTACTTCTAATACCTCTGAACGTCTTTCAAAAATATTAAATATGTTTCATTTACAAGCAAAAAGAAAAAATCCGTTTCATGTACCCCAAAGAGTTCTAACTGTCCAACCGTAGAATCGTCTTTATACCAATTTAATTCTTAGCGAAGTATAAAATAGGTGTAATTCACAAAATTTGGAATTTATGTGGTACTTTTATGTACCAGAAATATTTCGATTTTCTAACTCTAAAGGCGAATTTTCGTTTTTTTACCAACGCAATTCTTAGTGTGGTGCAACATAGTTTCACTTGACAAAAACATTTAAATTTTTAAACATTTTGGTCACTTTATTGTACCATAAAATATTTCATTTGTCCAACACTGGAATCGAAATTTTGATTTTGTAAGATATTAATACCAATTTTGTTCTTTCTGAATTATGAAATAGTTTTAATTAGCAAAAACAACAACGTCAATTGCCTTTTTTGTAACTTTTATGCATAAATAATATTTCAATTTCCCAACCCTGGAAACAAAAATTTAATATGTTTTGTTTGTTTTTACCGATGCAACTTTTAATAATGAGGCATGAAACCGTTTTATTTAAGAAAAAACTAAAGTTTGAAACCATTTCGGTTACTTTCATGTACTACAAAATATTGCAGTTATCCAACCCTGGAATCGAAATTTTGATTTGTTTTAATATTTGGTACTGAATTTCTTTTCCCTGAATTAAAAAATAGTTTTAATTAGTAAGAAACCGACGTTAGTTGGCCTTTTGGTTACTTTTATGTATAAAAAAATTTCAATTCCCCACCCCTGGGAGCGAAATTTTTATTTTTGTTTTCTGTTTTTACCAATGCTAGTTTTCATTTGTTATGAAGTCGTTTTATTTTCGAAAAACTTAAAATGTGAAAGCATTTTGGCCACTTTCAAGTACTACAATATATTACATGTACCAAAAAAACTGTCAATTTGCAAGCCCTAAATTGAAATTTTAATTTTTGGCTTTTTTATCAATGCGACTCTTCATGAGGTATAAAGTAGTTTTATTGAAGAAAAATTAAAAATTTTTAACCATTTTGGTTACTTTTATTTATAAAAAAATTTCAATTTCCCAACCCTGAATGCGAAATTTAAATAATAAAATTTTTTTTTTCAATGCAACTTTCATGAGGTATAAAGTGATTTTATTAAAAAAAACTTAAAATTTGTAACCATTTTGGTTATTACATGTACTACAAACTATTGCATGTACAAAAAAAAAACTTTCATTTCCCCAACCGTGCAAGTGAAATTAATATTTTTTTTACCTATGCAACTCTTTATGAGGTATAAAGTATATTTATTTAAGTCAAATTTACAACTTTTAAACATTTTGGTCACTTTCATGTACCATAAAATATTTCATTTGTCCAACCCTGGAGTCGAAATTTTGATCTTTTAAGATTTAAATACCAATTTTATTCTACCTGAATTATAAAACACTTTTAATTAGCAAAAACAACAACGTCAATTGCCTTTTTGGTTACTTTTATGCATAAAAAATATTTCAATTTCCCAACCCTGGAAACGAAAATTCAATATATTTTTTTACTAATACAACTGTTAATGAGGCATGAAATAATTTTATTTAAGACAAACTTAATATTTGGAACCAATTTGGCCACTTTCATGTACTACAAAATATTGCATTTATTCAACTCTGGAATCTAAATTTAGCCTTTTTTTAATTTTTGATACCAATTTTGTTTTTCCTGAACTAAAAATTGTCTTAATTAGTAAAAAAAACCGAAGTTAGTTGTATTTTTGGTTACGTTTAGGTATAAAAATATTGAAACTTCTTTTTTTGCCAATGCCAGTCTTCGTGAGGTGTAAAGTAGTGTTATTTAAGAAAAATTTACAATTTGGACCCCTTTTGGTCAACTGCATTCAAGTGCCTTGGCTTCTTAAGACGGTGCAAGAGATACTTCACCCCTTCTGATCATCTTAATATTTACACCACTTACATCCGACCGAAGATGGAATACAACTCTCATGTTTGGGCCGGTGCTTCAAAGTCTATTTTGAAGTTACTCGACCGCGTACAGGAGAGGGCGATGAAACACATCGGAGACAGTAGGGTAGCCAACTCTATTGACTCTCTTGAGTATGTGGAACAAACTACCCGCAGATGTCTTCCCCGCCACTTACAATTTGAGCAGGTTCAAATCGAATATCCACCGACACTACTCCCTTTATCCTCCTTCGCAAAATCTATTTTCCCAGTTCCAGCGCAATGCACTGCATATGTAGGGGTCATCCCCTGAGTGCTGGTCCTACTCCTAAAAAAAAAATACTTTCATTTTCCCAACCCTGCAAGTGAAATTTTAATTTTTTTTGTTTTGTTTTACCAATGCAACTCTTTATGAGGTATAAAGCAGTTATATTTAAGACAAATTTACAACTTTTAAACATTTTGCTCACTTTCATATACCATAAAAAATTGCACTTGGATTCGAAATTTTTAATTTTTTTTTTTAATTTTTGATACCAATTTTGTTCTTTCTAAATTATAAGACAGTTTTAGTTAGCAAAAAAGAAAAAAACAACATCAGTTGCCTGTTTGATTACTTTCTCGTATAAAAAAAAACAATTTCCCACCCCTGACAGCAAAATTTGAATTTAATTTTTTTTTTTGCCAATGAAAATCTTCATGACGTATAAAGAGGTTTTGTTAAAGAAAAACTTAAAATGTTTAACAATTTTAGTTACTACATGTACTACAAAATGCGGAAAGGGCCGAAAAAAACATATTTTAATTTTCCATCCGTGGAAAATATGAAATAATTCTTACTACAATATTTTTAGTTTTTTAATTTTTAATAGACCATTGAGGCTTTCCAAAACACGAGATAGGTTTATTTTACAAATATTAAAAAATAATTGATTTTTGCTATAAATTTTGCGTCGAGAAATGGGTGTAAGCTTCCCAGCTCTGGAACCGTACTTTAGATCTTTCTGAATTTCAATACCACGCTATTTAAGTTCATTTACAATCCAACGGTCCAAGAACGAAGTCTCTAGCTCTTCTGCGGGCTTGGAAAACGATTTCACATACAGACGAACGGACAGACGGACATCGCTCAATCGTCATCGCTATTTATAAGGATCCAGAATATATATACTTTATGGGGTCCTATATTGATATCGCAGAAATTACACACGGAATGACAAACCTATATATACCATTTCACTTTTTTGTGAAGGGTATAATAAGGCGCAATAGCAATTGTTAAGAATTTTTGGAGTGACTCTTGAGTATTTACTAAACAGTTGCATGTGGTCTCATCGCCAATTAGCTAA
The DNA here is from genome assembly GCA_951800035.1 of Linnaemya tessellans. Lineage (NCBI taxonomy): Eukaryota > Metazoa > Arthropoda > Insecta > Diptera > Tachinidae > Linnaemya > Linnaemya tessellans. The sequence continues at coordinate 56,885,077 of OX637532.1, forward strand.
CTTTATAACCACCGGACTGAAGTCACTCACTTAAAAGAATTCGAAATTGATTTTCTACTACTGGCTTAAGCTTTTCTCCAAAAATTTTAAGTACGAGGATAAAAATCGCTTTAAAAATATTGATCTATGTGAAATGAAGCAGAAAATCTGGAGAAATGAGACATGAATAATATAATAAAACGGTAAAAGGGATAATAATTTGCATTAACATGAAGAATACCATTGTGGTTCTGTGATAACGTGTACGCGAAATTTTTAATATTAAGGGTATCAGTATTGTAGCGATAATAATATTAATTGGTGTAAGAAGCAATGAAATGCAGGCATATAGACATACTTGACCACATAACAAACAAAAAGCACTAATGTTAATTTTCTTAATTGTTGAATTTATTTAAATTTTTTAATAATTTTCTACTTTTGAGTAAAACTACTTTAAAATATTATTTTTTAGAAAACAAAGAAAGCCTTACACTTATCTAATTCAATAAGGGCATATAAATTATGGTGTTTAACGTAACGATATTAACATAAGTTTAAATTCTTCAAATATATTGTTAAATTATTATCTTAACAGACTCCTACCATGTCATTTACTGGTAACAATAACTTTGGAACTGAGTTAGATCACGGAGTCATAGGTGTGGTTCTATATGGTTTTCGTAGTGACTTCGGTGATTTATGCCTGGTAACTCGTAAAACTAATACTTGGAAAAGCAGAGTAAAAGTTTAAAATTCAGTTTGGTTTAGGCAAGTACAAAATAAAATTCGAAGAGAAAAAGCTAAATGTTATTTTGGAAAAGTAAAGGACGGATTATGTAAAGATGAGAGAAAGAATCAAGAAATATGAAGGATATATATATAAAATATGGTGGCATGAATTGTGCGGAGATAAATTGCTACGATAAAAAAAATATTTTTAAGGAATTTTGGAAAATGAGTTGGGAAGAAGTTTATGTTAAAAGTTTGATTAAATCAGCTCCAATTACGAGACCAAAAATAGAAGAGTATTACATTAATAAAAAAAAGATTCTAACAAATCAAAAGAAATCTGAGTGTGCAGAAAGTCTTTTTTTAAAAGATACATACAACTAATGCGGTGAACCCCAAGTAATCTAGCAGTTGAAGCTCCGGCATGCTAACGTGTTCGGTTGGTGGAATTCCTTCAGGGAGTCCAGGATAACATAAATTATATTGTTTGCATTTGCATGCTATTTCGTGTAGTAGAATAAATGACTTTTACCTATAATGCGTAGAATAGGATGATACTTGTCCGTCTGTAGTCCAGCAATTAACTGGTGTTAAATAAAATTTACGGAGCTACGCCTATTATATGTGGACTAAAGCAGGGTTATTTACAGTTCAAATAAAATATGTTTGACTTTCTCTCCACTAAGAAAATTTGAAATTTTAAAAAATTGGGAAGTTACTGTTTGCGACAGATCTCGACATTTTTTTTTGTTCCTAGAAAACTTTCCTGACAATTGCTGAGAGGTCGTCACAATGTCTGTATGTATGTATGTGTGTGTATGTGACCAGCCTATAACTTTCCAACGGCTAAATGTAATCGAATGAAAGTAGTCGCATTTCAAAGAGTTCTTTCAAATTAAGGCTTCCCGTAAATTGAAACCTGTTCGGACCACTACATTTTGGGAAATGTTAAAACACTAAGACGAAATTTGTTTTAGAATAACTTTTAGACGCCTTAGCAGATCGATTTAAAAAATGAATCAATTCTTGACATTCAAAATCCACGTCGAGTGCTACCAACCGTGTGATAATCAATTGTGCGCTCATGAGATTTCGTGAACGAAAAAATGCGGTCCCAAAATATACCATGTGTTTTCCACAGACAGACGGATGGGCTTTGCTAGCTCGTCTTAGATTTCATCACAGATCAAGAATATACAATATATATATATATATATATATATATATATATATATTAGGGGGCATTAGATTGCATCAGGGGAAGGCGTGCCGCATCCACCCACAAATTGTAAAAATTTTATAAATTGTTATAAAATAACCATTAATGTATATTCAAGACTCATACAAAATTATTTATATTTTGAATTTAATTTCGTACTTAAATATATTAATTTAAGTTATTTCATATGCTTAATAAAACCGATTTGTTCAATTGGATATTGTTTCCTATAATCAGCTACAATTTGCATTATGAACTGTTTCTCCTCTTCATCACGCGACAAAACTTGATTGTATTCTTCCATAAGCTTTACAGCCCTTTCTGCAGTATCATTGACAACTTTCAATTTACCAACCATTTCCAATCCAATTTTATACGATTTATCGTTTTCCCATTCCCTAGGATCTTTCTTCAAAAAATCCGTTGGGATACAATATCGGTTGAAAAAATTTAAAGTTTTTTGCGAGATAAAATCTTCAATATTTTTATTAGCGTACTGCTCTATGTAATGAGGAAGAATTGTAATTTTGTTGTTGTCATCTTCATGGGCTCGATCTAGCGCTGCAACCATGAGTCGTTTTGACTTGTTTGAAATTTGAGTATCATAAAATGAAAGCGCTACTATTTCTGGCGATAGGTACCATAAATGATTGCAGAATTTTCGAATTAACTCCCGACTTAAATTTTCATCAACTAAATTGTGAAGATATAAACTTTTTAGCAATGTCAAATCTTGGTTAGGAGCTTCTGCGGCAATGGCAGCTTTGATCCAAACTTTTAAATATATTTTTATAATAAAAACACATATATCTCTAATTCCATTCAACTCACAGTCAGCCAAAATGAACTGGTTCCAAAATAAGTAGATTTTTAAACTATATATTGCTTTGGACATCCAACGTGCATGGTGGAACGCTCCAGGCATTCGAAATGAAAAATTTGGAAGTGACCCGCCTCAGAAAATTACCGCCAATTGGAGAAGCTCTTTGTAATCTTCCCGTGGTTGCATATCTTTTAAACTCTTTAATGTAAACTCTTGTATCCCCAATAACATTTTTCACATGTAAGTCTTCAACTCCAGACTTAAAATTACTTTTGTCTATTTTAGACCAGGGGGTCGATTCTGGTTCTGTGAAAACGTGAAATGAAAAGTTTTTTCAGCTTTTCATAGTAATTCTGATTCGCGTACTATGAAAAAACGTAAGGACAATAATGTGTTTTCATGATGTAAAAAACAGGTGAAATGAAACGAAATTTTTTCATATTTGCACATCAATGGTGATTCTGGTTCAATGCAACTGTGTAAACAACTGTCAAAAAGTTTTCATATGAAAAAAAATTTTTCACTTCATTTATTATCGTGATAACAATGGAGAAGATGAAAACGAGCAACAGTTTATGGAAATACTTTTAAAAAAGTGAATTCAACTATTACTACTTTTCATTCAACTTTTAATATTTTACATTTAACTTTTAATGCTTTTCATTAACTTTTCTATTCTTTTATATGTATGTATATGCATTATATATATATATATATACATATATATATACATATATATGTATATATATATATATATATATATATATATATACATATATATACATATATATATATACATTTATATATAAATATATATATGTAGATATATACATATATATATATATATATATATATATATATATATATATATATATTTATATATACACATATATATACACATATAATTTTTTTATTTTTATTCATTAATGCGTGCGAGTGTGTTTTTTTTTTTTTTCATTTGACAATTACTCAGAACCCGAAGTAGAGGTTAAGTTAGCATCGGCGGTTACTAACAATTATTTAGCGGCAGCTTACCTAAACTAATTGCCGTACAAACTCATATATATATGTATATATATATATATATATATATATATATATATGTATATATATATATATATATACATGTATATAGATATATATATATATATATATATATATATATATATATATATATATATATATTTATATATGTATGTGTGTGTACATGAGTGTGTTTGCACATGTATATATATATATGCACGTATATTTATATATATATATATATATATATATATATACACATATATATATATAGTATATTAATTACTGTAGTAATAAAATTAACAGCCCCTAAAATTGAGGAAATACCAGCTAAATGTAAAGAAAAAATAGTGTATATATATATATATATATATATATATATATATAGGTATATATACATATATATATATATATATATATATATATATATATATATATATATGTATGTATATATACCTATATATATATATATATATATATATATATATATATATATAACTATATATTTATATGTACGCGCGTTTGTAACAATGGTTACATATGTTTTATTGTTAAATATGTGTATGAAAATAGCTTCCCTTTGCAATGTATTAATACTAATAGTTGCAATTATACTTAGTGTTTTATATTTTTGTGCTAATATTTGTTTAATAATAACTAAGTTAGACACAAAATGTTTAACATATTCAAAAACTCAACCAACAGTAGATGAACATTAAGGCGGCGGCTCAAGAAATTACAAAATTGTGTATGCGGCCTAACGCCGCACTCGAAACTTTTAAACTTCGCCCTCTGTAAGTGACATTGAAAGTTATACAGCATGGTTACAGTATTTTCATGGATACAACTGGAATGAAACAGTTTTTCATAACATGAACGGGAATCGCATTTTGTGTAAATGTGAAAAGTGTTATGAAAAGTTGTTATGAAAACGAAAATGAAAAGTTTTTTTTCATTTCACGTTTTCACAGAACCAGAATTGACCCCCAGGCATCTCTAAATCTATGAAATATTTTGACACTAGGACCCGAAGATGTTGATATTTTTGCATCAAATACACTCCGTAAAAGTATTTCAAATATGTGATGACGACATAGATAATACAGAAGATCTTTTTTTAGTGTTTGTTCTAAAAGCACACATGCGCCTTGTATTCGTCCTGTGGTTGATGCGGTGGTATCACAGCACAGGGCTTCCACTTTTTCATCGAGATCCAATTCTTTGAGTAAGTCAAAGACAGCCGTTGCTTGCTGTCTTCCCGTACCTGAAGTTATCCCTGGGATGCTGAGTAGCTGATCTGTTCCATTAAAAGATACAACTACAGGCAGACGATCGACGTGTACACTACCCATCAATGATGGCAACATTTTACCATCCCAGTGAACAGTCACCGCCTTAATTTCTTTGTTTTTAAATGTTTCGCGGATTCTTTTTCCTGCATCAAATCGAAACTTTGTACGCGATCGGCGAATTGAAGTGCAATTTATAATTAAATCGCTAACGTTATGTTGCAATGCTTACGCAGTTGCTATAAGGATTCGAACGGTGTCACGGTCACTTACTTTACACCTATCTAATACTGACACAAGCTTTGGTGTGATAAAATTATGTCTACCTCGTTTTTTTCTTGAAGTACTAGGACCTACTTTATATGCTGACTTTGGAATTTGTTGCACTTCACAATCTTCAATAGTCTCTTCATCACTTGATTGCCATCACATTGATGCTTCACATTGATCTATAAAATTTTATAAGAAATATTGCAGAAAAATATAATAGATTCAAACTGAGGATTTGCAAGTGAAGACATGACTGAAATCGCACTACACCTTCAATATTTACCTTGCAATACGACTGTATGTTTCTCGTGGAAACGTTGTTTTTTCACTTCCCTAAGCGATTTTGCCATTTCTTTTTTCGGCAAGTTGCATTCACAACCTATCATTGCACCAGGTCTTCCCTGTTTTCTTTGATTTGTTAAAAAAAGCTTATCTTCAGCCAGAGTGATAATATCCAATGTATCGGCATGTGGGACATCAAACAAATCATCAAATTTATTTACGAAGTCTTTTTCGCGTTTTTTCTGGAGTAATGTCCGGCGTTTCGAACTTTTTTGCAAGTTTCTCCATTCTAAATACAAACCTTTAACTTTTGAGACACATTTGTCAAAAGCTCTAAGTGGCATTCGTGCTTTGTTCCATAAAACGTCTACCTCTTTCACTACAAGGGAAGCACTAGCATGCAAGTCTAGTTTTACTTTTCGCATATTGTAACATAAAACACGCAAAACTTGACCATTTGAAGGCAATTTGGCACCGATTATTCGGCAGGCATCATAGCCGAGAAGGTACAACTGCTCCTGTCGTCTTGTGTTCATATTTATTTTTGATATTATTTTACTAACTTGATTGTTTTATCGCTTTATTTCTTTTAATAACACTTATTTTTTCACTTGTATATGTACTTACGCCTATTCGATGCAAATATTATTTAATTAAAGTGCGTTTGCTTTTATTCGGGAATTCACCGTTTTGTTTAGCAATTGAAGCGATACTACACAACTGGCCGTTATTGAACTTCAAAAGATGCCGGACTTAACTGACCACATATTTTTCAGTTGTTGTCTGAGCTCACAAACGATATATTACATTTGCTGTTAAAATCACGATATTCTTAAAATCATAATATATATTTTTAAAGTATTGCTAAACATTTCTCCTCATTATTATTTATTTGTAAACGGAAAAAGATTCAGGTCGAATAAATTAATTATAGTTTATATCAAATTTAGCAGTGTTTTATTAAATGACCCGCAAATTAACTTATTTCATATGAATTTAGCATATATAACCAACTTGTGGGCGGATGCGGCACGCCTTCCTGTATTATAATCTGCTTATAATTTTACGCAATGCATTTTTTTAATACGTAGAACATTCTTGGGAGGAGTTACGATCTAATCTGTTAAAAAAAATTGTCCCATACATATAAGGCGCACCCTAATATATATACATATATGTATATATATATATATATATATATATATATTCATGTATATATATATATATATATATATGTATATATACATATATATATATATATATATATATATATATATATATATATATTTATATACGTATATATATATATATATATATATATATATATATACATTTATATATATATATATATATATATATATATATATAAATGAAATTTATTTGTTGGTGGTTAAGCAATGTCTATATGCATTTCATTGGTGCTTTACCAAATCGTCAGTAGACTTTAACCACATAACATACTTTATTTGTTGGTTTAGTTTTGTATGAGTTGTAAGCCTATGTTCTTGTTCTGTTGTTATTTTTGAAAATAGTTTGTAATTTACAAGTTGTGAATTCTCAAATGGTTTTCGGAAGTATATGCATAAGATAAGAGGTTTTTAACTTTTCAAAACTGTGGTTAAAGTCTACTGACGATTTGGTAAAGCACCAATGAAATGCATATAGACATTGCTTAACCACCAACAAATAAATTTCATTTATATATTAGTATTGTGACAACAATGTGTTGAATAAAAAAAACTTCATAACAGTTTGATTTAGATTTTATTTTTCATTTTGCCTTACAAATACTTTTCTTGTTATCCAATGGATTTCTGATTGTATGAAGGTGTAGAAAAATAAAATAGATTCGTATCGAACATACTTTATTTGTTGGTTTAGTTTTGTATGAGTTGTAAGCCTATGTTCTTGTTCTGTTGTTATTTTTGAAAATAGTTTGTAATTTACAAGTTGTGAATTCTCAAATGGTTTTCGGAAGTATATGCATAAGATAAGAGGTTTTTAACTTTTCAAAACTGTGGTTAAAGTCTACTGACGATTTGGTAAAGCACCAATGAAATGCATATAGACATTGCTTAACCACCAACAAATAAATTTCATTTATATATTAGTATTGTGACAACAATGTGTTGAATAAAAACAACTTCATATATATATATATATATATATATATATATATATATATATATATATATATATATATATATATATACATATATTTTAAGGGGTGCAATTCTTTTTGGAGGGCATTAAAACTGTATTTTGACGGTGTCGGTCTGGAAAGGGGAAACATTTGTATGTAGTAAGAATTTTAACGAACATTTTATATTGCTATATTAAATTTGAATTAAGATTCTATAGGCTAATTGTTCGAAATTTTAATTTAAATCTCAGTAAGACATGATAAATATTCCAAGGCACAAAGGCAAGTCAACATCAGTTTTATTCAACTTACACAGCAGAGCAGAACAGCTGTTTTCGAAAGACGCAACCCTTTCATCATCAGTGCTCATGTGTATTGTGTTTGTCACCACTTATTAGGTGGCTTAGTTGAATGTGATAACAGTTCCTATTTACACAAATTTTATTGTGAAAAAGAATACGGGAACTGTATCAACCTGATGTTAACATTTTATTGTTATAATACCCGTGTTACCGTTTGATTATTTTTCTTCATGTCCCATTTTTCTGAATTTTTTGTTCCATCATACCTAAGTCAAACTTTTTTGGTTTGAATTTTATACTTAAGTACATGTGAACGTTTTTTCCAATTTTTATTATTGGGTAGCTCAAGCCATAGCTTAAATTTGTATGTAGTAAGAATTTTAACGAACATTTTATATTGCTATATTAAATTTGAATTAAGATTCTATAGGCTAATTGTTCGAAATTTTAATTTAAATCTCAGAAAGACATGATAAATATACCAAGGCACAAAGGCAAGTTAACATCAGTTTTATTCAACTTACACAGCAGAGCAGAACAGCTGTTTTCGAAAGACGCAACCCTTTCATCATCAGTGCTCATGTGTATTGTGTTTGTCACCACTTATTAGGTGGCTTAGTTGAATGTGATAACAGTTCCTATTTACACAAATTTTATTGTGAAAAAGAATACGGGAACTGTATCAACCTGATGTTAACATTTTATTGTTATAATACCCGTGTTACCGTTTGATTATTTTTCTTCATGTCCCATTTTTCTGAATTTTTTGTTCCATCATACCTAAGTCAAACTTTTTTGGTTTGAATTTTATACTTAAGTACATGTGAACGTTTTTTCCAATTTTTATTATTGGGTAGCTCAAGCCGTAGCTTAAATTTGTATGTAGTAAGAATTCTAACGAACATTTTATATTGCTATATTAAATTTGAATTAAGATTCTATAGGCTAATTGTTCGAAATTTTAATTTAAATCTCAGAAAGACATGATAAATATTCCAAGGCACAAAGGCAAGTCAACATCAGTTTTATTCAACTTACACAGCAGAGCAGAACAGCTGTTTTCGAAAGACGCAACCCTTTCATCATCAGTGCTCATGTGTATTGTGTTTGTCACCACTTATTAGGTGGCTTAGTTGAATGTGATAACAGTTCCTATTTACACAAATTTTATTGTGAAAAGAATACGGGAACTGTATCAACCTGATGTTAACATTTTATTGTTATAATACCCGTGTTACCGTTTGATTATTTTTCTTCATGTCCCATTTTTCTGAATTTTTTGTTCCATCATACCTAAGTCAAACTTTTTTGGTTTGAATTTTATACTTAAGTACATGTGAACGTTTTTTCCAATTTTTATTATTGGGTAGCTCAAGCCATAGCTTAAATTTGTATGTAGTAAGAATTTTAACGAACATTTTATATTGCTATATTGAATTTGAATTAAGATTCTATAGGCTAATTGTTCGAAATTTTAATTTAAATCTCAGTAAGACATGATAAATATTCCAAGGCACAAAGGCAAGTCAACATCAGTTTTATTCAACTTACACAGCAGAGCAGAACAGCTGTTTTCGAAAGACGCAACCCTTTCATCATCAGTGCTCATGTGTATTGTGTTTGTCACCACTTATTAGGTGGCTTAGTTGAATGTGATAACAGTTCCTATTTACACAAATTTTATTGTGAAAAAGAATACGGGAACTGTATCAACCTGATGTTAACATTTTATTGTTATAATACCCGTGTTATCGTTTGATTATTTTTCTTCATGTCCCATTTTTCTGAATTTTTTGTTCCATCATACCTAAGTCAAACTTTTTTGGTTTGAATTTTATACTTAAGTACATGTGAACGTTTTTTCCAATTTTTATTATTGGGTAGCTCAAGCCATAGCTTAAATTTGTATGTAGTAAGAATTTTAACGAACATTTTATATTGCTATATTAAATTTGAATTAAGATTCTATAGGCTAATTGTTCGAAATTTTAATTTAAATCTCAGAAAGACATGATAAATATACCAAGGCACAAAGGCAAGTTAACATCAGTTTTATTCAACTTACACAGCAGAGCAGAACAGCTGTTTTCGAAAGACGCAACCCTTTCATCATCAGTGCTCATGTGTATTGTGTTTGTCACCACTTATTAGGTGGCTTAGTTGAATGTGATAACAGTTCCTATTTACACAAATTTTATTGTGAAAAAGAATACGGGAACTGTATCAACCTGATGTTAACATTTTATTGTTATAATACCCGTGTTACCGTTTGATTATTTTTCTTCATGTCCCATTTTTCTGAATTTTTTGTTCCATCATACCTAAGTCAAACTTTTTTGGTTTGAATTTTATACTTAAGTACATGTGAACGTTTTTTCCAATTTTTATTATTGGGTAGCTCAAGCCATAGCTTAAATTTGTATGTAGTTAGAATTTTAACGAACATTTTATATTGCTATATTGAATTTGAATTAAGATTCTATAGGCTAATTGTTCGAAATTTTAATTTAAATCTCAGAAAGACATGATAAATATTCCAAGGCACAAAGGCAAGTCAACATCACATTTCACTTTTACCATTATGAATACGGCAGTAAAAATATAAAAATATTTGTTTACTATATATATAAATGAAATTTATTTGTTGGTGGTTAAGCAATGTCTGTATGCATTTCATTGGTGCTTTACCATAAATTATTATTTTTAATTTTAAGCATATAGACATTGCTTAACCACCAACAAATAAATTTCATTTATATATAATAGTATTGTGACAACAATGTGTCAAATAAAAAAATGTCATAATATTTGTTTACTATTATTATTATTATTATTTTTTTGGTAATAACTCCTAGAATATAGGCCCCATATAAACGATATTTCAAAGTACTCCAAAATGTCTTTCTCTTGTAAGACACATTTTTCAAATATATTAACCTATTGCGTGCATTATTAAATTTTGTATCTGACTTTTAAGTAAAAAGCCGGTCGCAACAACATTTGAACTCGAATTTTGTATATACTTGATAGCCATTATCGATAAAAGACGTGAATTAACTCATTAATACATTTTCATAATGACATAACAAAAAAAGGGCATCAACATGTATTTATTACAAATGCCAAAACAATAACGAGCTATGTATAAACAAATAAAGTGTTTTTATACCCCCCAAAAAAGAATATGGGGGTATACTCACTTTGTCATTCCGTTGTTAACGCAGCGAAATATCCATCTGAGACCCCATAAAGTATATATACATTCTTGATCAGTGTTGAAATCTAAGACGATTTGCGCATGTCCGTCCGTCCGTCCGTCTGTGGAAATCACGATACAGTCCAAACGAAAAGGGCTAGACTTTTCAAATTTAGTTCAGATATATTTTGAAGGATAGCACAGTTTGAGTTCGGAGATGGACCAAATCGGTCAAGAGGGAAAAAAATTCCTTTAAAAAAAACTAAACCAACCCATAAAAAACAACATAATTTTTAAGTTGTTTGGTTATTTTGCTAAGCAAATAACCAACGCGTCCAACGCGTTAAAACTGGGGCCTACATTCCTTAAAAATAACATTTTTAAGCTTTAATGACGAAGCTGAGATGTAACCTGGTACTACTCTGCCCTACCCCCTCCTCTCCCTTTACCCCCTAAACGCCCCTATTCAAAAAAATATAATAATTTTATTTTGTATATAATTATCCCAAGCATTTATTTTTAGAGTTTCATGACTGAGTGTTTCTTCCCTACCCTATATATATATATCCCAAGCATTTATTTTTAGAGTTATGTGACAAAGGTGAAATGTCTCCTCCACAACGCATGCCAGAGCGATATCGCCAAAATACAGTTTTTATACCCTCCAAAGAGAATTGGACCCCATAAAGTAAATATATTTTTGATCAGTGAAGAAGTGTAAGACGGTCCAGCAATGCCCATACATTTGTCTGTGGACAACATGATATTGTCTATTTTTGAACGCCGCCCTCTTTAGTGGGCGTTGACGTACGATATTATATGAAGGAACTCTGTCCCACCAAGTTAAACATTTTAAATTTACGTACTAAATCTTTGTAGGGTATTTAAGATTCGACCCGGTCGAATATAACGTTTTTACTTGTTATTATTAATTTTGTTTCAGTCCATAAATACATTTAAAATAAGCGCTTTTTTATATATGAAAATGTCACCACTAAAATGAGATGTTTGACAATGTAGCTGCTGTCTCAAAAAAAATAAAAATTAAGTAGCTGACTACGACGCGATTGTAGCCAAAGGCTTTTGTAGTCGTGTGTTCGGGTAGCCTGCTGTCTCGAATGTGGTAAATGCATAAGTGTAACAATTTTTTGAATTTTTTTTATAAGATCATATAGTGGGCAGGGGGCGGAGGAGAGGGGTAGGGCAGAGGAGGATCAGGTTACGTCTCAGCTTCGTCATAAAAGCTTAAAAATTTTATTTTTAAGGAGTATTGGATTAAGTAACACAATTTGTTAAATTTTCACACTGTTTTTGCATATAACAAGGCCCTTCTTTAGTGGGCCAAATTTAACGCTTTGGATCTTTTTTAACATAAAAACATACCATTTGCTTCACAAAATAAAAAAAACAAACTTTAAAAATTATGTTGTTTTTTAGAGGTTTTTTGTAGTTCTTCTTAGGGTAAATATTTTTCCTCTAGCCCGATTCTGTCCATTTACAAAATCGGCCTGTGCTATCCCTCAAGATATATTTATACCAAGTTTCAAGGCACTGGCTTTTTGTTGGACTCAATCGTGATTTCCACAGACGGACGGACATGGCTAGATCGTCTCAGATTTCATCACTGATCAAGAATATATATACTTTATGAAGTCTCAGAGGGATATTTCGCAGCGTTACACATGGAATGACAAAGTAAATATACCCTCCAATTCTATTTCGTAGGGTATAAAAATATGGAAAACGGTTGACCCTAAAGGCCATCCCGGCATACATATGTGCATACATACATACATATCTAAGAGAACAACTTTACTGTGAGTGTGTCCGATTTAGAAAAATTGTCACTATCGTGAGACTAAAGATAATTCGTTCGTGATCGTTAGATCCTTACATTTTGCCGTGGAGCGTGCGTGAAAAATAAATTAGGTTTCGTGATCGTGAGCTTAATTTTAATCACGCGCGTATCTCTATATGAAACGACCTTGTTAAATTAAAATCAGTTCTTGTTTACTTAAGCCAAACACCATAAAAATACAAATTTTATTAATAATAATAAAAAAGAGAGTTATTATTTACTAAATATTTGGAGGGAATTCAAGATTCGACCCAGTCGAATATAACGTTTTTACTTGTTTAAAATAGAAAATGAAAATATGGAAACCGGTTTGTAGCACAATTTTTATACCCTTCACAAAAAAGTGAAACGGTGTATATAGGTTTGTCATTCCGTGTGTAATTTCTTCGATATGCACATCGGACCCCATAAAGTATATATATTCTGGATCCTTATGAATAGCGATGACGATTGAGCAATGTCCCCCAGTCCGTCTGTCCGTCCGTCTGTACGTGAAATTGGTTTTCCCAAGCCCCCAGAAGAGCTAGAGACTTCGTTCTAGGACCATTGGATTGGAAATGAACTCAAATAGAGTGCTATTGGAATTCAGAAAGATCCGAAGTATGGTTCCAGAGCTGGGAAGCTTACACCTATTGCTCGACGCAAAATTTTTACCAAAAATCTATTTTTTTTAATGTTTCTAAATTAAACATATTTCGTGCTTTGGGAAGCCTCAATGGTCTATTAAAAACTAAAAAAATAAAACAATTTTTTCCAGGGATGGGAAATTAAAAATTTTTTTTTCGGCCTATTCCGTATTTTGCAGTACATGTAGTAATTAAAATTGTTAAAAATTTCCAGTTTTTCTTTAACAAACCCACTTTATACGTCATGAAGATTTGCATTGGCCAAAAAAAGAAAATTTTACTTAAATTAAAATTTTGCTTCCAGGGGTGGGAAATTGATTTTTTTTATACATGAACGTAATCAAACAGGCAACTGATGTTGTTTTTTTTTTGCTAACTAAAACTGTCTTATAATTTAGGAAGAATAAAATTGGTATCAAAAATTCAAAAATAAAAAATAAAATTTCGAATCCAGGGATGGACAAGTGCAATATTTTATGGTACTTGAAAGTTACCAAAATGGTAAAAAATTTGCAATTTTTCTTAAATAAAAGTACTTTATACTTCAAGAAGTGTTGCACTAAAAAAACAGGGTTGGAAAAATTAAATATTTTTTGGTACATGCAATATTTTGGAATAAATGTAATAACCAAATGGTTGCAAAATTCGAGTTTTTCTCAAACAAAACTACTTTATACCTCATGAAGATTTGCATTGATAAAGAAAATTTAAATTTCGCTTCCAGGGTTGGGAAATTGAAATATTTTTTATACATAAAAGTAACCAAAAAGGCAATTGACGTTGTTTTTTTACTAATTAAAACTATTTTTTAGTTCAGGAAAAACAAAATTGGTATCAAATATTAAAAAGAAATCAAAATTTAGATTCCAAAGTTTGATAACTGCAATATTTTGTGGTACATAAATGGTTACAAATATTAAGTTTTTCTTAAATAAAACTATTTCATGTCTCATTAAGAGTTGCATTGGTAAAAAAAATTTAAATTTCGTTTCCAGGGTTGGGAAATTGAAATATTTATTCTGCATAAAAGTAACAAAAAAGGCAATTGACATTGTTTCTTTTTGCTAATTAAAGCTGTTTTATAATTTAGGAAGAACAAAATTAGCATTAAAATCTTAAAAAATCAAAGTTTTGACTCCAGGGTTGGACAAATGAAATATTTTATGGTACATGAAAGTGACGAAAAAGTTTAAAAATTTTAATTTTTTTGTTAAGTAAAACTATGTTACACCTCACTAAGAATTGCATTGGTAAAAAAATAAATATTCGCTTCCAGAGTTGGAAAATCGAAATATTTTTCGTACATAATAGTACATACATAAATTTCAAATTTTGTGTTTTTAGTGAATTAAACCTATAAGATATTTCAGAAAAAATTAAACTAGTATCAAAAAATTATAAAGTCGGTTCCAGGGTTGAAAAATCGAAATTTTTTGGTACATAAAAGTACATACACAAATTTCAAACTTTAAGTTTTTAGTGAATATTATATTAAATATGTCAGAAAAAATTAAATTATTATTAAAAAAATTAAAAATTCGGTTCCAGAGTTGGAAAATCGACATTTTCTGATTCATAAAAGCAGCCATTTTATTTGTTATTTTTTATGTTTATGATGAATTATAACTACTTTATATATCAGAAAGAAGTAAACTGGTATTAAAAACCAACAAAATCTAAAAGACGATTCTACGATTGGACAATTAGAACCTTTTGGGGTACATGAAACGGATTTTTACTTTTTGTTTTTAAATTAAACATATTTATTATATCTGAAAGACGTTCATAGGTATTAGATATAAGAAAAGCCAAACATTTAGCTTCCTAGCCGAAAAATTTAAACGTTTTCTTAAATATAAAAGTAACCGATAACATAATATTGATTTTTTAATTAAACCTACTTTCTGTTTTGGCAAGAAAGAAAGAATGAAGAATTACATCTGTGAAGGGTATTTAAGATTCGGCACAGCCGAATATAGCACTTTTACTTGTTTAACGTAATTTGAGCAACCTCTATGTTATTCTAAAAAATTTAAAAAATGTTTAACAATGGTATTCATTTAAACTACTAACTTTAGCAAATTTTAAATTGTTTACGTTTAGCAATAAAATTAAACGATCGCATCTGGTAAAACAACTTCTGTAATATTTTGTTGCCGTGTAGTTTTTAGAGTTTTTGTTATCAAGTTTTAATTGAAATTCTGAACATTATTCAAAATGTATGTTTGAAGAAACTAAATTATGTATTAAAAAATTATATGCAAATCATTCTGTCGCGTATGTTAAGTGGGAAGTTTAAGAGTCAAAAGTGATGTTTACATGTATATATAGCAGCCAGGTAAATAACTTTCCATAAAAATTTTTACATAGATTTCAACAGGTAGTAAATATTTCTCTTCATTAGGACCATCACTTAGGGGATGACCCCTAAATATGCAGTGCATTACACCGGAAATAGAAAAGACGGGGTAGTGTTTGGAAACAGATGTTTTAATAAATGACCGACGAAGAAGTTTGCTGTTGTTGCTCTGCTGTTAGTACATGATAGTGTTAGTCTCTGTTATTTATGTTCAGTGATCAGTGCTATGATTTCGTCACTGAAACAGCATTACGAAACGTTTAGTCCCATTCGGGACTTCAGGCTTCATATTCTCGCGTTACCTATTTCAGCCACCAGCACACACCGTTTAACTTGACCATATAGCAGGCATATAACACATTAAGGGCCATTATTACAACTTGCCTTTAATGCAGCTGGTAGTAAAAGGTAACCATAGCTAAAGTAGAGAATAAAGTGAACATTATCACAACTTCCTTATAAAATAAAATTAACCTTTTCAAATATATAACAGTACCATAGAAAAAACAGATTACTTTTGACAAGTTGACATTACATAGTGGCATCATTAAGTACATAGTGGCAACGACTATTTTGTTTGTTTATATATTTGAATGGTGAAGAGAAAATATGGCAGCTTCAAATTCATAAACCTTACGTTAAAAATTAAAGTTAAAATCGTGTTCACTTTAGCTTATTAGCCACTTTTAGCTTAAAGTGTACTCATGATAATGTAAAACGAATTATCTGTCCGATAACACCTTAACTTTAGCTATTGGCAAGTTGTAATAATGTCCCTAAAAGAGTAAAGTAAACTTTTACATATGACTAGTGTTGGTTGTGACATACTCAGCATTTGTATATAGTTTTTGGTTTCTTATAAATTTTGGAAAATAAAAATTATGTTAACTAAACAATAATTGTAAAAATTTCACAACTTTTCCCACTTTTTCGTACATTTTTTAGTTGGGTTAATGAATCATATTAATATGATTTAAAATAAATTTATGTTATATAATAGATTAAATTATTGAAATGATATAAGAAACAATTAAAAACGTTATATTCGACGGCGTCGAATCTTAAAAACCCTCCAAATATTTAGTAAGTGAATTTAAAATGTTTAACTTGGTGGAACAGAGTTCCTTTATATAATATCGTACATCAACGCCCACTAAAGGGGGCGGTGTTCAAAAATAGACAATATCATGTTTTCCACAGACGAACATATGGACATTGTTAGATCGTCTTAGACTTCATCACTGATCAAGAATATATGTACCTTATCGGGTCCAATTCTCTTTTGAGGGTTTTAAAACTGTAGGGGACTCATTTCACCTCTGTCATAAAACTCTAAAAATAAATGCTTAGGATAATTATATATAAAATAAAATTTTTTTATTATTTTTTTTTTGGTAGGGTCATTTAGGCAGTCATAAAACTCTAAAGATAACTGCTTGGGACAATTGTATACAAATTAAAATTTTTTTTCTATTCTTTTGGTAGGGTCATTTAGGGGGTGAAGAGGGAGGAGGGGGTAGGGCAGAAATCGGAAGTCATAAAACTCTAAAAATAAATGCTTGGGATAATTGTATACAAAATAAAATTTTGTTTTGTTTTGTTAGGGTAATCTAGGGTGTGAAGGGGGATAAGGGGATAGGGCAGAGTAGTACCAGGTTTCGTCTCAGCTTCGTCATTAAAGCTTAAAAATTTTATTTTTAAGGAATGTAGGCTTAAGTAAAACATATATTGCTATAAAATAAAAAATTAACTGCCATATCAACTATTGAACTTGACTCAGTGCTTGAGATATACACTGGTTGATTTTAGTTATTTTTCAAATTGTGATCTAAACAAATTTAATTTTTTAATTTGACTTTAATTGTTAAAAACAAAAACAACTTATATTTAATTAATGTAGTACGAACCGCAATATTCTGAGTATAACTCTACTTTAAAAGAAACAATGTTTTTAAATTGTAACTAGTATGTTTTAAAATTCAAATAGTCAAAAAAACCCCTGAAGAAGTCAACAAACAATTGAAGAAACGTTGGGAAAAAATGTAATAAAGGTTTTTTATTAACATTCAATGCGTTAGGCCTGATTAGCTCAAAAAAATTCTTCACGTATTGAAATTTAAGCACTTGGCCAAAGAAAATCTAGAAACATAAGTAAAACAATTTGTTAAATTTTTATGCTATTTCTGCATTTATGTAATAACGACCAATAAAGTGGGCGGGGTCAAAAAATATTTTTTTTTTATTTTATGGGTACAAGTTTAAGGCGTTGCACCGTATTTGACATAAAAATATATCATTTGCTTAACAAAATAACCAAAAAACTTTAAAAATTATGATGTTTTTTCTGAGTTGGTTTAGTTCTTCTTAAGCTAACTTTTTTCCCTCTTGCCCGATTTAGTCCATCACCCAACCCAAATCTGCTCTAAGCTTCCAAATTTATTTATACTTAATTTGAAGAGTCTAGCTTTTTTCGTTTGGACAGAATTGTGATTTCCACAGACGGACGGACGGACGGACCGACATGCTCAGATCGTCTTAGATTTCATCACTGATCAAGAATATATATACTTAATGGGGTCTGAGATGGATATTTCGATGCGTTACAAACGGAATGACAAAGTGAATATACCCTCCGAATTCTTTTTTGGAGGGTATAAAAATGTTTTGAATAATGAACATATACGATTTTTTGTATACATATAAAAAAACAATCGTATTATAAACATTGAAAAATATTACCACATACGTACGAGTTCACGTACACCTCCGAATATAAAGCATTGTTGCAAGGTGATTTCGAAAAAAAAAAAATTATTTTTTTGCAGAAAGTAGGGGTCGCCAAAATACATTTTTCGTGATATCTTCTATATT
>OX637532.1:56909048-57116548 GCA_951800035.1 Linnaemya tessellans
ACCGTAGGGGAAAAAATATACATATATGTCTCTTTTTTTAACAGTTCTGTTGGAATTATTGAAAAACTTCCTTAGCAAAAGTGTAATGATTTTTTGCGAGCTTTAATTTTCTGATATTAGGGTGGCACATTAGGGTGCTAGGAACTGAGATCTGGTGGGTAAATACAAGAACGGTATATTAGAAGCCAATCACCATTAAAACAAAACATTTCCCTCCTCAAGACAAAAACATCGATGTATCACTCTTTGAGAGCCGACTGAAAATATAGAAGATATATCGAAAAATGCATTTTGGCGACCCCTACTTTCGGCAAAAAAAATTTAAAATTTTTTTTCGAAAACGCCTTGCAACAATGCTTTATATTCGGTGGTGTACGGCCTGTAAGACGAGACGCTCTAATGTACATACATACATATATACATGTAGGTATATGTTATAAGCACCATTCTACAGTATTGGTTACACCAACCCATCCCTGCAGGGAGCCAAGGTTCAAGTGTAGACAAACCAAGACTGTCCAAATCCATAATAGCAAAGTTGGAAATGCGGCTACACTATTGGCATTAAAATATAGTATGTCGCAAGTATCGTGTATATAAGCATATGGAACTTATGTAAGTATATTAACCGAATTTAATTTCTAAGAGGTTTAAACATATGTGCTTTTAGTGAATTCAATGATAATAAATGGTAGCATGGTAGCAATATGCCATGATAAAAATATTACATACCAATTGGAATACTGTGGCAATAGTTATTAAAGAACTCGAGTCTTTTCAATGATACACACGTGATAAATGTCTATAGAACATACTATTATGAATGGCGACACTATCAGTATTGGGTCACACTGTTTCACTGCCATTTCCTGCAGGTACATAATACATTCTCCACAACTAAATAATAACTGAAGTTTGTCCAAGAACACATATTTATGTTTCTTATGGCCATATGTACATAAGCATTTGTGTCTAGATGATGCATACTTTTTTTTTTGTTTCAATTCATTCTGTCTATAGAATTCGAAATTATTTTTATAGACATTTATTTCTTTTGGGCTGGCACATACATTTGCAAGTAGGACTATAGAAGTTTTCGATTGTGATTGTGTATGTGAATGGAGATAGACATTACTCTTATGTATAAAATGTGTCTGTAAAAATGTTTAGATCTCTACTCGTTAAACCTTTTTAACCGCTGTATGGTCAAGAGTTGTTAACCATATTAAAGTGTTCAATGATTAATTACACGCGTCTAAGATTAATTGAAATCAATCACAGCTGAAGTTAACTAATGGCAACAAGTTTATAATGCTCAAGTTAATACATTATTTTATATTGATGCTTCATTCTCAAAATTCTTATGGTTGGTGGTGTTGTTAAATCGAATCGCTTAATGCTATTATTCTATATATGTATATATATATATATATATATATATATATATATGTATATATATATACATATACATATATATACATACAAATATATATACACACATATATATATATATATATATATATATATATATATATATATATGTATATAATTACCTTTTGTTGTTGTTGTTTGTGGTTATCATTTTCAAAGATTTCTGTCTATTGCAATAAAACTAAAAATAAAACTACTTAATGCTTTTAGAAAATGATAAAAGTTTTTGGCTAGAAACATGGAAAAAATTTATAAAATTTAGAATTTGTGTAGCCAGCAAAGTAACATAAAAGAAATTGTATGGCTTCCACAGTAACAGTATGTGTATTATTTCTGCTATAAATTGAAGTTATGTGAGAGGTACAACTAAAAATATATATGTTTTACTTTATTATATCCCATTTGTGCAATTATCTACATATTTTAATGTTAATTTGTTATTATATAACTAAAATCCAATTACATGTCAGTACTCTATTGTGACATATAAAATTACTGTAGTCCACTTGGTATGTAACCCCACAGACGAAGTGCACAAAAACGCATTGAGGCAATTAATATATGCAGACTTCGCTAGCAAATATAGTAGAAATAAAAATGCATTGCCGATAATGAGTTGGCTAAAATAGAAAACACATATGCGTGTTTTATATCCCAACATGCGCTGAACAGACAAAAATATACTCTATTGTATTTTTTACAGGTCAATCATAGAAAAAAACTACGTTCCGTCTAAAATAGATTATTAACTAATATATGAATATTTACTTATCTCCCCTTAATGTCAATATATTATGTACATATCTGAAGCAGCTCCTATCGTGTCAAAAATTATCATTAAAGATTCTAAATATGTAACTTTATACAAATACGAAATACCATACTTCGGTCCTTGTGGACGGCTCTGAAATGGATAGTGAATCGAATCGTTCTTGGAGACTTACAAAATAACAGGAGCTGCGGAAATAATTGACACGCTCATCTCAGAGACTTTAAGTTTAAGCAAGTGTGTACAATAATGTATAAAACGAATGCGCAGCAGTAAGCTTAACCTTAGACCCTGCAGTCTCATAAAGTCAGTTACACTATATCTCGGAAAGTCTGATGACAGTTCAACATAAGTTTGCATAGGATTAGAACTTAGAAAATTGAGTATTGGAAAAACGGATTAGTGTTTATGAACAATCAAATTGAGTTTTGGGCAAATGAGCGATCAGTGCGGTTCGTTAGTAAATCGACCACAAGTGGATGTGGTATCAGTGAAAAGCGTGACGAAGAAAAGTAGGTTTTTTCAAGAAATATATTCATGAATTTAAATCATAGAAAACATCGATTAGGTAACTTAAAATCCCCAAACAACTTCTTCGACCTTTCTTTGCTGTATCGGGTAACTTTAAAATCTACCTTCCATCAGCTACTCGTACATAAGAGTTGCATTTCACTTCAGGTCGGATGAAAGTGGAATAAATGTCAAAGAGCCAAAGGAATGCTTCTTTTGGTAGCACAAAAATGTGTTTAATCGATCACAGATGAAATGAATAGGAGTCAGTCCAACAACTATCTGACACATCTAGTCTATCGTTTCCTAGTTAGTTTTCGGGATCTGGAATACAAAAAACTCACATCAAACATATCCATGTTAGTATGAAAAAACCGTAATGCACCTTATTAGCAGCTATGCTTCAATAATTATACTAGACGTAAAGAAATTTAAGAACATACCACATAAATACGCATGGCGTTGATCGCGTGACGCGATCACATACTGTAATATCATAATGTAAAGAGTGTTTTTATAAGAGCTTGCTGATTTGAAATTTAAATAAAACACATGCCAAATTATGAAATGGCAAAAAAAATTTTTTTATTTGGTAGATAGCTTCTTGTCATTTAACATTTAAATATAATTTCGGGCATATGGCCACCACGACTATTTTGCACAAAGGTCATTCTGGAGGTCCAATTTTCGACCACCTTTTCAAGCATTTGAGGGCGTATTTCAGCAATGACACGTTGAATACTGGTTTCCAAAGCATCAATCCACGTAAACCAATGATTTCAGGTATCCCCACAAAAAATTATCGAGTGGCGTCAAATCACACGAACGCGGAGGCCAATTCACCGATCCATTTCTCAAAATAATGTTGTCGTTGAAATGTTCTTTCAATAAGTCCATTGTTTCGCCCACAGTATGACAAGTGGCACCATCCTGTTGAAACCACATTTCGTTTACATCCATATCTTGAAGTTTTGGCACCAAAAATTCATTGATCATGATTCTGTATCGATTTCCATTCACGGTAACGCGTCATCCTTCCTAATTTTTAAAGAAATAAGGACCGATGATTCCACCAGCCCATAGACCGCACCAAACAGTACATTTATCGGGATGCATTGGTAATTCTTGAACGGCGTGTGGATTATCTTTGCTCCAAATACGACAATTTTGCTTGTTGACAAATCCATTCAACCAAAAATGCGCCTCATCACTGAAGAGAATTTTTCTCTATAAACATATTTAATTGAACACTGTTTTTGAAAATAAATTTCTACGATTTGGAAGCGTTGTTCTGGAGTTAACCTGTTCATGATGATTTGCCAAACAATACTGAGTAGAGGCGTCACTTTAAACTGTCAAAACAGCTGTCAGACAACAGAGTGATTCGTATAAAAAAAACTTCATAAAAAACACCCTTTACTTCATTGACGTTAAGACATTTAAAAATTAAATTCTGATTACTTTGATCTTCAGAAAGATTGAAATGTTTTTCAAACTTAATAGTTAAAATGGAACTTAATTTGAAGAAGTTTAATCTCATGCAGTTTTTCAGATGAGGTATTTTCCACTATTACTAATTAATTAGAATTGAGTACTTGCCCAAAAAGTGTAACCACTAAACCTATTTTTATGCATGTATGGTTAAAACAGTTCCATACATAACTAATAAGCAAAGTCATAGAATCAATATTATTAGAAACTATTTAATATAGTAAGCACTTGTCTCTATGAAAAGGGTTTTCCTTGGTATTTCTTGTATACATTTGCAAATGTGAACGCACCTTTATTTAAAATCTGCTTGTATTACGGTATTGTTTTGTAAAAATTATTAATTTCCTGAAGAAGTCACACAAAGGAATGACGAAATATTGAAAATTATATAAGAATAAAGAAACCTTAAGCTTAAAAATATTAGACTATAATTATAACAATAATGTTTCATGAAACTTTTTTGTTATAAAACTTTTCCATTTAGCTGTCAGCAGTGGATTCATAATTTTATCTGACCAAACTTAGCATTAAAGAGTTCACAAAATTTAGTTTCGCTTCTAATTGCAATTGTAACGAAGATATAATTACTATATAACCTTAGCGTCACATATAGGTGACGTGGGGGTATTAAAAAAAGCTGATATCACATATATGGATCGCATAATTAATAAAATGTATTAAGCTTTTATTTCATGATAGTTTGTAGAAAGTAATTTTGTTGTATATTTGAGTCTCTGGAAAGGTGTCAAACATACTGCGGTTTGTGGATACGCTCAGCAATTATTTGAAAATATTTTTTTTAAGGGTATTCCCAGAATTCTTTGTTATGTTCTAATATATATGAAAAATAACTTTAAGTGAGCTTTTGATTGTTTATTCGTGTCGTAGTAGATGCCGAAAATGCAACAAAAATAAGAAAAATACTGCAACAATTTATTTACGTGGAGTCTGCAGAGGCAAACTGAGTTTTGGACGTGTTAAGGAATGTAACTCTAAGTGCTAATAGAATTTGTTAAACATTTACAGTAGTTTTGCATATAATATCTTACGTTAACGCCTACGAAAGGGGCGGGATCAAAAAATTTATTCTTCTGATTTTATGCTTCCAAGTGTAACGCTTTGAACCTTCTTTGGCATAAAAATATATCATTTGCTGAACAAAATTCAAAAAAAAAATTTTAAATTTTGCTGTTTTTTACAGCTTGGTTCAGTTTTTATTAGGGAAACTTCTTTCATTCTGGCCCTATTCAGCTCATTTAAGACCTTGTTCAGACAGTTTTATCACTGATCAAGTATATATATATACTTTATGGTGTCTTAGACACTTTATGGTGTCGAATTTTGAATACACTCCAAATATTTAGTAAGTAAATTTAAAATGTTTGATTTAGTAGCACAGAGTTCCTTTACATAATATCGTACGTCAACGCCCACTAAAGGGGATAGGGCAGAGAAGTACCAGGTTACGTCTCAGCTACGTCATTAAAGCTAAAAAATTTTATTTTTAAGGAATGTAGACTTAAGTAAAACAATTTGTTAAATTTTACATTATTCTTGCCTATAATAACACACACTAAGGGGGGCAGGGTCCAAATTTTTTTTTCTTATTTTATGGCTCCAAATTTAACGCGTTGGATCTTCTTTTATATAAATATATAGCATTTGCTTAACAAAATTAGAAAAAAACTTTAAAAATGATGTTGTTTTTTAGAGGTTTGTTTAGTTCTTCTTAAGGTAACTATTTTCCCTCTTTCCCGATTTAGCCCATTTCCAAACTTAACCTGTGCTATCCTTCAAGATATATTTATACCAAATTTCAAGAGTCTAGCTCAATGATAAAAGCGGATTCGTCCGGCACTGTACTCTCAAAGCAGCTAGCCTATACACAGGGGATACAAACCCCACATATGTGGAGTATCTAGGTGAATCTGACCATACTGGGTGTGCAAATAGGATAATGCTTCTTACTACTCCAGCGAGCAGTTTCCTCAGAAGATATTTGGCACTCTTGTATTTGGCATAGTCCTAGATGGAGTTAAGCTGGTTTTCGATGCTTTGGATGCTATATATAGCAAGTGCTCACGAAAGGTTAGACGAGTGTCAATCATCATGCCTAGATATTTCAGAAATGCCTTTGATTCTATGCAATAGGTGCCACCATTCAGGGTAATAGTTTCCCTAGCCTTACGGCTACTAATAAAAACCGCTTCGGTTTTCTGATCAGCTAGAGTTAATCCCACTGAAGTGATCCAGGACTTTACTAATTGTACGCTGACATTTGCAATGGTTTCTGCCTCTAATAATTTTTGGGCTCACACACTAACGCTATATCGTCAGCGAATCCCACTATCTTTACCCTTTCAGGTAAACTCAATCTTAGTACTCCATCGTACATTACGTTCCACAACAATGGTCCAAGTATCGGTCCTTGGGGAACTCCACCGTTAGTCCTACGTTTCCTTATACCTACATCTGTATTATAGAACAGTTCCCTATTCCGGAAATAATCCTGCACTATTCTTATCAGATATTCTGGGATGTCTAATGGAGTTAAAGCATCGACAATACGCTCCCAGTTTGCTGTGTTGAACGCGTTCTTTACGTCTAACGTCACAACTACACAGTGCATTTTTATATATATATATATATATATATATATATATATATATATATATATAGATATATATATATATATATATATATATATATATATATATATAGATATATATATATATATATATATATATATATATATATATATATATGTATATATATAATAAAGACCTTAAGCTTAAAAAATATTGTATTATATAAAAAATAGGTCGAAAAATTAGTAGAAAGCAAATTTAAGCACATTTTCGATTGTGTGCAGCTGTATTTCACCAATGGCTTCACGAATATTGTCCTTTAAAGCGTCAATTGTCTCTGGCTTGTCGGCGTAACACTTATCTTTGACGGCAACCCACAAATAATAGTCCAATGGTGTCAAATCGCAGCTCTGAGGTGGCCAAACGACATCAGTTTTGCAGCTGATAATGCGATCTTCAAAAACAGGGCACAAAATATCGAGTGTAGCTTCGGCTGTGTGGCACGTAGCGCCGTCCTGTTGAAATCAGATGTTGCCAATATCCTCCTCCTCAATTTTTGTGAACAAAAATTCATTCAACAAGTCCCGATAACGATCGCCATTGACTGTAACGGCCACTCCTTGCTCATTTTCGAAGAAAAATGGCCCAATTATGCCTCTTGACCAAAATCAGCACCAAACAGTGACTCGTTTTGGGTGCGTCGGCTTTTCAATGTATGCGTGCGGGTTTTCTGTGGCCCAAATGCGACAATCTTGTTTGTTTACATACCCGCCAAGATCAAAATGAGCTTCATCTGAAAAGATGATTTTTTGGCAAAATCGATCGCAGGCCCACTTAGCGAAGCGAAAACGCATATTTGTTCAGCGGAAGAAAAAACTGTATATATATATATATATATATATATATATATATATATATATATATATATATGAGCTGCTTACTTCGAATTTTGCAAGACTTATGTCGTTCTATTCTGTCACAAAATTCACTATATTATTTCGACTAAAAGAAATTAATGGATTTACCCTTGAGCAACGTTGGGATTTATGGAAAATTTATTTTCAAAACAAAGAAAATCGGTCGGAAATCAATTTTTTTTTATAAATAAAATGTATTTTAATGTGTTTTGCTTTTTAGCGTTACATTGTAGAGGAACTGAAATGCGGTAAGTAAGTGTAAAGAAAACCGTACGCGGTATCGTCTAGGGGACATAAAACATGGTATATGATGTCTTGGAGGAACCGTAAGAGCCACAAAGCTGTGGTTTGTATCTGCGCAGTCCATCCGCCAGAGGATGTTATATGTTTGTTTGAGTATGCATATAAGAGGGAACATTGACTTGTGTTTGTTTTATATAGAGTTTTTTTTGTCGAACAGCTGACACAGCATTGCTGATATATTTAAATTATGTGTTTATAATCTAAACTTTAGATGTGTATGTAGTTGCTGGCGAGTCTAGGTTGAGTGGCAAGAAACAACCCATGACGGCGAGCTGTAGCCGGAGCAAAACACAATAATATCAGCGCGGCCAATAGTTTGGTAACATAGTTATTGTTATGCTTTTTCTTAACAATGACAGCAACCTGTCAATGCACTGCTACTACTACAGCAGATATTTTATTATTTACATCGTCATCGAATTTGTGATACAAATGCAGTTTACAAAAAAAAATATACAATATATACAACTGGCTGCGGAGTCAAAAAATAGAGTAAAAATTTAACAAGTTGTTTTACTTAAGCCTACATTCCTTAAAAATAACATATTTAAGATTTAATGACGAAGCTGAGACTTAACCTGGTACTACTCTGCCCTACCTCCTCCTCCTCTTTTGCCCCTAAATGATCCAAAAAAATAATTTAATTTTAATTTTGTATATAATTAATTTTGTATATAATCATTTTATCAATATATATATATATATATATATATATATATATATATATATATATATATATATATATATAATTACTAACCGAATTTATTATAAGTAGAAAAAGATACTAATCTTGAACTCCTTACAACTAATATTATATAATTGAAATGTAACATATTAAATAAGAAATAAATTGAATTGAATTTATTTTTAGAGTTTTATGACAAAGGTAAAAATGTCTCTCCTATCCAGACACATTTCACCGAGTTTTAATACACTCCAAAGAGAATTGGGCCCCATAAAGTATATATACAGTAGTTTTCCGATTTAACGAACCTAATTGTTGTCAGGCCTGTTCGTTAAAGTGAATTGTTCGTTATATGCAGTACTAATTTAAATAAAAGCGTCCTCTATTGTATTCAAAACTAAAAGTATATATTTATACCCTTCACAAAAAAGTGAAAGGGTATATATAGGTTTGTCATTCCGTGTGTAATTTCTTCGATATTCACACGGGACCAAATAAAGTATATATATTCTGGATCCTTATGAATAGCGATGACAATTGAGCTCTGTCCCTCTGTCCGTCTGCCTATACGTGAAATCGGGTTTCCCAAGCCACCAGAAGAGCTAGAGACATCGTTCTTGGACCTTTGGATTGTAAATGAAAATAGAGTGTTATTGAAATTCACATAGATCCGAAGTTCGGTTCTAGAGCTGGGAAGCTTACACCTACTTCTCGACGCAAAATTTATAGCAAAAATAATTTTTTTTTATGTTTGTAAATTAAACCTATTTCGTGCTTTGGGAAGCCTCAGTGGTCTATTACAAGGCGAATTCATACCAGGTGGCCTTAGTTCAGAAATTGGTGATCAGTTGTTACCAAATTATTGAACTTTCAAAGTGTTTTTCTGGTTTTTCGTTTTTGTGTGCGGCCATTGATTTTTCCAAAGCATTTCATTTCACAGTTCAATAAATTTTACACAAAGTTGCATAAGTGAGTTCACTTTGTATGAATTCGCCTTGGTCTATTAAAAACTAAAAAAATTAAAAATTTTTCCAGGGATGGGAAATTAAAATTTTTTTTCGGCTTATTCCGTATTTTGTGGTACATGTAGTAACTAAAATTGTTAAAAATGATAAATTTTCCTTAACAAAACCTCTTAATACGTCATAAAGATTTGCATTGGCCAAAAAAAAATTAAATTCAAATTTTGCTTCCAGGGGTGAGAAATTGAATTTTTTTATACGTGAAAATAATTAAACAGGCAACTGATGTTGTTGTTGTTGTCTTTTTGCTAACTAAAACTGTCTTATAATTTAGGAAAAACAAAATTGGTATCAAAAATTCAAAAATAAAAAATAAAATTTCGAACCCAGGGACGGACAAGTGCAATATATAATAGTACATGAAAGTGACCAAAATGGTTAAAAATTTGATATTTAATTTTTTAAATTACTTTATACCTCATGAAGCGTTGCACTGATGAAAAAAAAATTAAAATTTCCCTTCCAGGGTTGGGTAAATTAAAGTTTTTTTTTTGTACATGCAATATATTGTAGTACATGTAAAAACCAAAATGGTTGCAAAATTTGAGTTTTTCTAAAACAAAACTGCTTTACACATCATGTAGATTTGCATTGATAAAAAAAAAAATTTTAAAATTTAAATTTCGCTTCCAGGGCTGGGAAATTGATTTTTTTTATACGTAAAAGTAACCAAAAAGCAATTGACGTTGTTTTTTCTGCTAAAATTATTTTATATATTAAGAAGAACAAAATTGGTATCAAAAATGTCCAAAAAAAATCAAAATTTTGAATCCAGGTTTGGACAAGTGCAATATTTTATAGTTCATGAAGGTTTAAAATTTAAAATTTTTCTTAAATAATACTACTTTATACCCCATGAAGAGTTGCATTGGTAAAAAAAACAAAAAAATAATTAAAGTTTAACTTCCAGAGTTGGGAAGTTTAAAGTTTTTTTGGTACATGCAATATATTGTAGTACATGAAAGTGACCAAAATGGTTGCAAATTTTAAGTTTTTCTTAAATAAAACGACTTTATACATAATGAAGACTAGGATTGGTAAAAAAAATTAAAATTTCGCTTTCAGGGCTGGGAAATTTTATTTTTTTTATACATACATGTAACCAAAAAGCCAACTAACGTCGGTTTTTTAATAATTAAAACCATTTTTTAGTTCAGGAAAAACACAATTGGCATAAAAGATTTAAAAAAAATTAAAATTTAGATTCCAGAGGTGGATAACTGCAATATTTTGTAGTACATGAAAGTGACCAAAATGGTTACCAATATCAAGTTTTTCTTAAATAAAACTATTCCATGCCTCATTAAGAGTTTCTTGTTAAAAAAAATTAAAATTGCGTTTCCAGGGTTGGGAAATTGGAATATTTATTCTGCATCAAAGTAACCAAAAAGACAATTGACGTTGTGTTTTTTTTTTGCTACTTAAAACTGTTTTATATTTCAGGAAGAAGAAAATTGGTATTAAAATCTTGAAAAATCAAAATTTCGTCTCCATTGTTAGACAAATGAAATATTTTATGGTACATGAAAGTGACCAAAAAGTTTAAAAATTTAAATATTTTTGTAAAACCATGTTACAGCTCACTAAGAATTGCATTGGTAAAAAATAAAAATTCGCTTCAAGAGTTGGAAAATCGACATATATTTGGTACATAAAAGTACCCACATAAATTCCAAATTTTGTGAATTTTTGAATATATTATTTTTCAGAAAAAATTAATTTAGTATAAAAAAATTAAAAATTCGGTTCCAGGGTTGGAAAATCGAAATTGTTTGTACATACATTTGGTACCCACATAAATTCCCAATTTTGGTTTTTTTTTCAGTGAATTAAACATATTTTATACTTCGCTAAGAATTAAATTTGTATTTAAAATTTTTAAATTAAGAATTCGGTTCCAAGGTGGGAAAATCGAAATTTTGTGGTACATAACAGACACCTTTTTTTCCCCAATTTTGGGTTTTTTCAGTGAGTTAAACATATTTTATGTTTCGCTAAGAATTAAATTGGTATTAAACATTTTAAAAACAAAAAATTCGGTTCCAGGGTTGGAAAATCGACATTTTCTGATTCATTAAAGTAACCATATAACTTGCTATTTTTGATTTTTATGATGAATTATACCTACTTTATATATCAGGAAGAAAAAATTGGTTATAAAAACCAAAAGAATCTAAAAGACGATTCTACGGTTGGACAATTGGAACTTTTTGAGGTACATGAAACGGATTTTTTCTTTTTGTTTGTAAATTAAACATATTGAATATTTTTAAAAGACATTCAGAGGTATTAGAAATAGCTTCCTAGCCGAAAAATATAAACGAAAATAATTACATCTGTGAAGGGTATTTAAGATTCGGCACAGCCTAATACATCCTTTTTACTTGTTTTACATATGTTCGTTATACCGCGTACAAAATGTTCGTTAAAACGGAAAACTACTGTATATATATTATTGATCAGTGATGAAGTCTAAGACGATCTAGCAATGCCCATACGTCCGTCTGTGGAAAATGTGATATAGTCTATTTTTGGACCCCGCCCCCTTTAGTGGGCGTTATTATATGCAAAAATCGTGCAAATATTGAACATTTTTAGTATCTTAGGACTATAAGAAGCTGAGATGTTCTCTGATAATGCAGTGATGAAACTTCTCCTTCACGGGCCTTCCCGGAATGGCTCTGTCAAAATAGAGATTTAAAATTGGGTACAGAGATGTTTTAAAGGAACTGTGTCCCACCATTTTATATTTACTTATTAAATATTTGGAGGGTATTTAAGATTCGACACGGTCGAATATACGTTTTTACTTGTTTAGTTTGCAGTTATATTCAAAACCTCAAGCTATGATATGAGATTGGACTTTGTTATATACAAACGTTTATAGTTTATATCAAATGATTAATGCATGCCAAAATTTTTTATCGAACTCATTTTTGATAAATATTTTAAGCCTTCTAACAATAATTCATTTTTATTTACATACTGTACATATTCTTGTACGCAAATATAAGTACATATCTGCTCGACCTTATCTGACACGTGTGGTTTGTCATACATAAAACCCCTTTGTTCTAATTTATACTTGTTAAAAAGTGTGAAACTGTAAAACATTAAATTAAATAAAATTCGAAATTTTAATAATTTTAGACACTTTGCATCATGTGCTATATAACAGTATTTAATGTATTAATTTTACCCACGGAGCTTTATCAATTGTCAAAATAGAAAAAAAGGAGCAACAATACAAAATTATGAATTATACCCCTGGGGCGTTAAATCTTTATATCGGTTACACAGTAACGCTTCGCCAGTGTCTCTACTTATGTGACCGCAATGTAAAATAATAAGAGGATGTGTCTTGTGACCGTCCTTTTACAGTAGCTTGTGCACCTTAATTGTGGATGTGTGGGGTGGAGTTAGCTGGTATCAGCGCCTTGCTCTCTTAACACACAAATTAGGACGAGAATTTTTAGTAGGCATGGTTAATATCACACATGTGGTTAATTATAATTACACAATATTATTGAAGCTTAAACAAAATCAATGGTATTTGTGTATGTGTATTTATTTGTGCTGTGGGTGTATGTAATAGGAACACAAAGTTAAAGTCTGATTTAAGCATGTGTTTTCATCAGCAATTGCTTATGTGGGTTTATTTCTACATTGGCCGGAAGTAACACTGAAAAAAATTTCTTGTTTTCTTTTGATCTTGTGTCATAAGATAAAGATAAAAAGATAAATAAATATTATTTTTCAGGGGCCATATTACCACATTCGATATCGATTGAAATTTCCATACAATATAAATACAATTTTCGATCGACATCGAATGCCGTAATTTGGCTCCTGGAATGTATGTTCTAAAATATGTATGTTCTAAAAAGTATGTGAATGAGGTTAATCTAAAACCCCGCATTTAACTATGAGATACAAAATGGGGATGTAACGGTACACCCAGTTGCCGATACGATACCGATACACAAAACGCATATTACCAAATCTCATGTAGAATAAAATTTTTATTACACAAAATCACAGTGTTAGATATCATAAATATATAAAATTAAGAATATGGTAAATTGAACATAATAAATTATACAGCAAATGATTGAAATCAATATATAAAACGGTGAATTATACAGCGGATGATGTCATTAATATTCAGATATAATATTAATAAGATTTTTGTTTAAAGAGCACAGTTTTCTAAGGTTTCGCGTATCCGCCTGAACCAGACCTCCAGTAGAAAATAATTTCTCAGATGCGACATAGGTCGTTTGAAAACTTACCCAACGGGAAAATGTGGAATTGGTTACACAAATTAATAAAAAAAATAATCAGCGATTTTTTGCCGATATATCGGCATATTACATTTTGATTTCAAAATTCCAAAAGTGAAGGATGAAATCGAAAGCCTTACTGAAAAATATCTAAATAGATTAAGTGATCATCCAAACGTATTAGCCATATGTCTTTTAGACAAAACTAATGAAATTAGAAGATTGAAATGAATACATATTTTGGATCTTCCATTTAGAACATCAATATGCATAATATATTATTCTATTTTTATGTACCTAAAACATAATATTTTGTGCCTAATCTTAGTGATATTATATACTGATGTAATATACTATATGTAATTTTTTTCCCTTTTATCAAATTTGCTTAATATCATATGATAGATTGCAAAATAAAGAAAACAAAAAAAGAATCGGTATCTATTACTTCCCTAACAAAAATTTCAATTGACCTTATGGCCTATTATGAATTCAGGTTGAAAATTATTGCGTTTATTTCGCTCAGATAAAATAAAGGCTAAAAATTTACATTCTGATTTAATATGTACTTTTTTTCTGTTTCAGGTTTTGAGAAAATCTTTTTTTCCATAAGTTCGGGAATATTTCATGTCAATTTATCAAAATAATTATTAATTTTCTAATGTATAAAATTTTGGCCCTCTACTTGATTAAAAGAAGGGAAGCTTACCTTATCTACTTATATTTGTTAATCTATTTTTAGGTCAATAGATTTTTACATCCTTACTAGCTAAATATGATTAATAAACCAGTATTGTATAGATATAATTTGTGCTAGAAAAAATGTTTTAACATATTTTCGTAGCATTATTTAGAATCATTTGATTTGCAATATGGAACTATGTACGTATGTTTGTATTTTCTTTGCATTTATCTACTCTTTAGGCATATATTTAATTGTTTTTCTTGTGATATTTTAGCAGATACAGTTTTACTCGGTTTAACGATGATTTGATTGGATTTGAAAAGTTTTTATTAATGAAAACTTTGTATTAGTACATTAATAATTACCAATTTTTATTATATCATCAAAAATTTTTATAAAATAAGGAAAACACAATTTATATAGTTGTTAAACCTCTCGGATTGAAAGAATGAGTCAGTTCGTTAAAACCGAACATCATTGTGTGAGATTAACTTTGTATCCTTTCTCTTATGATTTTTACAAGTAATATCTTGTCTCAAAAATCAATTATTAAAAAAGTAAAATTATTGACTTTAATAATGAGAGTAATAAAGTGCAGTGTGTTTTATTATAAAAAAAATCAAATTTAATTCTTTGCTGGCCCTTACCACCTTCAAACAGTAAAATATATGCTGTCGAAACAGCGTTCAAAGCCAGAAAAAAACAGTAGGCAAATTTAATATCAATCGAAATGTCTATCTAATTTCGAATTATCGAATGCGATTATTTGATTCCAGAACTTTTAGAAGACGATATTGAAATTATTTCATTACATTATTGAACAGATGATTGCGGGAATGATTGACACAAAATTTTAACACGTGACAACTTATCTAGATTCACGTATAAGTCGTTCAATATTGCTGCATACCTGTTCTGTGAAGCAAGAGGGCTAAGAAAGCGGATTAAGTGATGTACGTATACGCGAAAAACTTGTGCAGAAACCTAATCATGTCTGGGAATATATATTTTATTACTCACAAGAGTTTTAGGATTATTAGTAGCTTTAGCAGCAATAACTAAAACTACTCAAAATTCCATTTTCTGCTTGATAACCAGTTGTTAAAGCTGCTACTAATCCGGTTTCTTCAACTTTAGTAACTAACTGATGGTTTTTATTCATAAATTCGATTTAATATTTTTTAAAATTTTTCCCTTTTGCGTAATTAACTACTATTATTAGATTAACTATATTTATGTCAGAATTGGGGGATAGTTGAGGTTGGTGTTGGCAGAATTAATTAACACGAGACTATGAAGCAGAAAGTCCCGAGTTCGACTCCGCGCTCAGTCATGATTATTGTGTTGAATTCTTCTTATCAGCCTTAGTTCTCGTCAGCCAGATTCAGTGACGAATGCTTAGCAATGCCCACTGAACAATTACTAGCAGCGATTGACACTATCATGTTCTAAGAGCAAAGTAGTCACATCCTCCTTCTTCGGTCGTGTAGTATAAATTAGGCTTCGAAGTAAAGGTTTGAAATAGTTCTAAAAATGTTCTATCTTGTTATCTACGCAATGTATTGCATATGGTAGGTTTATGCTCTGAGTGCTGGCCCTACTTTAAAAAAGCTGATATTTATAAAAAGCTTAAAAACAAAAGCTCATCCAGTACTTTCATGAATATATTCGTAATCAGTTAAAGTTTTGGTATAATTAAATTTGCACGTAACATTAATTATTATAAAAGTCTCATTAAAAGGTGTCATGCCGTATCCTGAATGCTATTTAAATAAAGGTTTATACATAAGTTGAAAGGCATATTAAAAAATGTTTAGAAAATTGTCGTTGCTTTCAGAAGCTTTCTTTAAATTAAATCATAATTTTTTTTTAAATATGCGTGGGAGATACCCTTATTCTTTCGCGAAATTTCTTTTAGCTTGATGATACAATATTTGACACGTCAATCTTTATTTTACAAAGTATTTTTCTATTCTTGCCGCATCTTGTTCTACATAAAAGCACTGTGTGACATGCCCATTAAAACTGTATTTACTCCTGATATACTATGGATTATTTATTAGCTGACTTCACAAATCATAGCCCATTCCTTTTAGAAAATGGGAAGAATAAAGATTATATATCAATTTCTCTAGGATATCCTTACCTGGATTAATATTAGCTTTAATGATAATTTAGGAAATATTGGACATAAATAAACCAATCCCCAGAATAAATTTTGCTTGTATTCCCTTGATATCAGATATGGATATTTAAATAATATATTTCAGGTTTTAAAATCAATCGCTATATTTTTTTAAAGTGTAAATTTACATTGTAAACTAAATTTTGATCCACTTTAGCTACCAATATATAAATGTGGGGGTGCTTATATATATCGTCCTTATATATACATATATCGTAGTACTTGTTATAAAAAATTTTTGTAAAAAATATTGTAGTTAGTAAGTCTAAACGTCATGTTAAATTTTACAGGCTATTTGAACCTTTTGTTGGTTGTTCATACAAACGATGAATAAAGTACTACAATATTTTTAATGACAAACTGAAAACAATCTAAACAACCACCCCTATAGGAAAACGAAAATTCATTCATAACGTACTCTCATACTCTACATGTTGGTAAATATTGGCGTAATATATTGCAGACGATTGCTGGTTGTTTGACATGTTGTGTTCTGCTTTAGCTGTTACCTTTACCTTTGATTTCTTGGTAGGCTTATACGAATTCCATTCTATACCACCAAACGGAATGAGCTTGTATTTTTGATTGAGCACATCCGCTGGGATTAATAGGGATGATTTTTGTGGCATATCAGTTTGCCACAATAATACAACGCCAACTCTGTTAATGATGAGTTCTATGTTGAAAAGTGCAACGGCTATACAGAAATTTGGTTTCGTTAATACCAAACCACCCAACCGAAAAACATTAGCTTTTCCGTACAATTGATACGATTTGATGTCTATTGACAATTAAACAATATGCATGTGTATTATATGTTGTAAAGAATGTATAACTGCTTTCAATTCATAACGATAAAGATCTATTAGGTGAGTTTTATAGACATTTGGGAAATTAATATGACTTGGTTTATGTAGCTTAAAGGGGTTTTCTTTATTTTGCTTTATTTTCTGTAATTTTGTGGTTTCGGTTTATATATTCATTATTTATTGTGCTGCTTTAGCAAGAAGGGGGAAATTCAAAGGATTTTGTTATATTTTATATGTGGTTTATTAGCTGAGATTAATATGTCGTACAAGTGGATTAATGAAATTAAATTGCTCGAAGGAGTTCTTCTGCTTGGTAAACATGTAATAAAACTAAGCAGTATATGTACATACATATGTAAAACTTCTGCTACAAATATTTTTTTTTTCATGGAATTGGAGACCTTAACAGGAAGAAATCAACAGTTATTAATCAATTTCCTTTAATAAAAGATCACATTATAGGATAAACGGCGCAGTGGTGTAAAATATAAAACAATGGTTTTAAGTGTGGAACATTTAAAGCACCTAATGTATTTGAAGCAAGAGTATAATATATTTGCTTTTAAAAGAGCTATTTAGATCGATACAAAAATGGTTTTCAACTGTTGGATATTCGTTATATTGATCCAGAAATAATTGACAAAATGATTTCTCCAACACTATTAACTGTTATCTAAACGAATGTATTTCGAATTTTCTACAGTAAAAAATATTTAAATATCAATGCTGTAAGATTTATAAAAAATTTAGATTATTCTGAATACTCAATCCATCAGCGAAGTATAACTTGCTAAATGTTAAACTTTACAAATATTAAAGGCAGCTTAAAACGTGATGCCAGATCCACCAACGAGCTCGTAAACTCTAAAAGCATCGACAGTTATGCAATATATATGTGACAAAAATTAGTGATTTATTTGCTGATATTTTTTCTGCCCTACGTACTCGGATGGCCAATATATTGACAATGCCGATTATCCGTACAACATAGTTACTGCTCAATCAATAACATTTTCAAAAATTAATACAGGTCATATCTATATATGCTTAAAGTCTTTAAATATATAGAAACTCAATGGGGCCGGATAATCAACTGAATGGAAGCTTTGGTTATTTCCCCAAATTGTAGAGAGCCATACTGAATTCCTTTATTTAAAATAAATGAATTAAGAGAAATAAAGCAAATGTGAGTAACTACAGAGGTGTACCCAAACTTTGCGCCATTTCAAAATTATTTGAAAAATACATTATTGTAGATTCTTAACGATCAACGATGCCAACTATTTTACAACTAACGACTGTTGTAAATAAAGGTTTTGCCAATAACCAACATAAGACTTTTGAATCGAGATTATTAGTTTATAAAATATATTTTAGCTCTCTAAACACGTACTTTTTACGTAAATTGCAATCCGTAAAATATAGTATTTAGTTTCAAAATCGTTCTTGGGCCTATTTGTTATTATTAAATACTCAAATCTCGGATGATGAGAAAATATTTTTATATTCAAATTAAAAATAGAAATGGACTTAGATAACTTCTTCAGTTGGTGTAGTAATCATTTAATGGAAATGAACTTAGAAAATTTTAAACACATGCTCTTTTTTAGAAAATAATATATAATATATCCGTATTATAATACGGATCTTAAAATTCTCTTCGATTCTGGATTTTATTCACCATATAACATTGACTGTTAAAAAAGAATTCAATGATTCTATCACCGCTAATCAACTTCTCTTGCAAGATCCACTTTAGAATTTGATTCAATTGTATGGGAGCCGCATTACATGATGCACAGCGATCATATTGTCTCCTATTGCCTTTGTGGTTAAAGGCGAAAGGCGGAGCCACTCTCATTAAATTCTCCGAAAAAAAATTTCTTCAAAACGCTTGTGTGAATCCACCTTAACAGCCACATGTCCCACCATATTCGGTATATATACATTACGTATATAAGGAAATAACTTTCCTATTATGAAGGTAATAGCGGATGGAGAAAACTTCATCCTGACTATACAAGGTAATGAGAAACAGGAGATGGTTAGGTCAAGATTTACTACTATCTTAGATAATAACATTAGTAGAAGTAAACTGACAAATAGCGATAAATATACATAAATTATTGGAAGAATTCATAAGACGTATATGTTGCGCTACCGTTGAGTGTTTGCCTTAGAAACGATAGTTGAGCACTTCCGCTCCACTCAAACAGTTGTGACTTTACGGACATATAATCCATCACAAAATTTTTTCGCTACCTAAAGTCAAAATGTTGTTCTCAGTATAAGCAGCTGGTCGAATGGAGTTGTGCCGTTTATACTCCAATGCAATGCCGCTTTGTTAGATGGCGGCTGGAATTTAGTTTATTAAACGTACATTACAATTGCGATAAATTCATGATATAAAGAAAAATTAATAATGTACTAACTGCATTAAATAAGTGTATATATGTAGGTGTCTATTTTCTTTATATATTAAATATTTACTTCA
This sequence comes from Linnaemya tessellans, assembly GCA_951800035.1. Taxonomy (NCBI): domain Eukaryota; kingdom Metazoa; phylum Arthropoda; class Insecta; order Diptera; family Tachinidae; genus Linnaemya; species Linnaemya tessellans. The sequence continues at coordinate 56,929,221 of OX637532.1, forward strand.
CATAATGTAAACAAATTGTTTGAGCACAATGGCGACTTAGCGTTGAAATATAAATAGTATTGGCGCAGATTTCCCTGTTATTGTAGTGTTGTTTGATTTGTTTTGGAAGCGCAAAATTATTATATATTTTCAAATTTGTGATAACTTCTTTAACATTGGTCAAGAAAAACTCAATTATTAATTGTGTGTCGTCCATAATTTTTAGCTGTTTATTAATTTAGTAAATTATTTTGTTTGTCGTCCTTTTTTTTATTTTGTTTACATTCATCAGCTGTTCATTTTGCATTATATTTTTGAAGCCGTTTCTAAAACGTAACCGTTGAGCTAAAGAGTTTTACATCAGTTGAGCTCAAAAGCTACGTCTTATGAATGCGCCCATTGTCTAAAATCGATTACAAATTTTTTTAGACTAAATAATCATACATAAAAATTATTTTGAATGCAGAAATGGGACATGTGACAGTTGTTATGAATAAAAATGATTATGATTTAAGAATAGACAATATTTTAAATTTAATAATAGAGATCCTACTACTAGATTACAAAAATGTAATAGTGATTTAAGATCCATAAAGATAATTTTCCGCTAAGACCAATTTGTTCTAGTATAAATTATCTATCCTATGAACTTAACAAATATGTAACTCAAATTAAAAAAAAAAACTAACCATAGATTCAAATTATAATGTCATTAATTCCTTTGATTTAAAAGACAGAATAAAGGAAACAGAATAAAGGATGTTGATGAGAAATTAATATCACTTGATGTTTATCTCTATTTCCAAGCGTACCAGTCGATTTTTCAATGAATATTAATGATGAAAGTTGGAATAGAATAACACAAAACATTAATAAGAGTTTGTTTACACGTATTGTACAGTTTTATACAGTCGATAGTAGATATTTTCAATGTGAAGATAAAATATATCAACAAAATAATGGTCTTTCTATGGGACCTCCAGCCTCTCCGGTTATAGCTAATACTAATGGAAAAATTACTAGATGAATGTCTTATCAAATTGAATAATAAACCAAAATTTTTAGTATAATATGTTGAAAATTTGTTTTGTATCTGTTCAGAAAATGCAATCGATAATATATTATAAATATTTAATTCTTTTAACCCAGATTTACAATTGAAAAGGAAAGTAACTCAGCACTTTGATATTTAGATACCGTAGTATTAACAAAGCAAAATGCATTATCAATAGATTGATTCCTGAAACCAGCGTCAGCTGCCATTATTATTAAGTGTTATATAAAACATCCAATGAGGATGATAATTTATAGGGCCCTGAATCTTATAAAAATGATTTTGACAATAAATTGAATTCCATAAGAAGAATTGTAAAAAGATTATATGTAAATATATTGAGTGACAACAGTTTTCCTTATAATCTTTCTTGTAAATTAATTGATAACACAATTTAATGATAATGATAGATATATTATTAATAGTAATAATTATATTAATAATAATTACAACAATAGTAAGAATAATAATAATAACAATAATAGTAATAACAGTAATAACAGTAATGAACTGAAAGTTTATAATTCATTATATACATATGTATGTACCAAATACATATGTATATCAGAAAGATTAGGAAAGTCTAATATGCATGACAAAACAAAGTACAAGATGGCATATAAGATGTATAGCATTTTAGGAAAAACTTTATCTTCACATTGCTTTGATTCAGATCATTATCTATTAATATTTCAATTTTAAATACGGAATTTGATTATAAACGTAGATACATGCTACAAATGTTACACATTACACTGCTCAGCAGCAAAATTCTTCTTTATATAAAACTATGTGGACTATATGGATTTTGATGCGTTAAACTTAAATCCGTTTTTGGCTTTTTTCCATCAGGTCGGGAGTTTTTTTTATAGGCGTAGCAAATTTGTTCCTCTATATTAGTCAGGTATGGAGACATATTTAACCCTAACTCGAGAACGAGTCACCCGATTTTCAATAGCAAATATTATAAATACAATAATTTTGTATTTATAATATTTAAAATAGTTCAGAATTCAGTGGCACACGGTGTGTTTTTCATAATTTGTTATATTAAAACTACCCTGCAGAAGAAAGTAGTAGTGCAGAAGTAGTCTTGGACTAGTCGCAAAGCGATACCGAGTAGTCGCTCTTCATTTCCCAGTTAATGCTTTCAAGTGACGATTTTATTATTGGGCTGTCATACGAAAACTACTACTCGCTTTTGTGTCGCTTTCAGAGTGGTGCACCACTGGTCACTTTGGGAGTGGTGCACGACTGCAGAGTTTGGGAGTGGTGCACGACTGCAGAGTTTGGGGGGAATTTTCCAGCAGTCGCCTTTGAACTAATGCATTGAGAAATATTAAAAAATGTACACAAAGATTTTTTTAATAAGTTTATTTTAATAACATGTTCATTAAGTGTGAAAAAGAGAGTTAAAAACTTAAATTACATAAAAAATACAAAAACTAAAATTTGTACAAGGCATTTCATTAAAAACTTTAAAATATAAAAACATAAGGCACTTCATTGGCTTTGTTATCATTAGAAAAATTAAATGAATATTGAGCTTGAGTTCAGTTATTCATTTATACAAAAAAAAACAAAGAAAGGACGAAAAAATAGTTAACAAATTAAGAAAAATTAAATTAAAATATGCACATATGTAATTCAGTCTGAACTTTTTGGTGGTTTTCCGGTTTAATGTGGTGAACTCGACTCGTTTTGGTTATCACTTAGGTGAGGGCGGTTTTCTTTTGTCCTCTGCTTGCTGTTGAGTTTGTGGCATTTCTTCTTTTCGTGATGGAGCGCTGCTCTGAATTTCTCTTCTGGACGATCATCAGAAATTGCATCTAAAAAATCAATATGAAATATTGAAAACATTAATATGATATTGTCAACTGTGACCGCGAAATTGCAAGCTTTTAAAACGTAGACATACCAATAATAGCATCGTAGACATTTTTAAAGTCTTTCAACCTCTTCTTGCCTTGCACTCCTTCAGCGTTAAATGCCATCACAATATCTCGCCCAAGAATTTGGCCAATATTTTTGCATATGTCTCCTTTTATAAGAGACTTTATGTAACGAACCTGCAACGTTGTAATTTATATTAATGTTCTGAAGTCTGTTATAAAAATTTTGTTTTATATGATATAATTACTTACATACAAATCATTCTGGCTCTCAAGGACTTTTTTTTTTTTTTTTTTTTTTTTTTTTAAACAAACACAACCCGCGAAACGATTTGCTTGTCTGCGGAAAACACCCAGAGTCTCCGGCGGGAATCGAACCCACGACCATTGGACTGACCGGCTAGCATTGCTACCCATCAGCCACAAGCTCATGGAGCTGGATCTCTGATTTTAGAGGGAAAATCTTCATAACGTTGTCTAAAGCCTTGTTTTTTTTTTCCAGAAGCTGATTTAGCAGCACCTTATGTTCCGCAAGAATTTCGCATATTTTAATATTTTGATGTTTTTGCTGTACCAACGTTTCTGTTAAAGATTTTAAGTAGAATATAATTTGAGGCTTAACCTTATTTAAAAATAAACTAACTTACCTTTCATGTCGTCCAGTTTTTTATGCAGTTCTACGCACCCATCGCATTTTGAGTCACCTAAAATTCAAATTTATACAAAAATTGTTAGTATTAGCTTTAAAGAAAATATTTACAGTCGCATTAACTCACCTTTTGTCGAGAAATGTTTTATTTTTGAAGCCATTATGATGGAAATTTTTGCGTACTGCGATTATAGACAGCTGTGCAAAATTGGAATGAGTGCAAATTCAGACTTAAAAGGAAAACAGAAATATTTGTATATAATAGATTTTAAGGGAAATTGTTCTTTTTCCCCTAAAACTAAGCTTGACGTAAAAATTCCAAGTTTTAAGGAATCAGTAGGTTCTTTATAAAAACTTTTAAGGTCTAGAATTCTGCTCCCTTCAACAAAATTATTTTCTCCTTCTATAAAGGCAAATATTTTAATAGGAGTGTCTAAGTCAACAGCGCAAAAATTGTTTGGGCTGCTGGACGAAAAGAAGCAAAGATTAAAATACACCCCTTTGATACCTTCTTTACAACGTATAAACCCACTCTTTTCTTCTTTTTTAAATGTTTCATGTCTTTCATTGTTTAGGATTTGTTGAATTATTTGAGTAGGCTTCCTGATGTGCTTTTTTAACTTCTGAAGCCTGTTTTCAAAATCATATGCAGAAAATTCTGCAAGTATTCCATATTTTACTGCATCTTCAGATATGTGGAGCAAGCTGTGCACATTAAATGAAACACTCTCTTCCCCAAATATGATTGGAAAATTTTCTACAAAAAGTTTCAAAATAGCTTGAGCTTGTTGAATATTACTTTTGACTTGTCTTGGACAGCTTAACATTCTGTACGCACAGTGCAAGAGCAGAAATTCGTAATAAAAGTCATTATCAACTATTTCTTGCGAAACAAACGGACCAGTATAAGCCAGAAGGAGTCGAAATTCAGTGGCCTTCCAATTTGATAGTTCATTTAACGATCTCGGCTTTCTAGGAAATTCTTTCGGGACAAATTTTTTAAGGTCTTGTAACTGTGTTGATATCTTTTCAACGTTTTCTTTTGGTAATTTAGGGCGAGTTCGGCGATTTACAAGACGTACAAGCATTTTTCTCATGACCCCAAGCTCAATTAAATGCATGCTATCCAGAGGAGTTTGTGAAATCATTTTGAAATCAATGCATTCTAAGGGACTCTTTGTTACTTGGAAACATGGTAAGTGATGTTCTGGATACTTGCGTGCATAAAAGTCATCATCTGTTGTGGGATAGCCAGATGCAATGCAGTATGTTAACACATTTTTCACCTTTTTAGCTTTCTGAGTGCATTTCATACATCCATGACTTGAAGTATGTCCAGGAACACCACATACAAAAGACCTTGCCGGTGTATCGCACACTAAGCATCTAAAAATAATAGGTATATTTCGGCCATTTATGTTAATATACCCACCTAAATGCTTTACTTCTTCCACAAAATCTCTCAAAAATTCATGCACACTGTGCGGCTTACTCCTTCCAACAAAAACGCCTATTGGAAATGGTTCAAACTTTTGTGAATAAACTATTTTAAGTAAAATGGGCCAAAGCTGCACTGATGAACTTTTAAAGAGCGGAATACCATCGATATTAATATCGATCACGATTTCATCATAGCTCTGTAGTAATGTTTCAATTTTTAAAATCTGATTTTTTATGCCGAAATGGCAGTAAACACCTGGAGATATATGTTTTGTAACGGCAAGTTTTTGCCTTCCCAATAGTTTTTCTAAACATAGAGGTATTTCAAGACCTTCTTCTTTCAAAATTGCCAACAATTTCTCCACACAAATTTTTGTGGGTTTGGTTTCTATGTACCACCTTCTAAGTTTTTCCGACAACTTAAAGTTTAACAAAATTTGCGACTCATTTCCCGGCAGACTCTCATTTTCACATGTGCCATTGCTTTCACAGAATTTAGCTTCTAAGTTTTCAGATGGTATTTGTTCACTGCACTTTTCAAATACCCTTTCTTTATAAGACTCTTTTTGTTTTGCTACTCTTCGTTGGAAAGTGCGTTTATTCATTTTAATTGTTTTCTTATAAGAAAATATATTTACTGCCTATTTCTCATTGTCGAAAGAATTCTTTCTTTCGTATAAATACACTTAAAACAAAAACAAAATTTTATAAGTTGTTTTTGTTTCAAATGTATTTATACGAAAGAAAGAATTCATTCGACAATGAGAAATAGGCAGTTACTTTTTTTTTATTTTTATTTATAACACACAGGAATATTCCTCAAAAAGACTTATCAAACTTTAATTTTATGAGCCTACAATTGTTGACAGCTTTTAGCAGCATTACCAACCCAAACATTTGTTGATAGTGTTGCCAAGTTAAAAAATGAGTTCAGCATATGCGACTAGTCTACCAGTACTTTCCCCCCACTATATAAATAGTATCCATTGGGACCACTGACTTTTATTCTAGTACAGCACCACTCGTCAGACGTCAATGCCTCCACCTTCTTCTGCAGGGTATGTACGAGTATTATCAGCAGGGAAAGGCAACCTATACTATTACATTTTGCGATTGTATTACTTATATAGTCTCTGCGCTCCCACCACGAATCGGTCTTGCCAATCAACTTTCGTCACTTCTCCCCAATTAAAACTTTAAAATCTCCAAAAGCTAACTTAATTTTATTATGGATATTTTCAATATATTAGAAATTTAGTATCGGCATGGCATTGGAGTAAAATTATGTTAGTGGCCCTGTATGCGCTGATGGTGTGTAAAAAAGAATGTTTTGTAGGACATCTGACAAAGAGTAATGCAAATACACATATGTATATGTTCACTGCATTATTTACAAAAAGTTTGAATATAATGAACACTATGAATTGTGGTTCAAATTGTTAACAAAACACGAGGTGGTCATAAGGGAATGTCATTTACAATTTTCCGCATCTCTTCATACTGTTCGCCAAAGCATTTGCCTTTCCCTGTACTAGCATCAGCAATAATTTTTTTCATAAAGATATTTACACATCTGAAAAATCTAAATTGTTTTGATATTCTTCAAACTCACATCAAACTTTTTTTCACTAACACTATCAAGGAAAAGCAGAGTTTGAAGCGTCAGTTTGATGTGTAGTCATGCCGCTTAAAACTTCGCTGTTTTATAACGGGACTTTACCATTTAGGATTTATTCTGATTTCGTTATATTGAGGCATTTGAAGGAATATTTCGTTATAGGGAGGCTTTTTGGCTCAGAATTTGTTCGTTATAGCTATAGTGTATTTTTGTACATATGAAAAACTTCGCAATAAAGAGGTTTTCTCAAGGGACTCAATAAAACATACGATATATTAAGTTTTTCGTTATAACGAAGTTCGTTATATCGAAGTTTAACTGTATTTTCCGAAGTGCAAAATATTTTTAATTCACAAAAAAAAAATTTGTACCTGATTTGGTTAATTTAATTTATCAAAAATAGTTTCGATTGTCCAACCCTGGAATCGTATCGTTGAATTTTCTGATTTCTAATACCAATTTAGTTTTTTCTGAAGTATAAAATTTGTTTCATTCATAAAAACTCATAATTAGTAATATATTGGAAACACCTTTTCAGCTCGCTCTGGAACCGAATTTTGGATTTTCAATAGACTCTCTTTAGGACCATTACCAATCCATCATTCCAAAAATTAAGTTTCTACCTCTTCTGGGGGACTCGTAACGGTTTTCATGTACAGGCAGACGGGTGGACAGACCGATATCTCTTATTAGACTTCCCTATTTATAAGGACCCAGAATATATACATATATTCTTTATGGGGTCGCATATTGATATGTGAATTCAACTACAAAATACCTGACGAAATGTATATAGTGTCTTATGGACTGAAAATGGGGAAGAGCAAGAAATCGAAATTTTATTTACGACCAATTTTAAAAACATTGTAAATAGTCTCTAATTAGATTACAAATAAAGAATACATAAAAGGATTTAAATGTATACATGTACTTATGTATTCATATTATAATTAATCTACATATTATGTACCTTATTGAAATGTAATATGATATGTATATAAATGTCCAACATTTTCATTTGGAGTTTCTAAAATTGTGTGGAAATAACGAGTCTTCACAATTTATCATACATAAAAAGAATTACATGCTTCTATTTATAAATGCAATTGATAAATTTTCAGGCGAAACTTTATACTGTTGAGTTTCCGAATATGTCTAACAATAGTTTTGTGGGTGTTCATTCTGCTTTGAAGTGTCAATTAGAAATGAATTTATGATCATAAAAACAAACATTTCAATCGATAATCTAAGAATATGTCTAATAAATTAACATTTGTAATCTAAAGCATTTAAAAATTTCAAAAAATTCCAAAAATCTAACATATAAAGTTTAATGCAAAAAAAATCTTCTACCATAAGAGATAAATCATTCTAGCCACAACAATGTGAATGCTATTTTAACATACCGCGTAATGATTCACTAGTATTTGTATATCAATAAATTTTATTATGAGAATGTTGACAAAACACAAATAAACAAATAAAAGCAGATTCATATAAGTATATGAATAAGTTTTAGAGATGAAAAAAATAAATAAATACTAAATGATAATTATGACAATAGTACGTGATGATTGCTGAAAATTGCGTTGCATTTTATAGAACAATAACACACTCATATATACATACAATATATATATATATATATATATATATATATATATATATATATATGTATATATATATATATATATATATATATACATAAATATATATATATATATATATATATATATATATATATATACATATGTGTGAGTACATAAAAATTTTAAGAAAAAAGCAAGATTCCAACGCCAGAAGCTCTTAAACAAAAATACGGTAAGTGGCCGTATCTGACAATTTCTGTGCGTCCGTCTGTCCGTACGTTCCCCCACACAATATTTACAAAATCTTAATAAAAACAACAAACAAACATGTATAACAACGAGTAGCTGATGTTCGATAATGTTGGTGATGAGGGGGATATTCATCTGGCTGCTTTTATATATGAGGATCCATCGGCATTCACATTAACATCCGTAAAAAGCAAATAAAGACAACTTTGACAAGCCGGAGTATCTTGTAAATTTATGAAGGCAATCATCAACAATATAAAATACTCACATGCTACATTCTGATCTACTAGTTAAACGACTATGTATGAGCCATTCGCATGCTTTCAACCTACAAAAGCATTAAAAACTAAATATACTGCACAAAAATTAACCAAGTGGCTCATGTCAGATTAAAACATAATTAGTAGAATGAAAATCTGCTTTAAGTTCTTTTTAAACTAGTAGTCAATTTGCTTTTAAACCGCCTGACTGACTGCTCATCAATATATTTAAAGTACCATAATCTGTAAATGTTAGATTTTTTCGTTATATACAATATACACACGTTTCGTTTTTAAATTAATAATTATTGAATATTAAACCAAAACAACTGTTTCTGTTTTTCTATATTTCTGTGGAAAAAATGTAAGAAAGGTCACTTACTTCTAATTGTGTGAGGTCAACTGTTTCCCCATGTAATACAAAATTCGAGAAGTAATTATTATTCCCTCATTACATTTATATTTTTATTTCGAGACTTCGAAATTGGAAAACGTATGCTTTGTCGTTCTTTGATTAATTTTAATAAATAAACAAACAGTTTTTTATTGTTCTTTATACTTGCGTCTGTGTATTTCATATTTGATTTACAAAATTTTAAATCAATATTAACATTTATATTTACTAGGGTATTAATTTTTTAATCGATTAATCGCTCGATTGACTAATAGGGTTTAATCGGTTAATTTTGTTGTTGAACGGTTAACTAAAACAGTTTTGTAAATAATTTCAATAAATAAAATTTTATAAATTATTGGTGAAAAGGACAATAAAAATAATTCTTGAACTGAAACGACCAAACAAAAATAATTTTTATATATGTATTACATATTACACATTTCCCCTTATTCTGTAACTATTCGTCAACGTCGAGTCAAGCCAATATCAACAATAGGATACTTCTATACTGTTTTATTTTGTTATTTTAATAATTCAAGGGAATCTGATCAAATAATCTTTTGGATAAATAATTTGGTTGAAATAATTGGGATTTCAGCGAATATTTTCTTTAGTTTTTATAAAACTTGTCCCGGAAAAGTCCTTCACTTCATAGATCTTGGCGAAATCGAAAGCAACTCACAATGCAGAATGTCTAGTCCTTTTCCTGGATATCTGTAAACATCTAACATCGTCTATTATGCCAATAGAGTACTTTTATATATATATATATATATATATATATATATATATATATATATATATATATATATATATATATATATATATATAATTTTTAACACTTCTAATTGTTTCGTTTAATTGTTGATATCGAATTTTTTTCTCAAGGGGGATACTGTACCTGTCGGAAATATAGGAAGAATGGAATAGTGTTAAGAACATAAAGTTGTAAAGCGTTTAGGTTATTGGTTTACTTCGGTTTCGAATGTGCCCCAATTTAAGTTTAATTTAAATTAAATAAGTTAGAGTTACGAATCCAAACAATAACAGCATTTTTGGTGTTTGTATTAATTTTTTTCAATTAGGACCTGCATTCATGGAAATAGAAATGAGGGGATAGTATTGAGGGGACAGAATTTTTTTTATTGTAGCAATTTGAACCTTTTTACCTCGCCGGCTAATTTTTTCTACACGACCGACGAAGGAGGGTATTACTCTGCTTTTGGTACATGATCGTGTCAGTCGCTGCCAATTATCTTCAGTGACCAGTGCTATGCCTTCATAACTGAAACAGGTTGGCAACAACTAACACAATCTTGCACTAATGACAATCAGAAGAAGTCGACACAATATTCATGACTCAGCGGGGGGTTGAACTCAAGACCCTCCGCTTCATAGTCTCGTGTTCTACTACTTCAGCCAACAGCACCCTCTGATGAAGAATGATAGTCAATATCATCATCAATATTATTATATTACTATATATAACTAGTATATATTAATATATATATACTAAGATTTCAATAGATATTACTTATCGATAAATTTGAAAACATGCCCGTCTGTGTTATTAGTTCACAAAAAAACTAATTTTCTCTGTAATGAGTTACCAACTAATCTCATAGTTGGTATATCGACAACATATAGAAAATGTACAGAACATAGAAAAGAAAATGCGACATGAGTTCCCTGATATCATTAAAGCACATCCCTTAATAGTAACGATAATACAATGAAAAACTCATAACAGAGCTGGTTACCTACTATCTCCAATTAGTTTCTTTGTTGTCTCATGTACACGGTCTAGTAACTTCACAGTAATCTATGATACATAGGCCAATACATGAGAGTTGTATTCCATTTCGGATATTGGCGGTATAAATAGCAAGGGGCTCAGTTGGGTTGAAGTATGTCTTGAACGTCTTAAGAAACTGAGGTACTTGAATGTTTCCTTACGACTAGAGCAACATGATTCGTCCATCTTAGAGACAAAAAGTACTGGGCATAAGCAATAAATACTGCCAATTTCCTAAAAAATAAATAATTTTTAAGAGCTATAGATAATAGTCCTTATGAGCTTTGGTTTCTTCAACCGCCACAAATGAAGTGTACAAGATCTTTTGGAAGAACAGCATATTATAAAGTAGATAAAAACCTTCCTTATAAGACGGATGATATATCTAAGAAAGCAATTCTGGTTGGTTTTTGTATTGAGTCAAAAACATATAGATTGTTAAAAAAGCATTTTAACATAGCTATATCAAGAGATGTTGAAATCGGTCAGGACGGATATGTTGAAGTGAAACAACCTCAAAACTGTTGACTAAATTTAAATGATGTTAATATTTTTTTCAGTTTATTTTCACAGTGACATTAAAAGTAGTCTTTCTACTGATCACATATCTGCGGAAATCACTAATCTACGAAAATTTGTATATGAATTGTATTGAAATTTCGATCCATATCGAATGCGGTAATTTGGCCCCTGGTAAATATGGTTTAAAAACAAGTATAAAGAATCTATGACTTACAATGAGGCTGTTCAAAGCATAATTATTTAACAATGATTATGTGCTATGTATGCAAATGACGTACGGGAGTTAAAGCAAGAAAACCTGTTGGAACTAAATGCGTTTTCGAGATACAAAAATTGCTGATGGTACGTAAAAATTTAAGGGAAACAATAACACAACCCTTCTGGTAAAAATATAGCCAGGACGGGAATATATAAATGTAGTTTACTGGATATGTGTAATAAGATTTGAGATGACGTCTATTTGTCATCTGATATCGTGGATATTATTAAGGGATTATGAAGAATACTATCTATACATGAACATGCATTGAAACATATTATTTAGACGGGTTAAGTACGATTTTAGGATTCTTAAGTGAAGTTTATGAAAATCTTTCGACTTAGAATTTTTCTATTTCCATACAGTTATCAATTGTCACGATACGAACTCATTACATAAGAATTGTCCTAGTCAAGTTTTATTGTAAGAGCCTTCGATAGCAGTACATAGGGTTGATGCGCAGCTTGAACATGCAAATTTTCAACTGTGTAGCCTCTTTGTTATATTGCATCTTGTGCTTAATTGCAGGTCATACTAACATTTTTATCTTATATTAAAGAATAGCCTATATTTTTGAATCACTTACTCCCATTATTTCGACTTCATAAACAAAACTGGTATACTTTTGGGGTTTATCGAACTAATAATCATTTGCATATGTAAGTATATGCCGACACATATCTATTTTGGTAGGATGAATAAAAAGAAAAGAACTAACTTAAATAACTTATGGTAAACATACACTCAAAAGATATTTCAATTATTTAGGCCTCTCCGTTATTTAAGTTTCAATATCATGTGCATTCAATGCTGCAACATACACATTCATATGTACCAGATACATACATATATACATATATCGAAAAGTATATCTCCGTTTTAAAATTTATTTGCTTCACCAAAAAAACTAAAAAATGTTTTTAATGCAATTTAAAGGGTTCCGTAAATCACGTTCATGTCTAATTCTCGTTTCAAAAGAACAAAAAAATTGAGAGAATGAAAATGTTTGTCTTGCTTAAAGATTCCTGACATAGTTGTTAACTCATTGGAATTATCTGTACATTTACTTTATAGTTATATCGTCATCTTCATTATCATCATCTGTACTAAGAAGATCATCATTATAATTAACATTGTCGTCATGATTATTATGGATAAGAAAATTGTATTCAGTTGATTGCAGTTTGTCTTTCTCAACGACTATTTTGCATTTTAAAAAGATTTTTATTGCAGTTTATCGATAGGAGTAGAGTATTTATTTCTTCATTTTTTATCCAAATATACATATATTACAGTGTAGTTTATTTTTTATTTTTCACATCCCAGCACCGTCATACATTTCGTATTTCTTTTAGTGATCTTCAATCAACCATAACAATTGCAGACACTTGCTGTTACTGTCGTGTTCAATCAGCGCCACTCTAGACTTGGTTGTGTGCCATGTACTTTGTATTTTTAAATGTACATATGTATGTTGCCTTCTATAAAGGAAAAAGGCAGGATTCAGTAGATTCATTTGTTGCTTTTACTTTAGCAAAGATTTCCTATGAACAAAGTTTTTCTTTTATTTTAATAAAAAACAAATGAAAAAGAAAATCAACATGGAATGGGTACATTGCTTGTACTGATGTGTGATTTGTCGCCTTTTCCAGTCAACTCTTTATATCGACATTTTTTTAAGGCTTTAAAGTTTAAACAGTAGTGCCATTTATTTGAACTGATTATTAGAATGGCATATACGATTTTGTTGTATAAATTCAAAACAAGTGAGAACGTTTTATTAGACCGGGTCGAACCTTAAATACCCTCCAAATATTTAGTAAATAAAAACTCTATTTTATTATTATTAAAATTTAAATTTGTATGGTAGTTGGGTTAAGTAAACAAGAAAAAAATTTATTTTAATACGGTCGTTTCCAATGTGTTAGGAGGAGCATGACTAAGACACCTTTCCGTCAGCATAAAAAATTATGTATTAATATATTATAACAACGTGCAAAAAAGGGACTGAGATAATTTAAAAATGTTTAACCTGTAGGGGTCACACTTCCTTTAAGACATTTCTGTGTCCAATTTTAAGACTCTATACAAGGCCACTACGAGAAAGGCCGGGCGAGAGACATCTCACCTAAATCGTAAACACTTAAAAGCTAAACTTCCGGGGAAGTTAAGTGTAGAAAAAAGGTTTTCCTTGATAAGGCCATTTTGGGTGGCAAAGGAGGGTGGAGGAGTAGGGCAGGGGATGATCAGACAACAGGTTGTCTTCGTCGTAAAATCTTATGAATTCTATTTTTCAGGAATGTAGGCTTAAGAATTACATTTTGTTACATATTTGCACTATTTTTATACCCTTCACAAAAAAGTGAAAGGGTATATATAGGTTTGTCATTCCGTGTGTAATTTCTTCGATATCAACATGGGACCCCATAAAGTATATATATTCTGGATCCTTATGAACAGTGATGACGATTGAGCGATGTCCGTCTGACCGTCTGTCTGTACGAATTTTTACAAGCCCCCAGAAGAGATAGAGACTTCGTTCTTGGACCGTTGGATTGGAAATGAACTTAAATAGAGTGGTATTGAAATTCAGAAAGATCAGAAGTATGGTTCCAGAGCTGGAAAGCTTACACCTATTTCTCGACGCAAAATTTATACCAAAAATCAATTATTTTTTTTAATGTTTGTAAATAAAACCTATTTCCTCAATGGTCTACTAAAAACTAAAACAATAAAAAAAAATGTTCCAGGGATGGGAAAAAATTTTTTTTTCGGCCTATTCCGTATATTGTAGTACATGTAGTGACTAAAATTGTTAAAAATTTTAAGTATTTCTTTAACAAACCGTCATTATACGTCATAAAGATTTGCATTGGCAAAAAAAAAAAAAAATTTTTAATTCAAATTTTGCTTCCAGGGGCGGGATATTGCATTTTTTTTATACGTGGAAGTAATCAAACAGGCTACTGATGTTGTTGTTTTTTTGCTAACTAAAACTGTTTCATAATTTAGGAAAAACAAAATTGGTATAAAAAATTCAAAAATAAAATTTCGAATCCAGGGATGGACAAATGCAATATTTAATAGTACATTAAAGTAACCAAAATGGTTAAATATTTGAAATTTTTCTTAAAAAAAATTACTTTATACCTCATGAAGCGTTGCACTGATAAAGAAAAACAAAAAATTAATGTAAAAACCAAAATGGTTGCAAAATTTGAGTTTTTATAAAACAAAACTACTTTATACCTCATGTAGATTTGCATTGATAAAAAAAATTTTAAAATTAAAATTTCGCTTCCAGGGCTGGGAAATTGAAATTTTTTTTTATACATAAAGGAAACCAACAAGTAAAGGTGCTATATTTGGCTGTGCCGAATTTTAAATGCCCTTCACAGATGTAATACTTTTCGTTTAAATTTTTCGGCTAGGAAACTATTTCTAATACCTCTGAACGTCTTTCAAAAATATTAAATATGATTAATTTACAATTAAAAAGAAAAAAACCGTTTCATGTACTTCAAAAAGTTCTAATTGTCCAACCGTAGAATCGTCTTTTAGATTCTTTGGCTTTTAAAATCAATTTTTTCTTCCTGATATATAAAGTAGGTATAATTCATAATAAAAATCAAAAATAGCAAATTATATGGTTACTTTAATGAATCTGAAAATGTCGATTTTCCAACCCTGGAACCTAATTCTTCGGTTTTAAAATGTTTAATACCAATTTAATTCATAGCGAAACATAAAATATGTTTAATTCACTGAAAAAAAAAATTGGGAATTTATGTGGGTACCAAATGTATGTACCAAAAAATTTAGATTTTCCAACCCTGGAACCGAATTTTTAATATATTGATACTAATTTATTTTTTCTGAAATATAAAATAGGTTTAATTCACTAAAAACACAAAATTTCGAATTTAAGTGGGTATTTTTGTGGGTGCTGTTGGCTGAAGTAGTAGAACACGAGACTATGAAGCGGAGGGTCGTGAGTTCGAGCCCGCGCTGAGTCATGAAATATTGTGTTGAATTCTTCTGAACAGCATCAGTGCGTGGTTGTGTTAGTTGTTGCCAGCCTGTTTCAATGATGAAGGCATAGTCACTGATCACTGAACATAATTGGCAGCGACTGACACTATCATGTACTAAAAGCAGAGTAACAGCACCCACCTTCGTCGGCCCTGTAGCAAAAATTAGCCGGCGAAGTAAAAGGTTGAAATAGCTACAAAAACAACTTTTTTATCTTCTCATCTTTCCTAATCTGTCCCCTCAATACTATTCCCTCGTTTTCAGTTCCGGCGCAATGCATTGCATATATAGGGGTCATCCCCTGACTGCTGGCCCAAGATAAAAAAAAATATAAAAAAATGTACCAAATATATATAGATTTTCCAAACCTGGAAGCGAATTTTTATTTTTTTACCAATGCAATTCTTAATGAGGTGTAACATAGTTTTACTTGACAAAAAAATTTTAATTTTTAAACTCTTTGGTCACTTTCATGTACCATAAAATATTTCATTTGTCTAACCCTGGAGTCGAAATTTTGATTTTTTAAGATTTTTATACCAATTTTGTTTTTTCCTAAATTATAAAACAGTTTTAGTCAGCAAAAAAAAGAAACAACAACATCAGTTGCCTGTTTGATTACTTTCACGTATAAAAAAAAATGCAATTTCCCACCCCTGGAAGCAAAATTTTAATTAAAAATTTTTTTTTGGCCAATGCAAATATTCATGACGTATAAAGAGGTTTTGTTAAAGAAAAACTTAAAATTTTTAACAATTTTAGTCACTACATGTACTACAATATACGGAATAGGCCGAAAAAAATTTTTATTTCCCATCCCTGGAAAATAATTTTAATTTTTTTAGTTTTAATAGACATTAAGGCTTCCCAAAGCACGAAATAGGTTTAATTTACAAACATTAAAAACTTTTTTGGATAAATTTTGCGTCGAGAAATAGGTGTAAGCTTCCCAGCTCTGGAACAATACTTCTGAATTTTCTGAATTTCAATACCACTCTATTTAAGTTCATTTCCAATCCAACGGAACGAAGTCTCTAGCTCTTCTGGGGTTTTGGGAAACCCGCGTACATTTCACGTACAGACAGACGGACATCGCTCAATCGTCATCGCTATTTATAAGGATCCAAAATATATATACTTTATGGTTTGCAATTACACACGGAATGACAAACCTATATATACCCTTTCACTTTTTTATAAAAAGGCAATTGACGTTGTTTTTTTTTTTTTTTGCTAAAACAATTTTATATTTTTGGAAGAACCAAACTGGTATCAAAAATTTAAAATAAAAATCAAAATTTCGAATCCATGAAGAGTCGCATTGGTAAAAAAAAACAAAAAAAAAATTAAAGTTTCACTTCCAGGGTTAGGAAGTTTAAAGTTTTTTTGGTACAGGCAATATATTGTAGTACATAAAAGTGATTAAAATGGTTGCAAATTTTAAGTTTTTTTTAAATAAAACGTCTTTATACCTAATGAAGACTAGGATTGGTAAAAAAAATTAAAATTTTGCTTCCAGGGCTGGGAAATTTAAATATTTTTTTATACATAAATGTAACCAAAAAGGCAACTAACGTCAGTTTGTTACTAATTAAAACTATTTTTTAGTTCAGGAAAAACAAAATTGGTATTAAAAATTAAAAAAAAAATCAATATTTAGATTCCAGAGGTGGAAAACTGCAATATTTTTTAGTACATGAAGGTGACCAAAATGGTTACAAATATTAAGTTTTTCTTAAATAAAACTATTTCATGTCTTATTAAGACTTTCATTGGTAAAATAATTTAAATTTCGTTTCCAGGGTTGGGAAATTGAAATACATAAAAGTAACCAAATAGGCAATTGACATTGTTGTTTTTGCTAATTAAAACTATTTTATAATTCAGGAAGAACAAAATTGGTATTAAAATCTTAAAAAAATCTAAATTTCGACTCCAGGGTTAGATAAATGAAATATTTTATGGTACATGAAAGTGACCAAAAAGTTTAAAAATTTAAATTTTTTTGTCAAGTAAAACTAGGTTTCACCTCACTAAGAATTGCATTGGTAAAAAATAAAAATTCGCTTCCAGAGTTCGAAAATCGATATAAATTTGTTACATAAAAGTACCCACATAAATTCCAAATTTTGTGTTTTTAGTGAATTAAACCTATTTTATATTTCAGAAAAAAAGCAATTAGTATCAAAAAATTAAAAATTCGGTTCCAGGGTTGGAAAATCGAAATTTTTTGGTACATACATTTGGTACCCACATAAATTCCCAATTTTGGTTTATTTTTTGGTGAATTAAACATATTTTATGTTTCGCTAAGAATTAAATTGTTATTAAACATTTTAAAAACTAAAAATTTGGTTCCAGGGTTGGAAAATCTGCATTTTCTGATTAATTAAAGTAACAATATAATTTGCTATTTTTGATTTTTATGATGAATTATTCCTACTTCATATATCAGGAAGAAAAAATTGGTTTTAAAATTAGAATTTTTTGAGGTACAAACGGATTTTTTCTTTTTGTTTGTAAATTAAACATATTTAATATTTTTGAAAGACGTTCACAGATATTAGAAATAGCTTCCTAGCCGAAAAATTTAAACGAAAAGGATTACATCTGTGAAGGGTATTTAAGATTCGGCACAGTTGAATGTAGCACTTTTACTTGCTTCATATAATATGTATCTTCAACGCCCACTAAAGGGGGCGGGGTCCACAAATAGACAATATCGTGTTTCTACAAACGGACGTACGGGTATTGCTAGATCTTCTTAGACATCACCACTGATCAAGAATATATATATTTTATGGGTACCAATTATTTTTGGAGGGTATTGAAACTGTATTTTGTCGGGGTCGCTCTGCCAAGGGCCATGGGGAAGCATTTTACCTTTGCCATAAAACATTAAAAATAAATTTTTGGGGTAATTAAGTGTTATAATTTTTGTTTTGTTTTTTTGATACGGTTATTTAGGTGGCTGAGAGGGAGGAGAGGGGTAGCGCAAAGGAGGTTCAGGTTACGTGTCAGCTTCGTCTTAAAAGCTTACAAATTTTATTTTTAATGAATGTAGGCTTAAGTAACACAATTTGTTAAATATTTACACTATTTTTGCATATAAGAACTCCCACTAAAGAGGGCGGATTCCAAAAATTTTTTGATTTTATGGCTTCAAGTTTAACGCGTTGGATCTTCTTTGACATAAAAACTTATCATTTGCCTAACACAATTAAAAAAAAACTTAACGGAAACGTTTCCCGTTCTTTTGGTTTGGACTGAATCGTGATTTTCACAGACGGATGGACGGACATGCTCAGTTCGTTTTAGATTGCATCACTGATAACGAGTACATATACTTTATGGCGTCTCAGAGGGATATTTCGCTGCGGAGTGACAAAGTGAATATACCCACCATTTCTTTTTTGGAGAGTATTATAATATTCTGTATGATATCTCACAGTAACTTTCTCAGCAAGTACATTCTTTTATTTTATTACATTAATTTATTATTTTTTGTAATGACAAAAATAATTTTAATTAGATTTTTTAAATATGTACGTTGTACACATGTGTGTTTCATATAATAATTATCTCATTGATATATTAAAAAAAAACGACTTAATACAAAGAGCTTTAAATAATTGTTCAATTCGCTAACGATATGCATTGTTGAATTGGTTATATTTATAATTATGCATTACTTAAGTGTAATATATACCTATGACTAACTGAGTAGGCATATATGGGAAAAACAATTACACATATAAAAATATTGTATGTATATTGATCAAATAAACATTCCTTGTACTGAATAAAAGAACAGTTGTAATCATTGCTTAGATCCTTATGAGTTCGTGAAGAAATGTACTAAATAAATAATGCAAATGGATGTTATTACCAAAATTTGCATCCACTAATTATTTGAATTGGCATTTAAAATTGAAATGTTGTTGAAACGTGAGTGGTTGTAAATGCAATTTTAAACCCTATGTTGCCCTCTCATTTTCAGAATTTTTTGTTCCATTGTAATTGTAACTTTTTTGTTATCACATTCAACTCAGCCACTTAATAAGCCGGGTTGTCATAATTTTCTACCTCTGTAGTTACAGACCTATCCTTTCATAAAAATTTAAAATGATACTTATTTCGATTAAAGAGGAAATGCTTTATGGAGCAAAAAGCCCTGTCTACATGGAGATTCTTAAAAAATAAGAACACAGGTAATATTTTTTTTAAAATGATACTTATTTCGATTAAAGAGGAAATGCTTTATGGAGCAAAAAGCCCTATATATATATATATATATATATATATATATATATATATAAATATATATATATATATATATATATATATATATATATATATATATATATATATATACTTGTATATTAGAGTGGTCCAAAAAAATTTGTTTTTGTTTTTCAGATTGGCCACCCCGTAAATTTGTAACATGTATCCATAGCAATAACATTGTATAATTTCAGTTGGCTAGCTTTACTGGAAGAGGGTGCTCAATCGAGTGCTATTTTTGAAAATTTTGAGAAAAATGCTTGATTTTAATTTTTAAGTGCTTTTATTTAACTCTCCTTGTCTGTTTGTTTATGTGTCTGTATCGGATTCTTTTGATAGAATTTTCACTACCTTCCCGACTAGGTAAAAATGATAATGCATTTTTTTTCACACGATTTGATTTTTTCTCGCGGTTAACCTAAAAGCATATTTTCAAAATTGTTTTTATATTCTTGTTTTATTTACAGGTCAGACTCAGTGAATAAGAGCAATAAAATGAGTTCATCGACTCGAAAAAATACGATATTTTTCTGCTTGGATGTCGGGATCTTGAGTCATTAGTAAGGATAAACCAACTTCCAACTCTTCGGCAAGTTCTAATTCGTTATCATCACATATTAAATGAGTCAAGGAATGTGAAAGATTCTGCGCATATGCTAATTCAAGAAGTCATAGAAGTGTGGAGCAAATCTGGTATTCCAACCACGCAACCAAATCACTACGTTGAAAAACTTATAAAAATTCATAATAACTGGCTGCTTTTAAAGAAAAATAAAACAAGACATTCGCAAGCCCAGAAAATTAGAGAGCATTTATTTACAGAAGCACTAGATACACTTTTCGATATCGCCCATGCAAACGCTATGAATTCAATCAAAATTGCAGAAGACAGAGAGGTTCTCATGGACCAAATAAGCGAGCGTAAGATGACCATGACATCGACGTTCTGCCAAACGAAAACAAAGAGCTGAAGAATTAAGAAAAAATGCCGCTAAACATAATGCTTCAATCTCAACGGTGTCAAGTCAAGAAATAAATCTTGATTTAAGCTGCAGTAGCACTTCGAGTGCAACTACAAATTCGAAGGATAAGCAAGATGATTTTGTGGTTACTTTACCAAAAAAGACACAGGTCGCTACAACTAAAAGTGTCGTTGTGCCATGGTCTAGTGGTATATATACACAACATGTCACCAGCGCTCTTGATCGTAACAAAATAACCGACAGAGACGCGACTGATTATTCCATTGTCTACCGCACTAGGTTGTAATCCTGCTGCACTCCCAATCTCTCGAAGCACAATTCGACGTGCAAGAAAAAAAGCAAGGACAGAATATAAAAGAACTATTCGACCCCAAATATCCACTTGTAATACATTGGGATGGGAAAATACTGCCTGATATAACAGGTAATAAGAAAGTAGAACGCCTTCCCATTCTTGTCTCCGGTAATGGTTGCGAAAAACTGTTAGGCGTTCTCAAACTTACTGCAGGAACGGGTAAAAACACGTCTGATGCTGTTTTTGACACAATGGAACAGTGGAATGTCACAAATAAAGTCCGAGGTATGAGTTTTGACACTACTGCCTCTAACACCGGTGCCAAAGGAGCGTGCACTCTCCTCGAAGTAAAAACGGGCCGGGATCTTTTATGGCTTGCTTGTCGTCATCACGTGTTTGAAATAATGCTTTCAAAAATATCTATACTCTGCTTTGGGCCATCAAACTCTCCTAAGATTCCATTATTCAAAAGATTCAGCGATGTTTGGTATACAATACCAAAAGATCACTACGATTGTCTCGACTTCAATACAAGCGCGAAACAGTTTGCCGAAAATACTCTTGAAAGTCTTACGACTGATATAGCTAAAAAAAACAAGTTCGTGGTGATTACAGCGAGCTAATAGAACTCACAATGATTGTGCTGAACAAACCACCTGCAAGGATTAGTTGGCGTACTCCGGGACCAATACATCATGCTCGATGGATGGCAAAACTGCTGTATGCTATGAAAATTTTTCTCTTTCGAAATAATTCTCAAGCATTTGAGCTAACCAAAAGAAAAGAAAAACAAATTGTTCGATTTGTTAGTTTCGGTGCACTCATATATACGAAAATGTGGATAGAAGCGCCTTTGGCAGCAGATGCAGCGATTAATGACCTCCAACTTTGGAAGAGACTAAAATTATACGAAGTCATTGACCCCGAAATCAGTGCAGCAGCAAGGGTTGTCTTAGAGCGTCACTTGTGGTACTTATCTTATGAGCTAGTTGCATTTACCTTGTTTTCCGAAAAGCTGTCTTATGACGAGAAAACGGTCATTGTTCAAAGAATGGATGTTGACGGCGGTTCTCGTTTAGTAATAGGTGACTCTGCCAAATTATCCACGGAAGCCACATTAGAAGCCTTTGCATCACAAAGAACGGTGAAAACGCTCTCAGATCTGGAAATCAAGGACTCTTTCTTGCAATTACCTCCTAAGGCTTGGGATGACTATGTTGACTACCATTAAGGCAAAAATTGTATAAGAAATATGCGTGTGGTTAACGACACTGCGGAGAGGGGTGTAAAACTATTTGAAGATTACAATACGATACTCACTAACAATGAGAAGGAAAAACAATTTTTACTTCAGGTCGTTGAACAGAACAGAAAGATCATTTCTACTGAAACTTCCAAAACGATGCTAACAAACTTAGTTTTAAGTTGAAAAAATGAAAATTTTATTAATATTGTTCTTAAGTATTTCTTTATTTATATTATTTTGCGTGTGTTTTAATACTATGTCTGAATAAAAAAATATATTTTAAACATTGGTTACATTTTTTTCCCTTAATATTCTGACTAGTTCTTTCTCAAGACTTTTTCATAAAATTCAAATAATTTAAGGTCGATGAGCACTCCCTTGTATACAAGATAAGTTGCTGAAATTTCGCAGACATAATATGAATAGTAGGTGTAACAAAACTAGGGGGTGGCGTAGCTTCTTCTTGGAAGTTTATTTTTTTCTATATAAGCAGTGGTCTATATATATACACGGGTATTATAACAATAACATGTTAACATCAGGTTGATACAGTTCTGGTATCCTTTTTCACAATAAAATTTGTGTAAATAGGAACTTTTATCACATTCAACTAAGCCACCTAATAAGTTGTGACAAACACAATACACATGGGCACTGATTATGAAAGGGTTGCGTCTTTCGAAAACAGCTGTGCTGCTCTGCTGTTTAAGTTGAATAACAAGAACTGATGTTTTACCTTTTTGCCCTAGAATATTTATCATGTCTTTCTGAGATGTAAATTAAAATTTCGAACAATTAGCCTATAAAATCTTAATTCAATTTAATATAGCAATATAAAATGTTAGTTAAAATTCTTACTACGTTAAATTTTTATGTCAAAAGGTGTCCAAATCGTTAAACTTGAAGCCATAAAAACATAAAAATTAACTGTTGGACCCCGTCCCCTTTAGTGGACTTTGACATAAGATATAATACGCAAAAATATTGGAAATATTTAACAAACTGCATCACTTAGGCTTACATTCCTTAAAAATAACATTTTTAAACTCTTATGACGAAGTTGAGTCGTTAACTGAATGTCCTCAGCGATACATAATTAATTATCCCAAAAATTTGGTTTTTTTAGTGTTTTATGGCCAAGATGTCTGCACCACGGCCATTGCCAGACCGAATTGAACCCCACAAAGTATATATATTCTTGATCAGTAATGAAATCTAAGAGGATCCAACAATGCCCATACGTTCGTCTATGGAAAACAATATACAGTTGTATCGTGCACTTAATTACTCCGAAAATTTACTTTTTATGTTTTTACGACAAAGCTCAGATGTATTCCCCACGGCCCTTCTCGGAGTGAATCTGTATATAGTTTTAAAATTGGGCATAGAAATTTCTTAAAGGAATTCGGACCCAGCAGGTTAAACATAATTAGGTTATCTCAGTACCTTTTTTAAATACGTAAATTGCTTTTATGCAGATGGAAAGGTGTCTCATCCATGCTCCTTCCAACAATTTGGAAACGATCCTATTAAAACAAATTTTTTTCTTGTTTACTTATGCTAAGTACCATAAAAATATAAATTTTAATAAGGATAAAAATAGATTTTGTATATACTAAATATTTGGAGGGTATTTAAAATTCGACCCGGTCGAATACAACTTTATTACTTTATGAATGCTTTTCATTGTCATTGATGATTTCCAGGTATACCCTGATGTTCTGGAATTTATATTATCTCGATAGTTCCACAATACCTGTCTGAGTTTATATCATTGTTGCATTGTGAGACGTTCCAAGATTGAACTATAGGATTTTTCAGGGCTTCGATGACTTTCTTACTGTCCGTGACTATACGGCTGTTATCAATTTCCCTTAGCCATTTTATCCCTTCTGTTATAGCCGTGACCTGAGTCTGAAAGACTGCATTGTGCTCAGGCAGGCGAAAGGATTTACGAAAGTTACAATTCATATCGTAGAATCCTCCACCCGAATGGTTGCCTATCTATGAGCAGTCTGTGTACAGGATAGTAATGGGGTTAGTCCTTACTGTTGTTGCTCTCATCCATTTCATACCATCTGATGCTGTGGAATTTGTTTGCAAATATCTAATTGGAATAAGAATTCATTATATGTACGGTGACCATATTTTTCAACCGAAAAAAGAAGACATTTAGAAATGTAATAAAAATTGTTTTTACTATTTATAGTCAATTGCATATATTCCAGGCATGGACGACAAAATATGCCCAGAACTTAAAATACGTCCAGAAATATTACAGTCATTTGAGAAAAAGATTTTAATTTCTGCACAATCCATTTGATGATAATAATTTCTTTTGTATGGGTGATTTTGACTTTTATTGTGTTGAGAAAATAGAACTTTTACTTTTGGAGTTTAAACAAAAAAGTAATAGAATGGTTTTTGTGACTGATAATCAGAAGTCGGCGGCGGGTTGCACGTGAGAATGAACTTTACTTTTGAGAGTCACACACATATGCTTTTACTGAGTATAAAATATATAACATATATAGTTAATCTCATTCTCGTACGAACCTTCAATGCTGTTTTTGCTATTGTCGTTGTTGTGTCTATGAAAAAATACACAGTGGGAAATGTTTCTAACCGATTGGGAATTTGAATATTTGTTTGCCCAAAAATTTTTTTGGCAAACCTGTGGTTTGTCAATGTACACTGTCTTGTGCAAACAAATACACTTTAGAAAGGCATTTTGTTTCACGTCACAGTGAACATAAAAATATAATCGACGAGTCAACATTTACACTACTTAAATTAATAAAACATATATACAGAAGCCGACTGACAGATGCTCATATAACGGATCTAATTCGTATTAAGAGTTGCCCATATAAATTAGATATTGACAATATAATCAGAAATACGAAGATGTATATGTTTGCCTATACCTGGTATTGAGTTAAAATATTTCATTACATATGTTTGTGCTCTTAGTTTACTTTACTGTTTACCAGTTTGAACATCAGCCTTGTTATATTAAAAGTTATCCTTTGACCAGTGATGTCAAATGTGATTGTGTTGGTAAGATCACTCTTATCTCTTACATTCCCAGCGGGAGAAATGTGCGGTTGCGAGGCCTAACTAGTGGCCTTTTTTAAGAGTATCCTTTTATTTACCAATAATATCTTCTAATTTTATAACTTGTAAAAAGGGTTTCGAAAATTGCCAAGTGCTCAGATATTTAATTTTAAAATATTTCTCCATTTTTAAGCTGAACATTTGGTTAGTTTATATACAAGAGAAACAATTTTTACAAAAAGTCTTACTTATGAATTAATTTAAAAGCTACTTTAAGAAATTTTTGAAAAGATGTACCTACATACAGTGGATCCAACTTATTTCAAACCTCTTATATGTATTGTATATAAATTATTGTAATATTTATCAAGCTTGTGGTCGTTTTTTATAATATATTATTTCTTATAATTTTTATTCGATATTTCGTTAACAGCTTGTTAACAAGCTGTTAACGAAATATCGAATAAAAATTATAAGAAATAATATATTATAAAAAACGACCACAAGCTTGATAAATATTACAATAAACTGATAAGGTCAATAAAAATAAATCAATATTGTATATAAATTTTTATATAAATATATTATTTCTGTTTAGAGGCCTCAAAACAGGACTTGCGATACTTCCCGCTGAACGAGAGTGTTTTTCAGTAAACAATTATATTTTACGCTCTCAAAATAAAAGAGCGTAAGCGTACATGTGAGTTTTGCTTCCACAATTGTGTATGAGGCTGACATCACTGCCTTTGACGTATATACGATTCACTTCGGATGGTGGAAATGTAGTAGCACAAAGTTGTTCTGTTTTGTTATTTGTGTAAAATAACTACATGGTTGAGGTCTTCTCCTATGCCTTGGAGGTATATAGGCGTGCTTAACCCTAAGAAATAAATTGTTAAAATATTTTATTAAGAAAATGAAAAAAAATATATTGTATACATATATGTATGTACATATATTTTTCCTTATTTTGGTTTCGTCCAAAATTTTACCGAGGAAAAATAATTCCAAAAACAAATATGTAAGAAATACATATACAAAAAAATAAAATGTATTTTACGGCCATGTGATGGAAATCGCTTATCGGATGAAATTAACGTTTTCGATTTGAAATCACAAAATTGGTGTGCTGGAGTTCGCAGTCGCAAAGAATTTTTCGATTTCAAATCACAGACCATTGCCTAGGTGACTTGTATGCGAACTTCTCTTATTTACTAAAAGTAAATGCTCAAGAGCTAAAAATTTTGTCTAGAATTAAAATTTTGTTTGTTTTTATTTATTTGCTGACAAAGAAAATTCAAATTTCAATTATTTTTTGTTATAAAATTTGAAATTCAAAAATCCCAATGATTATTTTACTTTTTGTAAAAGCAGCTGGCGTTTTTAAAATTATTTTGTTTCTATTTTTTATTTGTTTATTTATACATTTGGCAGTTAAAATAAATGTTTATACGTTCGAAAATGTTTTCGAAAAATAAGTAAAACGCGTGAACTCCAGCACACGTACAAAATAAATTGCCGTTTTTCAAGTCGCATGTGATTCGACAATCGTGCGATTCACAGCACATACATGTTAGTTTTTTTTATATTTAGAAAATATATGTTATAGAAATGAATCAATGGATCCCCAGTCAGCCTCTTGGCATCCGCATGCTGACTCAACCTCGGCCAAAAATATATTTAAATGCAGCCTTCTTTAACTGACAATTTTTCTGAAAGCTCTAAACTCCAAGATACAAATTTTATGCCATAATCATATATGAATGTGTGTCCTTTTTAAGGCTTTTTAATGCCACTTAATCTTTATCATTCATCTTATGAATATCAAAACTCTTCCTTCTACCCAAATGTGTACGCACAGAAAAAAATCATTGTAAAATCAATTAAAGAAAGGTTGATTGTTGCACTATTTTTGCATATAATAACGTCCACTCAATAGGGCGGAGTCCAAAAAAAATTTTTTTGGATTTTATGGCTCCAAGTATAACGAGTTGGATCTTCTTTGATATAAAAATATACCATTTGCTTAACAAAAAAAAATTTTAATTATTTTGTATTTCAGAGGTCGGTTTAGTTCTTCTTTAAAGAACTTTTTTCCCTCTGGCCCGATTCACCCCATTTACGAAGTTGACCTGTGATATCGCTCAAGATATATTTCTACCAAGTTTCAAGGGTCTGGATTTTTTCATTTGGACTGAATCGTGATTTACACAGACGGACGCACGGGCTATATTGTCTTAGATTTCATCACTGATCAAGAATTTATATACTTTATGGGGTCTCAGAGGGATATTTCGCTGCGTTACACACGGAATGACAAAGTGACTATACCCTCCAATAATTTTTTGGTGGGTATAAAAATGCTAGTATATGTTTTCTTACCGGAGAAACTACCTGAAAGTTAGATACTTTCTGGGCAGTTATGAGTTGAAAATTGTTTGTTCGTTTACTGACCTTGGAAATTTACTCGATCACAAAATCAATTTTATACAACATATAATATTGATTATATGTAAAGCAATATGCTTACTTGGTTTCATTAAATACTGGGCGAAAGAATTTGAAGATCCCAACATTACAAAGAAACTTTATACAACTCCTGTTTTGTAATAACGCTCAATAATATGGGACCCACCCATCTTATAAAATTTATATTGAATGAGGTCAAAAACAATTTTAATTATTTTGCCTTCGCGGATTGCAATGTAGTCCTCTGAATCTCCCTCATATAAAGCAAGACTTTCGCTTATCAAGCTACAGTCTTTTATCTATTAGAAGAACTACGCTGAATGTTATGAATATATTAAAAATTATTAACGGCAATGTACTTTTGATTGAGCTCCGCAGCGTCCTACGCGCTACTTGTCTCATTCTATCTATTAAATCATTTAGAAGAAATTATACAAACTCTGATCCATTTTTTCGAAATTGTAGAGATTTTAATAAACTTTGTTTTTACGTTGATTTTTCGTTGGAGGAAAATTTAATAAAACGTAATAGTATATTTGCTTTAAATAATTAAAATTAGTGTACGCATATGATATATATATATATATATATATATATATATATATATATATATATATATATATATTTATATTTATATATATATATATATATATATATACATATGTGCACATAGTCTGTAAGAATTTGTAAATTAATAGTGAATAGAATTACTTAAAATAAATGTTTTTAGCATAAAAATATCTGAAAATATACATCACTATTAATCACTCCAGGGATATTATATATACTTCACAGAAACATTATACCGTAGTAATGTCATATCGATAGATACTTCTTAAACAGTATTCGATTAATCGATGACAAACACAAATAAGTATGTTATAAAAAACAGTTTATAATCAATTTATTTAAGAAAACTATTAAGACATTTCAATGAATTTTAAGTTATTTTACGTATTTCAATACTTATAGAGAAGTAATTTAAATATATGCATATATGTTTTTGTAGTCATAATTTGTTTTTATTTTGAGAAATATTGTCTAAAATAGTCTGTTTATATACAACAATAAACGAAACAACAAGGCTTGAGAATTGGACAAATAGTTTTTAAATTTCATACATATTGCATAAAATCATAAAATCGATTTCGAATTTAGTTGAGATTGGGAACACTTATTTCGCTTTCGTGTTATTTTTTTTGAAACCCGTCGATTTCATTTTCCATTTTGTTGCATGAAAATATATAAGGAAAAATATGTGATGGAAAACGAAAATCTAATGTTTTAATCGTTTTGAAACCGAGCAAGATTTTAGTTTAGCGGTTTGAGGAAAATTAAATTACATTGATCCTTTTTTTTTAACAATTGATTTAAAATGTAAGTACATTTTAATTTTGCTTTATGGTGCGAAAATAATATTTAAATTTCAAGGGAAAACACACAAATAGTGAACAGCAAGAATTTATTATAACCTTTATCGAAAAGCATCCACAGCTAGCAAAGAACTTTTATAAAGCCCAAGGTATGAATAATATTGGTCCAGCATTGAAAGGCCGCAACGGATGGAAGAAGGTAATTATTTAATTTATGTATTTTTTTACAGAATTTTAATCTATTGTAAACTTAGATATGGAGTGACAAAAAATCGTCAATTACAAAAAATTCAATAAAGAAACAAGAGCCTCGTTCAACTGGCGGAGGACCACATAACCAATTATACATATCAAGTAGAAAAGAAGCTATAAGTAAAATAATTGGCGTGCATCTTATGGTCCACAAACGGATAATTTAGATGTCATATTTTCATAATTAGTGACTGAATTGGAAATTGAAGTGGAAAAATTTTACTTAAAAAAAAAATACTCCTTTGAATTTTGAATACATTCAGGATCGCTAGGAATTATAATCCAACTATAGCATAAAACTTCTTCAAGGATTGCAGTCCTTTTAGAAAAGTATTTCGAAAATAAAGTTCGATGCATTGCTACAATCGAAGCATTCCCAACGGATTGTTGAATGCTGACCTCAGAAAGAAACCTTAAAGTTGCTGCCAATTCTATGGCGATTGGTATCGTCTAGATTCCATATGCGGCTCAATTTTTGTCAAATTTAACATAAAGGTTTCTTTATTTACGCGGAAACATTTTTTAAAACTTAAAAAAAAATTATTATATTTAACATATTTATGTATGTATATGTATGTATATCCATTTTACCTATTTTTTGGCATATCCATCGGGTTGAATGCATCCCTTAATCGTTTTCTTTGAATATTTTCAATTTTTCATTCATTAAAACTATTGATTTAGTTAAAACAAATGCCATTTTAAAAAATTAATTCAAACTCAAAAATATTTGGTATTAAAAAGTTGCAATATTTACCTGGAACGAGTGGGAATAAAAAAAAATGAAATGAAAAATTTATCGATTTTTATCACGTCTCAATAAAAATCGTACGTTTTTACTTTTCAATTACATTTGAAAACGAACCGGTTTTCACCACATATCTGATAATTAATATTCCGTCACTAGATATCCAGTTCGGTTTATAAGCCGCCGTCAATGTTTTATTTCTCACTGTATGAAAAATCCGTTTGCTTTAAAACCAAATTTATCTTGGGAACGGAATATCATTAAATTTGTCATCAATTTATTTTCAAAATTTTTAAAATTCGAGAAGGGAATATTTTATATTTTGATCTCGAAAAATTTCTTGCAAAACATCTTGCTAGGTTGTTTTTACTCTTTAATCGTCATCTTTTTACATCAATGCAGTCGCATCAAATCTATTTCGCCAACACTGAAAAAATTTTACAATGAAGGATTACTACCTATATATGTATATTAATAGGAAATATGCAACAATAACAACAAATTGTTATTAATAATATAATTTCATATAAAAATTTTTCAAAAATTATTACATCTTCCTAAATAGTTTGTTTCTTCAAGGAAAAAGAATATTTAATAATTGTTTGTTTTGTTTAGCAATCAACAACTCTTCCTCTTCAGATCAATTGATTTAAAATACATGGCTATCAAGGCTTTAATTCAAATTTATTTAGTAAAGCAAGTAAAATTTTTTGGAAATTCTTTGCAACAGCTTGCTTTTATGCAAACAATTGCGCGCAATTTTTATGCACACCATGTTAATATTCATATTTTGAATAAAATTTATAAGTACGCAAACATCACCTTGAGGGTTATGTAAATAGGGTACCCTAATTAACTATGACAGCACAAAGGTCAGAGGATGCTGGTATAACAAGATCAAGCGCTAAAGAAAATGTAAAAATACAAACAAAAATATCATAAATTACCAATGACACATACAGATAGCATCGGTGTCAACGAACACGGAAACTCTATCAAATGTAATTAAAAAGAAACGAAGCATACTTTTTAGGCTAACATATATATGTATATATATATATATATATATATATATATATATATATATATATATATATATATATATATGTATATAAAATTTTATGTATTTAGCACGCGGTCAATTCGTAAAGATAATGACCCCACAAAATAAGAGAATTATCTTTCTCTCTCAAGGAAAATCTTAAGGGATGCTAGTGTGTGCTTGAATCCTTTGCAGGATGTAGATACAAAAAAAAATGTTCAATCATTATAGACTTATGTACGTAGCACTACATAAACGGATCACTCGTTCAATATATTTTTCCGTTAATTTGGAGGACATTTTGGTAATTTCATGCTTTAAATTTTAAATTTATTCTTATTATTTGCACAAAAATCATTTCTATAAAAGATTACTTTTAATCTTTGGGTCTTTAATGAAATTTGCGTAAAAATCTACCTGAATATCTTACTATCAAATTTTTAATTTTTGGGGTGATTTCTATTTTAAATTCAATTCCATTTCTTATTTGTATGCAGAAATTTTTAATATTGGGTAAATTTTTGTGCGTTTAAATCTAAAGCCATGGTCAGCGTGAGAATATTTGCTTTGCACAGTAATTTCTTCGCATTGGGTTGTTATGTCCTGCGGTATCTTGGACAAGAAATATTAATCCGATTTTAATGAAGCGTAATACTTTGTGGTCGCTAGATTTCTATGTTGCTTTAGCAAATTGGTTTTTGTATGTACTATATTTCCTTGTGTTTTGTCTTTGCATTGAGTGTCGCTTTTCTACTTGTATGGAATTGTTATAAAAGAAAAATCTTTAATAAAATTTCTTATATTTCTTTATTCGTTAATTAGGATAATTTTAATGAAGAATTTTCGGTATTTGATTGTGTTAAAAGTTTAGTTAACAGAAAACGTCTTTTTTGCAACGGATTAGTTTCTTTGAAATGGGTTAATAAAGTTAAAAGAAAACCAAATTTTATTTTAAGATAAGACAACTGAGATTGAAAATGAAATATATTGTTTCAGTTAAACTAAATTATACAGGCAAGGACTTAAGTATTTTATACACTAGAGCAAAAAGAATCAATTCTAAGTCAGGTGACGTGGTACCTGCAACTGTTTCGAAGTTCGATAACTTTTGCGTAGAGTTGTTATAATAACAAGTAAAAGTACTATATTCGGCTGTGCCGAATCTTACATACCCTTCACAGATGTAATTCTTCTTTCTTGCTAAAACAGAAAGTAGCTTTAATTAAAAAATAATAAAAAAATGATGTTATAAGTTACTTTATATTTAGGACAACGTTTAAATATTTTGGTTAAGAAGCTAAATGTTTGGCTCTTCTTACTTCTAATACCTCTGAACGACTTTCAAATATATTAAATATGTTTAATATACAAACAAAAAGAAAAAATCCGTTTCATGTACCCCAAAAGGTTCTAATTGTCCAACCGTAGAATAGTCTTTTAGAGTTTTTTGGTTTTTAATACCAATTTATTTCTTCCTGATATATAAAGTAGGTATAATTCATCATAAAAATCATATATAACAAAATATATGGTTACTTTTATGAATCAAAATATGTCGATATTCCAACCCTGAAATTGGATTTTAAATTATTTTAGTTTTTAATACCAATTTAACTCTTCCCGAAGTATAAAAAAGATTTCGTTCACACACAACCAAAATAAGGAACTTTTGGCTACTTTTATGTAATAAAAAAATTTCGATTTTACAACCCTGGAACCGAATTTTTAATACCAAATTAATTCTTCCTGAAGTATAAAATAGGTTTAATTCACTAAAAAAAATAAATTTTGGAGTTTATGTGGGTACTTTTATGTACCAGAAATATTTCGATTTTCCAACTCTGGAAGCGATCTTTAATTTTTTTACCAATGCAATTTTCAGTGAATTTTTAAACTTTTTGGTCACTTTCATGTACTACAAAATATTGCAGTTATCCATTCCTGGAAGCAAAATTTTAATTTTCATCTTCTTTTTTACCAGTGCTAGTTTCCATTACTTATAAAGTAGTTTTATTTACAAAAATCTTAAAATTGGCAACCATTTTTGCCACTTTCATGTTCTGCAATATATTGCATGTACCAAAAAAACTTTCAATTTCCCAGCCCTGGAAGCGAAATTTAATTTTGTTTTGCTATTTTATAAATGCGACTCTTCATGAGGCATAAAGTAGTTTTATTGAAGAAAAGTTTTAAATTTTTAACCATTTTGGTTACTTTTATGTATAAAAAATTACAATTTCTCTCTCCTGGAAGGGAAATTTTAATTTTTAAATTTTTTTTTAGCAATGCAAATCTTCATGAAGTATAAAGTGATTTTATTTAGGAAAAACTCAAAATATATAACAATTTTGGTTATTACATGTACTACAAATTATTGCATGCACCAAAAAAAACTTTCATTTTCCCAACCCTGGAAGCGAAATTTTAATTGTTTAGTTTTTATTTTCTATCAGTGCAAGTCTTCTGTAGGTATAAAGTAGTTTTATTTAAGAAAAATTTAAATTTTTTAATCATTTTGGCCACTTTCATGAACTACAAAATATTGCACTTGTCCAACCATGGATTCGAAATTTTTATTTTTTTTTTGTCAATGCAAATCTCCATTACCTATAAAGAGGTTTTGTTAAAGAAAGACTTGAAATTTCTAACAATTTTAGTTACCACATGTACTATAAAATACGGAATTGGCCGAAAAAAAAATTTAATTTTTTTAGTTTTTAATAGACCATTGAGGCTTCCCAAAGCATGAAATAGGTTTAATTTACAAACATTAAACAAAAATTGATTTTTGGTATAAAGTTTGCGTCGGGAAATAGGTGTAAGCTTCCCAACTCTGGAACCGTAGATCAGATCTTTCTGAATTTCAATACCACTCTATTTAAGTTTATTCAATCCAGCGGTCAGAGAACGACGTCACTAGCTATTCTGGGAGTGGGAAAACCGATTTCACGTACAGACGGACATCGCTCAATCATCATCGCTATTCATGAGGATCCAGAATATATATATATATATATATATATATATATATATATATATATATATATATACATATATATATATATATATATATATATATATATATATATATATATACTTTATGGAGTCCCATGTGATTATCGAAGAAATTACACACGGAATGACAAACCTATATATACCCTTTCACTTTTTTGTGAAGGGTATAAAAAGTTATTTAATTGACATAATTATTATATTGGCTAATAGGCTATACCTAAACTTAAGGTGCCGGTTTCATGTTGGTTTCGATATAAAGTATACTCAAACACATTTTTGCGTCATTTTTATAACAAGTAAAAGTGCTATATTCGGCTGTGCCTAATCTTAAATACCCTTCACAGATGTAATTCTTTTCGTTTAAATTTTTCGTCTAGGAAGCTAAATGTTTGGCTTCTCTTATTTCTAAGAACGTCTTTCAAAAATATTAAATATTTTTAATTTAAAAACAAAAAGTAAAAATTCGTTTCATGTACCCCAAAAAGTTCTAATTGTTCCACCGTAGAATCGTCTTTTAGATTTGTTTGGTTTTTAATACCAATTTAACAAAATTAGGTACTTATATGGTTGATTTTATGTACCAAAAAATTTCGATTTTCGAATCCTGGAACCGGATTTTTAATTTAAAAACTTTTAATACCGATTTAATTCTTAGCGAAGTATAAATGTTTAATTCACTGCAAAAGAAATTAAAATTAGGAACTTTTATGGTTACTTTTATGTACCGAAAAATTTCGATTTTCTAACCCTGGAACCGAATTTTTAATACCAATTTAATTTTCCCTGAAGTATAAAATAGGTTTAATTCACTAAAAAAACAAAATTTGGAATTTATGTGGGTACTTTTATATACCAAAAATATTTAGATTTTTCAACTCTGGAAACGAATTTTTATTTTCTTACCACTGCAATTCTTAGTGTAACATAGTTTTACTTGACAAACAATTTAAATTTTTAAACTTTTTCGTCACTTTCATGTACCATAAAATATTTCATTTGTCCAACCCTGCAATCGAAATTTTGATTTTTTATGATTTTAATACCAATTTTGTTATTCCTGAATTATAAAACAGTTTTAATTAGCAAAAATAACAACGTCAATTGCCTTTTTGGTTACTTTTATGTAGAAAAAAATTTATCAATTTCCCAACCCTGGAAAAGAAATTTAATTTTTTGTTTTTTTTTTAACCAATGGAACACTTAATGAGGTATGAAATAGTTTTATTTAAGAAAAACTTAGTATTTGTAACCATTTTGGTCACTTTCATGTACTACAAAATATTGCAGTTATCCAACTCTGGAATCTAAATTTTGATTTTTTTTAATGTTTAATACCAATTTTGTTTTTCCTGAACTAAAAAATAGTTTTAATTAGTAAAAACCGACGTTAGTTGCATTTTTGGTTACTTTTATGTATAAAAATATTGTAATTTTCCAGCCCTATAGTGCGATTCTCTATCGTTTTATAGCAAAAGTTGTTATTGTTAAAATATTAAACAAGCGATTTTGCTATTCTGCACTGCTTTTAACAATACTTGTTATTGTTTAAGTCAGGTGTTGTTGTTTAATAAACCACAATTGTCTGTAAGTAGTTTAATTTAACGAAACAATACACATTTTTGTTTTATTGACTTAAAAAGTTAGAAAGTGAAACTAAAAAATGGCTTTTCAATATTTGGTATATTTATTATCAACGGAAAATGCATTAAGTCAAAAAAAGGTAAACCGCCGTTTACTTAGAGAAATGGATAACCCATTTCATCTACCACAGAGTGAGTTCCGAAAGCTTTATAGGTTAACTCCGGAGTTAACAGAAGATATAATTTCTGAGTTAGACAGCCGGTTAAGAGGCATAAGAATAACAGCATTATCCACTGAAAAACAGGTAAAATTTCAATAATTATACAGTACTAA
Organism: Linnaemya tessellans; assembly: GCA_951800035.1. Lineage (NCBI taxonomy): Eukaryota > Metazoa > Arthropoda > Insecta > Diptera > Tachinidae > Linnaemya > Linnaemya tessellans. Next base: position 56,965,634 of record OX637532.1, read on the forward strand.
ATATAAAAATACAGAATATATTTGTTGAAGGAAAATGTGCTTTTTTCTTCGCCGGCAATGTTTTTGTATTGTATTCTTTTCTTATTTTCGCTTTTTGACATATATTTTCACAGCGATGTCACTTTTGCCAATGTTGTTATTTACAGAATAGCAAAATCGTTACTGCAAACAACATTTTAAATTGACAATATAACAATGTCTATTATTGTTTAAAATTACAGAATCGCACTACTGGAAGCGAAATTTAAATTTTTTTTTACCAATCCAAGTCTTCATTAGGTATAAAGTTTTATTTAAGAAAAAGTTAAAACTGGCAACCACTTCATGTACTACAATATATTGCAAGTACCAAAAAAACTTTAAAATACCCAATCCTGGAAGTGAAATTTTAATTTTTTTTTGCTTTTTTTACCAATGCAACTCTTCATGAGGTATAAAGTAGTATTATTTAAGAAAAATTTACAATTTTGAACCATTTTGGTCACCTTCATGAACCATAAAATATTGCCCTTGCCGAACCCTGGATTCGAAATTTTGATTTTTCTGGAAATTTTTGATACCTAAAATATAAAATAGTTTTAGTTAGCAAAAAAAAACATCAATTGCTTCTTGTATGGTCTCTATTATGAGCTAATAAGGCCTAGGTTATTTTAATGACAATAAAACAAGTTTTATTTCATTTTTCCCGACGTTTCGTCAATTATTTGTTGACTTTATCAAGGGTTGGGAAATCTATTTTATTATTAAAAAACATTAATTAATGATTTTACATATACATATATGTCTAAACATTTTTCTCAATTTGTTTACTTACAAACTTTGCTAATTTTTTCAATAATTTAACATTTTTTCAAACATTGAAAATTAAAACTTTTATTATGTCAATATCACAGCTTAAGTTCACATCACCGTTTATTTCAATGCTACTTTGTAGCTCGTGCTAATTCTGAAGATTAAGTTTTTGGCAGTGTTGATTATTTGATGTTTCGGTTGTGTGGAGTTGAAATTTATGATTCTGCCGGAAGCGGTATCTTTTTTATACCAGTCTGTTATTAATCTGTTGTTGTTCCTTAGTATTTTTGTGTCTAAGTAGGCAATAGTATTATTTGTCTCTATTTCCATGGTAAATTGTATTTTTGGATGAAAACTATTGAAAAACTTTAAAATTTTTTCTTTTTCTTCGGATTTTACAATTGCTAATAAATCATCTACATACTTAGTTATGTATTTTAATTGGATGTTTTCCACGCTAAGTTTTTGTAGAGTTTCGTCTAACAAATTGTCAAGTACCAGATCAGCTATGGTTGGTTGAAAATTTCATTTTCATATATGAAATAATTATTTTCACAGAGGCAAAATCTTAGTATTTTTACGAACAGGGACCTGGACATTTTTGTGTGGTTCTGGATGATTGTCCATTTCTGCATTATTATATTTATTGCTTTGTTTACTGGTATATTGGTGAAGAGTGAAACGACATCCAGTGAGATTAGTATTTCTCCTTTTTCTATTTTAATATTTTTTATTTGCTCTTTGAGTCTGTGCGAATTTAATACATTGTATTCTTTTGATATAATATTTTTGAGAATTTGGCCTACGTATTTAGATAATTTATAACATGGAACTTGCATGGAAGAAACTATGGGTCTCAACGGTATTTCTGGCTTATGAATTTTTGGTAGTCCATATATACGCGGTGCTGTTGCAGCCGAGCAAAGTAATTGTTTTCTCTGCCAATTATCGATTACTTTGTCCTTATATAACTCTGAAACTAATTTGTTGTTTTCTTTCTGTAATTTTGCAGTGGGATCCATTCTGATTTTTCTATATGTACTTTTTTCCTCCAATAATTTCCCCATCTTGAGGTGATACTCTTCTCTGTACATTGCTACTGTTTTGTTCCCTTTATCAGCCTGTACGAAAATTATATTGTTATGTTTCCTCAAGAAATCTTTTGTTTTGCTGTATATAGTGAGAATAAACTTTTCTTTTGGGGTGTTTTGTAACTTTCTCTTGAATCGCGTGATATTATTAGCTAATATGGTCCTTGCCAGATTCTTCTCTTGTCCTTCGTCATCATTCATTGTTGAAATGCATTGTTCTATGTCCGCAATTATGTGTAGTGCAGAGAAGTGGTTTTTATCTACAGGTAGAGCAAATTTTTTCCCCAAAGACAATATCCATCTAGATTCTATTGGAATTTCTATATTAGTTTTGTTTTCAAACCAATTCTCATTATATATAAATCCATATATTCTAAACTGTTTTTCTTTTAAAGCGTTTAATTTTGCATTTTGTTTATCTGTTATGTGTGCGCTTATACTTCTGCTTCTTTCATACTGTTTGTTTATAAAAGTCGTGTAGTCTTCGAAAGTAAGTGCATTTGCAATGTTAGTTTTTAAGCGATCTAAATTCTTCTTACAAACTCTAATGTTTGAATATGTTTGTGTTATCTCTAGATTTAATATTTTTTTGTGGAAGTTATGTTCTATTTTGTTTAATTTTTCTTTTAATTTTTTACATGTGAACAGCTGTGTCGTCTGTGTTGTTGTGTTCTTTGTGTGGTTTGGTACAATACCATAACTCCTGCATGTTAGTATGAATTTCAATCTATTTTCTTGTTGTGCTAGTTTTTTTGTTTCATTACAGTACTCTTTTAAAGTTCTGCATGTCTCTCTATCATACTTTAAAGTTATGTGCTGAAAATAACCCCTCATGTTGTGTTTGTTGGTAGTAATGTTTTTTATTAATTTTAAGATTTTTTGTTTCGGCAAGCTCTCCGATAATGTTTACTTATTTGTGTTTATATGGCCAAAGTGTATTTGTATTTTGTATGGTCTCTATTATGAGCTAATAAGGCCTAGGTTATTTTAATGACAATAAAACAAGTTTTATTTCATTTTTCCCGACGTTTCGTCAATTATTTGTTGACTTTATCAAGGGTTGGGAAATCTATTTTATTATTAAAAAACATTAATTAATGATTTTACATATACATATATGTCTAAACATTTTTCTCAATTTGTTTACTTACAAACTTTGCTAATTTTTTCAATAATTTAACATTTTTTCAAACATTGAAAATTAAAACTTTTATTATGTCAATATCACAGCTTAAGTTCACATCACCGTTTATTTCAATGCTACTTTGTAGCTCGTGCTGATGTTGTCTGTATCTTCCTTTAAATACATAACTAAGTATGTAGATGATTTATTAGCAATTGTAAAATCCGAAGAAAAAGAAAAAATTTTAAAGTTTTTCAATAGTTTTCATCCAAAAATACAATTTACCATGGAAATAGAGACAAATAATACTATTGCCTACTTAGACACAAAAATACTAAGGAACAACAACAGATTAATAACAGACTGGTATAAAAAAGATACCGCTTCCGGCAGAATCATAAATTTCAACTCCACACAACCGAAACATCAAATAATCAACACTGCCAAAAACTTAATCTTCAGAATTCTCCATCTTAGTGACAAACAATTCCACGAAAAAAACATAAAATACATCAGAAAAACGTTAATAGAAAATAGTTTCCCCAATAAACTCATCAGCAAAATGATCAGCGAAACTAACATAAAGTTGAACAACAATACAATAGATAACAAATCCATCACTGAAAATGAAGAAAAGATATATTACAGCGTACGTTACATCCCTGGATTGACTGATAACAAAAACATAAGAATTGCAATAAAAAACAACAACATAAATTTTGCATACAAACCAAACACAACAATAAATAAAATCTTTTCAAAAATTAAAGCGCCAATTAAAAAACAACAACAAAGTAATGTAGTCTATGAAATCAAGTGCAAAGGTAATGAAAACAACAGCTGTGATATGTTATACATTGGAACTACAAAAAGAAATTTAGAGACCAGAATGGAAGAACATAAGAAAGATATAGAGAAAAATAAACAATCAACAGCATTAGCACAACATATACTGGACACTGGACACACAGCTGATTTTGAAAGAGTCAAGATCTTGGACAGAGAGAATATTGGAAAGAAAAGATATACAATAGAAAGCTTAAGAATACAACAAAGGATAGAGAAGACGATGAATTTAAAGGAAGATACAGACAACATCAGCACGAGCTACAAAGTAGCATTGAAATAAACGGTGATGTGAACTTAAGCTGTGATATTGACATAATAAAAGTTTTAATTTTCAATGTTTGAAAAAATGTTAAATTATTGAAAAAATTAGCAAAGTTTGTAAGTAAACAAATTGAGAAAAATGTTTAGACATATATGTATATGTAAAATCATTAATTAATGTTTTTTAATAATAAAATAGATTTCCCAACCCTTGATAAAGTCAACAAATAATTGACGAAACGTCGGGAAAAATGAAATAAAACTTGTTTTATTGTCATTAAAATAACCTAGGCCTTATTAGCTCATAATAGAGACCATACAAAATACAAATACACTTTGGCCATATAAACACAAATAAGTCAATTGCTTCTTTGGTTACTTTTATGTATATAAAATATTTCAATCTCCCAACCCTGGAAGCGAAATTTAAATTTGTATGTAGTAAGAATTTTAACGAACATTTTATATTGCTATATTAAATTGAATTAAGATTCTATAGGCTAATTGTTCGAAATTTTTAATTTAAATCTCGGAAAGACATGATAAATATTCCAAGGCACAAAGGCAAGTCAACATCAGTTTTTTTTTATTCAACTTACACAGCAGAGCAGAACAGCTGTTTTCGAAAGACGCAACCCTTTCATCATCAGTGCTCATGTGTATTGTGTTTGTCACCACTTATTAGGTGGCTTAGTTGAATGTGATAACAGTTCCTATTTGCACAAATTTTATTGTGAAAAAGAATACGAGAACTGTATCAAGCTGATGTTAACATGTTATTGTTATAATACCCGTGTTACCGTTTGATTATTTTTTCTTCATGTCCCATTTTTCTGAATTTTTTGTTCCATCCTACATAAGTCAAACTTTTTTGGTTTGAATTTTATACTTAAGTACAATACACATGAGCACTGATGATGAAAGGGTTGCGTCTTTCGAAAACAGCTGTTCTGCTCTGCTGTGTAAGTTGAATAAAAAAACTGATGTTGACTTGCCTTTGTGCCTAGGAATATTTATCATGTCTTTCTGAGATTTAAATTAAAAATTTCGAACAATTAGCCTATAAAATCTTAATTCAATTTAATATAGCAATATAAAATGTTCGTTAAAATTCTTACTACATACAAATTTAAGCTATGGCTTGAGCTACCAGTAATAAAAATTGGAAAAACGTTCACATGTATTTAAGTATAAAATTCAAACCAAAAAAGTTTGACTTAGGTATGATGGAAAAAAAATTCAGAAAAATGGGACATGAAGAAAAAATAATCAAACGGTAACACGGGTATTACAACAATAACATGTTAACATCATCTTGATACAGTTCTCGTATTCTTTTTCACAATAAAATTTGTGTAAATAGGAACTGTTATCACATTCAACTAAGCCACCTAATAAGTGGTGACAAACACAATACACATGAGCACTGATGATGAAAGGGTTGCGTCTTTCGAAAACACCTGTTCTGCTCTGCTGTGTAAGTTGAATAAAAAAAACTGATGTTGACTTGCCTTTGTGCCTTGGAATATTTATCATGTCTTTCTGAGATTTAAATTAAAAATTTCGAACAATTAGCCTATAAAATCTTAATTCAATTTAATATTGCAATATAAAATGTTCGTTAAAATTCTTACTACATACAAATTTAAGCTATGGCTTGAGCTACCAGTAATAAAAATTGGAAAAACGTTCACATGTACTTAAATATAAAATTCAAACCAAAAAAGTTTGACTTAGGTATGATGGAACAAAAAATTCAGAAAAATGGGACATGAAGAAAAAATAATCAAACGGTAACACGGGTATTATAACAATAACATGTTAACATCAGCTTGATACAGTTCTCGTATTCTTTTTCACAATAAAATTTGTGTAAATAGGAACTGTTATCACATTCAACTAAGCCACCTAATAAGTGGTGACAAACACAATACACATGAGCACTGATGATGAAAGGGTTGCGTCTTTCGAAAACAGCTGTTCTGCTCTGCTGTGTAAGTTGAATAACAAAAACTGATGTTGACTTGCCTTTGTGCCTTGAAATATTTATCATGACTTTCTGAGATTTAAATTAAAAATTTCGAGCAATTAGCCTATAGAATCTTAATTCAATTTAATATAGAAATTTAAATTTTTTTATCAATGCAAATCTTCATCAGGTATAAAGTGGTTTTGTTTAAGAAAAATTCAAAGTGTGTAACCATTTTGGTTAATACATGTACTACAAAATATTGCATGTACCAAAAAAAACTTTTATTTTCCCAACCCTGTAATTGAAATTTTAATTTTGGTTTGTTTTTTATTACCAATTCAACTCTTTATGAGGTATAAAGTAGTTTTATTTAAGACAAATTTACAACTTTTAAGCATTTTGATCACTTTCATATACCATAAAATAATGCACTTGTCCAACCCTGGATTCGAAATTTTGATTTTTTTAAATCTTTGATACCAATTTTGTTCTTCCTAAATTATAAGCCAGTTTTAGTTAGCAAAAAAACAACATCAGTTGCCTGTTTGATTACCTGCACTTATAAAAAAATTCAATTTCCCACCCCTGGAAGCAAAATTTGAATTACAATAAAAACAAGTAAAAACGTTATATTCGACCGGGTCGAATCTTAAATACCTTCCAAATATTTAGTAAGTGAATTTAAAATGCTTAACTTGGTGGGACAGAGTTCCTTTGTATAATATCGTACGTCAACGCCCACTAAAGGGGGCGGGGTTCAAAAATATACAATATCATGTTTTCCACAGACGAACGTATGGGCATTGCTAGACCGTCTTAGACTTCATCACTGATCAAGAATATATTTACTTTATGGGGTCCAATTCTCTTTGGAGGGTATAAAAACTGCATTTTGGCGGGGTCGCTCTGGCAAGGGCTGTGGGGAAAACATTTCACCTTTGTCATAAAACTCTAAAAATAAATGCTTGGGATAATTATATACAAAATTAAAATTTCTTTTTTTTTAATAGGGTCATTTAGCGGGCAAAGGGGGAGAGGGGGTAGGGCAGAAACAGGTAGACATAAAACTTTAAAAATAAATGCTTGGGATGATTATACACAGAATTAAAAAAATTTTTTATTTATTTTTAATAGGGTCATTTAGCGGGCAAAGGGGGAGGAGGGGGTAGGGCAGCAACAGGCAATCATAAAACTCTAAAGATAAATGTTTAGGATGATTATATACAAAATTAAAACATTTTTTTTTTTTGGTAGGGTCATTTGGGGGCAAAGGAAGAGGGGGGGAGGGGGGTAGGGCAGAAATCGGGAGTCATAAAACTCTAAAGATAAATGCTTGGGATGATTATATACAAAATTTAAAAAAATTTTTTTTTTTGGTAGGGTCATTTAGGGGGCGAAGGGGAAGGAGGGGATAGGGCCGAGAAGTACCACGTTTCGTCTCAGCTTCGACATTAAAGCTTAAAAATGTTATTTTTTTTGTTAAATTTGTATGTTATTTTTGCCTATAATAACGCCCACTAAAGTGGGCGGGGTCAAAAAATATTTTTATTTTTTTTTATGACTCCAAGTTTAAGGCGTTGGACCGTATTTGACATAAAAATATATCATTTGCTTTACAAAATAACCAAAAAACTTTAAAATTTATGTTGTTTTTTCTGGGTTGGTTTAGTTCTTCTTAGGGGAACTTTTTTCCCTCTTGCCCGATTTAGCCCATCTTCGAACTTAACCTGCTCTAAGCTTCAAAATATATTTATGCCAAATTTCAAGAGTCTAGCTCTTTTCGTTTGGACTGAATCGTGATTTCCACAGACGGACGGACGGACGGACGGACATGCTCAGTTCGTCTTAGATTTCATCACTGATCAAGAATATATATACTTTATGGTGTCTGAGATGGATATTTCGATGCGTTACAAACGGAATGACAAAGTGAATATACCCTCCAAATTCTTTTTTGGAGGGTATAAAATTTTTTTTTTGGCCAATGCAAATCTTCATGACTTATAAAGAGGTTTTGCTAAAGAAAAACTTAAAATTTTTAACTATTTTAGTTATTACATGTAATACAAAATACGGAATGGTCCGAAAACAAAATTTTTAATTTCCCATCCTTAGAAAATTTTTTTTTATTTTTTTAGTTGTTAATAGACCATTGAGGATTCCCAAAGCACGAAATAGGTTTAATTTACAAACATTAAAAAAAATAATTGATTTTTGGTATAAATTTTGCGTCGATAAATAGGTGTAAGCTTCCCAGCTCTGAAACCGTACTTCGGTGAATTTCAATACCACTGTATTTAAGTTCATTTCCAGTCCAACGGTCCAAGAACGAAGTCTCTAGCTCTTCTGGGGGCTTGGGAAACCCGATTTCACGTACAGACAGAGGGACAGATGGACATCACTTAATCGTCATCGCTATTCATAAGGATCCAGAATATATACGCTTTATGGGGTCGTATATTGATATCAAAGAAATTACACGCGGAATGACAAACCTATATATACACTTTCACTTCTTTGTGAATGGTATAAAAACAAACTCATTTTTTGTGAATTATTGCTATATTTAGTAATAAAACTTAAGGTGCAGCTTTCATGTTGGTTTCTCTATAAGATAAAAAAACACATTTTTGCGTCATAATTTTTATAAAAAAAAAACATCCTTTTTTGTGCATTATTGATATATTTTTTAATAATACGTCTTAGGACCTTCCCATCCTTGAGTTCATTTATATTGTGGCTTAACTGAAAATCTTTTCCTAAGTTCGAAGATTATTAAGGTCATTCATAATACTTAAGAAATGTCTATACAACACTTGTTTATGAAAGCTATGCTAAGCCCTTTTAATTCGTCGCAAAGCCCTTCCTGTTTTTAATTTTAATAAACATTTTGCAATTTCACAATTTCTTTGCCAGCTCTTCATAAATGCTGGCAAAGAAATCGGATATTAGAAGTAACCCGTGTTATTCGATCCAAACATAGTTAAATCAATACAAAAAATAAGGCAAAGTTCCAATCCTAAAACTTCGGCTATTAAAAGTATTGAGATCATTTCATTTCTAGGCATATTTGCGTTTTAGCAACATTAAATGGACATTTTGGAATAGGGACTTGTGTTATTTTTCACTTTTTTTTTTTGTGCGGGTCTGGCGCAAGTTTTTGTAAGAATTTTGTTGACTATAATATCTGTATATCGAATTTCAGTTCTAGCATAGTGTAAGGACCCGATATTTTGGGGGGATTTAAATACAATTAAGGGAATCGTAATCCTAGATCAAAATGCCCCATTTTTAAATTTTTAGCATTAGTTGTTCACTAAAAACTATTTGTATCAGCTCTCCACCATAGCTAAGTGGAAATGAACCATTCTTAATTTCAAAGAAGGGATGAGACTTGGCCGCCAGATTTAAATATATTGGTTTTAGATTTTTCTCACTACTTGTTGACAAAGATGAATCTGCTTACCAAATTTCCGCTCTCTAGCTATACTGAAAGTGCTTTGATAGGGATACCGAGGCTTACAGATGTAAATATTCTGCTTCGAGAATTTTCTCATTATTTGTTAACCAAGACCTATCTTCTTACCAAATTTCAGTTCTCTACCTGTAGTGGAAGTATTCCATGTTTTAAATGGCCTTCGATATAAATTAGGGTGCAAGGGGAATTTGACCCTCTCTCTAACTTTAGTGGATACGATCTATGCTTATATATAAATTAGGGGGGAAACTAGGTAACGCGATGAAAATTTCCACTAGTTGTACATCAATACCTATCTGTGCGAATAATTTTAACTATCCAGCTGTAGTCGAAGTGTGATATAATATTTATGAGTGAGTCAGTGATTACTCGTATATACCAAAATATTAACTTTTAACACCAATATGTTTTTGAAACCTTTAATGAAAGAGCTTTGAAGTTTTACACATGATGTTACCTATAATTATAATTTGGCTTCAAAATTTTATAATTTTATAAAAGCAATGTTGGATGGAATAATGTTGATCGGATGTGAACAGATTTCAAATATCTTTCAGCCCTACATAACTCTTAAGAGAAGATGTTATCATCTTTGCGGATTTTTGAGACATGAAACGTTGTCTAATTTTTATGTGGTAAATTAGAAGAAAAAGCGCGATCGGTTTCTTTTAGAAATATTCAAACACTGTGTGTGTGAAACAATTTGATATTATTCTGTTTGTTTTAAAACGAATAATTCCAGTCACTCCACTAAGTTCGATCTGCTGTTTTCCTACCTGTAAATTATATGTAGCTTCATAATCAGGTCGTGGATATTCATAAAAAAATGTTACTTATATGAACAAAAAGGTAAAGCTTAGAGAGTCGTAATACACAAATTAGTAAGGTGAAAGGCGATTTTGGTAAATACTAGACACACTAGAGGAATTCAGTAGGAAGATTAATATTTTATTATTAAGATTTGTTGTTTATTATTAAAATTAAAATGCTACTTTTTGTAGCTTAGGAATTGTTATGCAATTGTTATGTACTTGGGACGATTTTTGATATTAGTTTTAGGTAATGTCTTTTAATTTCATTATCAGAGTGACAAGAATATTTACTCTCAACTTTATGTACAATGATTTCTGGAATCATATTGTATTTTGCTTAAATTTGCGTTTAATAAAGAGAAATGATGACTAATACTATAAAAACTATCAGGGCTTTAATTTTAAGTTCAGTAAAATTTAAAAACTAATATCAAATTCCTGTTGTAGATCATTTGAAATTATTCAAAGTAACTTATCGTAAGGTTTTTTTCTTGTTTAGGCGCCATATTGTTTCCGGTAACGTACACCACTATACCCATCTTATAAGAATTATTTTACAACAGACAAAACGGCAAAAGTATTCCAAAATTAGTAATACGAAGTAAAAAGGGGGAGTTTCTATAAATGTGTTTTCAATACATTCATGTATTAGCTCGTATGACCTTTTGACATGCGCTTACTTAAATAATATATTTTGTTACACATATGAATAAATGTATGTGTGTAAACAATAATGTATGCATTACATTACGTCCAAAAGTTCCATATGTACTAAAAATACATATCTTTGTAAGTAGATAATTGTGTCCATACATAAATACTCGTACTCGTATGTGCTTTATACGAATCTGAAAGTATTTGGAAGTATTTTGGATTACATATTGTGCTTTAAAATATGTAAAAATTATTTCACATACATAAAGAAAACAGATATGTAAAAACTGGACATTTTCTTGCAAGTAAAATATGAGCTAGCAATTTCGATCAATATTGAGGAAATATTATATTATATTGAGCGAAAATTGACTAACCAATTAATGGAAAAATTGATATGAAATACCTTAAAACAATAAGGGACTGATTTATGCTACTAACTTTAGTAGTTCTTAAATTGGTTGCATGTAACAACAAGGTTGAAGGAATGCACCTTCTGAAAACATTTTTGTAGTCCTTTTATTCACATAGTTCCCTGTTTTTCTTTATAACCAAATTTTAATAAAAATACCGAAAATAAATATTTTTTAGTGATGTGCCGAATATCAATTTTGGATATTTGGGAACGTGAATGTGATTACAGATATCTGAAAAAATTTAGTAACTTATTAAATATTTTGTAAAAAAGAGCTTCATAGTTTTTTTCGAGTACCTTAAAGTTAATAAAAAGTTCCCAAAATATTAAACGATAAAAACACAAATTTCTATAACAAATGGACTCAGTCCCATGCAAAATTTTTGTTTTTTGTAGAAAGCCACATTATTTCAAACAAGTACCAGGTTACGTCTCAGCTTCGTCATTAAAGCTTAACAATTTTATTTTTAAGGAATGCAGGCTTAAGCAAAACAATTTGTTAAATTTTTACAAAATTTTTGCATATAATAACGCCCACTAAAGCTGCCGGGGTCCAAAATTTTTATTTTTTTATTTTATGGCTTCAAGTTTAACGCGTTGGACCTTCTTTGACTTAAAAATATATCATTTGCTTAACAAAATTACAAAAAAAAAACTTTAAAAATTCTGTTGTTTTTTAGAGGTTGGTTTAGTTCTTCTTAGGGGAACTTGTTTCCCTTTTGCCCGATTTGGCCCATCACAGAACTCAACCTGTGCTATCCTTCAAAATATATTTATACCGAATTTCAAGAGTCTGGCTCTTTTCGTTTGGACTGAATCGTGATTTCCACAGACGGACGGACGGTCGGTCGGACGGACATGCTCAGTTCGTCTTAGATTTCATCACTAATCAAGAATATATATACTTTATGCGGTCTCAGATGGATATATCGGTGCGTTACAAACGGAATGACAAATTGTAGTCAGACGAGCGATACAAGTAGTTCAACCCAAGCCAAGTTATGGGCAATTTGTATATGTGGCATATAATTTATAGACATTTTGGTCTTTTGTAACAAAAATAAATGGTTTAACCATTTAGTATTATTTGTTCTCATAACTGAAACACAGTAAAAACATTTTTTGGGAAGAAGGATGGAGGGAGTAGCGCTTATGAACATTCTATTTGAATTTTTCAATGCCATATACGACGAGAAAAATATCCGCAGGGACTTTATCCCACATACTGGCAGTTAGGCCAAAGAACGCATTCTTATTGTAATGCGTAGCGCGGTTCACTCGTAAAATCATGACATCAATCAAAGAAGAGCGCATTGAGCGGAGAAAAGTGCGCGTTTCGGTAAAAGGATCCTTTATTTCATACGTTTGTTTCGTTTTGTCTTCTCCGAATTGATTTTAGTTCAATAGATTCGGAGTCGATACGGTGGAATCTGAATATGGGCATTTCCAGAAAAAAGTCCACCTTGATCGAAAAATTAAAAGTTAACAAACAGATTTTTTCCTAATGTATTATAAAAGAGAAACTTCTAAAATAAATTAAATTTAGGAGCTCAAAGCTTTCTTTTGTTGGGATGGTGAAATACTGAGCTACAAGTTTGAAGTTCCCGTTTTTGTAAGTGTTTCTTAACTTCAAGGGCATTTTCTCTTTATAATTAACATTCCTAAAAGCAATTTCATAATAATACTCTTAATGCAAAACTGTTGCTACAAACATATTTAATCATAAAACAAATGCAAAAAATAAATTTAGTATTTTGTAGTTTTTATATAATTTTCTAATATTTATGTCTTTTTCGCATTTTTTTAACATAATAAAATAAAGTGGAAATTTTAGTAATGTAACGCCAGTAACGTAACGCCAGACCAATTTTCATAAAAGAAAAAAAAGGAAAAAAGATTTGTTCAATTTATAACTTGGAAAATAAATGTATATTGGTCCAAAACCTATCAAAAAAAATTTGGTTAAAAATACTTGCCCAATTCGCAGAGTTCAACAATTTTGTTATCAAAGTCAAATCGCACTTCCGTTTTTTGTAACGTAACGCCAGGTCACTTTTTGGAGTATATCTTGAAATTCTTAGGCTCAACTAATTCCATTTTTTGGCTGAATATAGAGCTATCCAATCACTTCTCTAATGTGAGAAAAAAACTTTTTTAAATTCTGGTTTTTAACGTTTTTTTTCAACATATCGTCGTACAAAAGTAACGTAACGCCAAAATGGAAATGCCCATATTTGTTTTAATATAATTTTTTTAGGTATGACTATAGTGAATTAAAGGAGCGATATGCACTTAAGTACATACAATTCATAAGTCAAACTCGATTGAAGAATCTTAAACAAATGAAATATAAGAAATTTTTTATTAAACATGTAATATTTGAGAAAATCCTAACACTAAGGAATAAAACAGCTCATAAAGATATATTAACACTGAGATTTAACGTGGTGCAACACAAGCTAATGTTACGTAATAGAAATGTACCTAAAAATTTGGTAGGAGGGAGACGGTATGAAAGTTGCAAATAGATTTAAAACTTTAAATCAGACTTTAAAAATACACTGTGATATAAAACTATCGAGTAATATTACTGAGAAGGACTTTTATATACTTCAGGCAAAGTAGTGGCTTTCGATTTTGACTCAAGATACGACAGAATATTGGCCGCCGATATCATATGTATAAAATAGTTTTGACTGCAGTGTTCTGTAACTTTAGTAAGAACTCGAGCAGAAGAGTTGTGAAATAAAATATTCCATTGTTTCGATATCCTCTGGATATCTTCTTCAGGGCAATAATTATAATTAAGATAAATATCGAAGAATCAGCAATCAAATAATGTAAAATCTCTTAATATGTCTTTTAATATGTTTATAGATTTTTATTTAAATCGCTATAAGGACACGGCATGTATAAAACAAGATTACAAAAGTAGCGAAAACTTTCTAAGACTCTCTCAATCATGTGTATACATGATTATTGAAATCACAGCAAGGATGCGGGTGCTTCAGTATATACTTTTTTGAAAAATTGTTATTTTAGAAATACCATCAAAAGTAATATAGCTACTAAATAAGATTTGTCTAAAAATTAGCACTACTTTGCATATAGTATTTCATTGTTATCCTTTTTAGTTATAACAAGTAAAAGTGCTATATTCGGCTGTGCCGAATCTTAAATACCCTTCACAGATGTATTTCTTCTTTTTTCTAAAACTGGAGATCAAAAAAAAATTAGGATTTTATACGACTACTTTTATTAACCAAAATAATATTGATTTTCTAATCATAGAAAAGAATTTTTAATCTTTTTGATTTTTTACACAAATTTAATTCTTCCTGAAGTATAAAAAAATTATATACTTTTTAATTCACCAAAAAACCCAAAAATAGGAACTTATTTGGTGACTTTTATGTACAACAAATTTAGATGTTCCAACCATGGAATTTGATTTTTGTTTTGGTTTTTAGTGCCCATATCAATCTTCCTGAAATATAAAATAGTTTAATTCACTAAAAACACAAAATAAGAAAATTATATGGCCTACTTCAAGAAAAAAAAAATTTCGATTTTCCAACCCTGGAATCGAAGTTTTCATTTGTTTTTAATATCAATTTAATTATTCCTGAAAACAAGTTTAATTCACTTAAAAAACAAAACTTGGAAATTATATGGCTACATTTATGTGCTAAAAACATACCGATTTTCCAACCCTAGGACCGCATATTTTATTTTTTTTATACGAATGTAATTCTTCCAATTTAGTTCTTGACGAATCATAAAAAAGGTTTAATTCACAAAAAAAAACAAGGAGTGAATTTTTTATTTTATAAATTGCCAAAAATGTTCGTTTTCCAACACAAAACTCAACTTGTTATTATTATAATTTTTTTTGGATTTTCAATAGCAATTGAATTCTTAGTGAAATATAAAATGGGTTTACCTAACAAAAAATTGAAATGTGTAACCTTGTTTAACACTATCAATGACCGAAAAATAGTTCAATTTCCCAACCCTGGAATAAAAATTTCAAATTATATACTTCTATACAAATTATATTCTTCCCAAAGAGACTTAATTAACCGCAAAAAAAAAATTATTGTTTTTTGCTAGTTATTTTTGTCCGGAAATATGTGCAAGCTTACCAGCTCTGGAACAGTATTTCGGAATGAAGTACCACTCTATTTAAGCTTATTTCCAATTCATCTCTAGTTCTTTTGGGGCCTTGGGAAAAACGCTTATTCGTCTTCGCTATTTATAAGAATACAGACTATATGTACCTTATATTAATATTGAGAAAATTACTCACAGAATGAGAAACCTATATATGTATTCTCTTTCACTTTTTTGTGAAGGGTATAAAAATGTTATAAATACATATTAATAACATAAATTATTTTATTAAAATAGTGATTCTTACGAACTTGACTCTCCTGTATTTAAATTGTACAAAACTAATATATTATGAAAACTTTTTATTTGACACATTGTTGTCACAATACTACTATATATAAATGAAATTTATTTGTTGGTGGTTAAGCAATGTCTATATGCATTTCATTGGTGCTTTACCAAATCGTCAGTAGACTTTAACCACAGTTTTGAAAAGTTAAAAACCTCTTATCTTATGCATATACTTCCGAAAACCATCTGAGAATTCACAACTTGTAAATTACAAACTATTTTCAAAAATAACAACAGAACAAGAACATAGGCTTGCAACTCATACAAAACTAAACCAACAAATAAAGTATGTTCGATATGAATCTATTTTATTTTTCTACACCTTTATACAATCAGAAATCCATTGGATAACAAGAAAAGTATTTATAAGGCAAAATGAAAAATAAAATCTAAATTAAACTGTTATGAAAACTTTTTATTTGACACATTGTTGTCACAATACTACTATATATAAATGAAATTTATTTGTTGGTGGTTAAGCAATGTCTATATGCATTTCATTGTTATCCAATGGATTTCTGATTGTATAAAGGTGTAGAAAAATAAAATAGATTCATATCGAACATACTTTATTTGTTGGTTTAGTTTTGTATGAGTTGCAAGCCTATGTTCTTGTTCTGTTGTTATTTTTGAAAATAGTTTGTAATTTACAAGTTGTTAATTCTCAGATGGTTTTCGGAAGTTTATGCATAAGATAAGAGGTTTTTAACTTTTCAAAACTGTGGTTAAAGTCTACTGACGATTTGGTAAAGCACCAATGAAATGCATATAGACATTGCTTAACCACCAACAAATAAATTTCATTTATACAAAACTAATATATTTTCCTTTATATTTTTTAATATCGTCTTCTAAGAGTTTTGTTTTGCTTTCGCATTGAACTCGATTTCAACAGCAAATATTTTACTGTTTGGAGGTTCTGAGATATAAATTTTTTAAATAAAACACACCTTATCACCCTTATTAAAATATACTTTTTAAACATTGCTTTTTAAGATATACAGTGATGTTCTTGGTTGAAGAATGGTATAATATCAAGCTTTTAATCGGAAAGGTATGTTAAATGCCAAATTATTTATATTCTTATTTTTATCAACATTTGAAAAGTAACAACTAAAAACGTTATATTCGACCGGGTCGAATCTTAAGTACCCTCCAAATATTTAGTTAGTAAATTCAAAAAGATTAACTTGGTGGAACAGAGTTCATTTAAGACATCTCTGTACCCAATTTTAAATTTCTATTTTGGAAGAGTCATTCAGAGAAGGGCCGTGGGAGAGACGTTTCACATCTGCAAGATCAGAGAACATCTCAGCTTCTTATAAGCTTACGGAATAAAAATGTTTCAATACTTAAACTTCTAATGCATATAATATCGTACGACAACGCCCACTAAAGGGGCGGGGTCCCAAAATAGACTGTATCATGTTTTCCACAGACGAATGTATGGGCATTGCTAGATCGACTTCATCACTGATCACGAATATATATACTTTACGGCGTCCAATTCTCTTTGGACGGTATTAAAACTGTATTTTTACGGGGTCGCTCTGGCAAGGGGGAGACATTCCACCTTTATCATAAAACTCTAAAAATAATTGTTTGGGATAATTATAAACAAAATATAAAAAAAAATTTTATCATAGGGTCATTTAGGGGGCAAAGAGAGAGGAGGGTTTAGGGCAGAGTAGTACCAGGTTACGTCTCAGCTTCGCCATTAGAGCTTAAAAATGTTATTTTCAACGAATGTAGGCCTAACTAAAACAATTTGTTAAATTTTTACAATATTTTTGCATATCATAACGCCCATTAAAGGGCCGGAGTCCAAAAACTAATTTTTCTGATTTTATGGCTCCAAGTTCAACGCGTTAGACCTTCTTTGACATAAAAATATATCATTTGTTTTACAAAATTACAGGATGTTAATTTTCCCAACAGGCTATAGGTTCAAATCTGCGAAACAAATTATTTTTTATTTATTTTTTATTTTTATTTTAATAAATGAACGTGATTACATTCTATTTATTATTTTTTGAGAGTGGAATATTAAGAATATTTTTCATAGTCATTAAACCAGCAGAACGGATCAGTACTGATTTCGGGGCCGCTACGCCATCTCATCAGCGTTCTTTGTTCAATTTTTTCCACTGTTTCAAGTGGTGCTAGTTAGTAGGAATATCAACTATTTAACCAATTTATATTTTCATATTTTCAAGTTATTACCTTTTTGGTTAGTACGAAATTCCCCAACCCTGACGATTAATATTCCCAATATTCCATGTATCTCTTTCGCTTTTTCCAGAGCCATCGGCTGCTGATATCGAATTCCGAATGTATATTGGTGAGATGGCGGAGTGGCAATTGTATGGGTGGCAGGGAACTGAAAATCCACTTTGTAGGTATTCGGTTATCGCTTTGCAAGTTTTTAGTTAAGTGCGAATAGTAGAAACGTGTGGCTAATTGTGTTGTGGCAAATGCCGTGTGGCGCCGGTATGATCCACGTAGAATACGCGACTCTCTGAAGTTTAACAAGGGTCAACTGCGTTAAGTGGTGGCTGTCTTAACGGGACACTATAACTGCAGGGCCTATGCAAAAATGGTGGGTCTGATATACAAGGATGATTGCTAGAGCTGCAATGATTCAGAGGAGGATGAAACGTGCCCCGATTAGCGCAACGGTAGCGCTCATTGTAAATATTGTTGTATTTTGATTGAGTTTTTATTTGATACTAAAATATTTTCTTTCAAACTTATTTTTCATTATACAAAATTCTCAATGATTATATGATTATTAATTTATTTTACTTATAATGTTAAAAGAAAGTATTGTTAACACAAAGTAGATATTTTGTTTCAACACACCTCCTCTTTGTTTTTAACATATACAAGTCCTAAGCTTATTCTAAATTTTAATAATTGAGTTTTTATAAGCGGTTTTGTTAAAATATCTGCCACCATTCTATGTGCTGGACAATACAGAACATTTATAAATTTTTTAAGGCAATAATCTTTTACAAAATTATACTTAATATCAATATGTTTTGATCTTGCATTAAATTTTTTATATAAGATCATCTTAATGCAACTTTGATTATCCTCCATAATTGTAATTGGTGTATCTATTGCAAAATTTATTTCATATAATAGGTCATATATCCACTTTGCTTCTTTACAAGCTTCAGAAAGTGCTATGAACTCAGCTGCTGCTGTAGAAAGGGCAACACAGCTCTGTTTTCGACACGACCAATTAATAACACCACCATTCAAATAAAACAGATAGCCACTGTGAGATTTTCTATCAACTTTATTTTTACCCCAATCTGCATCAGCGTATCCATAAAACTTAATATTTTCCTTTGTGTTACTCATTTTTAAAGAAAGTTTTGATGTACCTTTGAGGTATATCATAAGTCTTTTAACTTCGTTCCAATCTTCTTTCGTTGGTGATTGTGTCTTCTGAGCTAATATTGCTACACTGGCTGAAATATCTGGTCTTGTATTTACTGATACATGTAGGAGACAACCAATAGCTTTATGATACAATGTATTATCCAATAGTATTTCTAAGTCAGAAAGTTGATTATATGAATGTATCAAGGTTATATCTTATATTTTTGAGTTTTGCAGTCCAAATTCAATTAAAATTTTATTTATATAAATATCTTGATTTAATAAAATATTACCTTCTTCAACTCGTGTAACCTATATTCCGAGATAATGTTTTATTGGTCCCAGATTTGTCATATTGAATTTTGAACTTAACATTCGAAAAATTTCTTCAATAAAATTTTCATCTTTACTTGTAACAATCATATCATCAACGTATACCAAAAAGTAGTTAATATTTTCTTTATGTAGTCTGATATAGAAACAAGGATCCATTGCGCTTTGCTTAAACTTTAGTTCAGTCAATGTTTTATGAATACATTGATTCCAACAACAAGCTGCTTGCTTCAAACCATATAAACTTTTCTTAAGTAAGCACACTTTATTAGCACTATTTTTTAATGTAAAACCTGGTGGTTGCTTCATGTAGATGTTTTCTTGTAAACCTCCATTCAAGAAGGCTGTTTTAACATCGAAATGATATAAATGCAAATTATTTTTATCTGCAATTGAAAATAAAACTTTTGTTGTTGTTTGTTTAATGACAGGAGCAAATACTGCATCATAATCCATTCCAAATTCTTGATTATATCCTTGAGCCACAAGTCTTGCTTTGTATCTCTCAACTTTTCCATTTTCATCAAACTACTTTTTAAACACCCATTTAGAACCTATAGCTTTTCGGCCAGGAGGAAGATCAACAAGTTCCCAAGTAATATTTTCCCGAATAGAATTAATCTCCTTTTACATAGCATCTATCCACTGCGACTTCTCGTCCTTAGAGTTGATACCAAATCGATTTGGGAAAATTCCTTTGTTGATTCTACTAGAAACACGTCTATCTGGCTGTGGGCTTAGAAAAACATCTTCAAATGTCTCATCATATCCAGAAAAATCTGAATCGTATATTTGATTTTCTGCACTTATAGTACTACTTTCTGCATCATCTTCGTTCTCTTCAAAATGTTTACTATTATTTGATTCTTTTATTGCACAACTTTTTAAAGGAAATACACTACATTTTTATTACTATTTGCGATTGTATCTTCTACGCTATCATTTCTTCTTCTTTGTCTATGAAAACAACATATCGTGAGATTTGAACTTTATTCGTATAGGGATCAAAAACTTTATATCCTTTACAGCTAAAATCATATCCAATAAATACTTTTTGAATCGACTTCAAATCAAGTTTCCTTCGCTTTTAATTAGGAACATGCACATAACATAAATAACCAAATTTATTGAAATATTTAAAAGATGGTTTCGTTCCATATCTCATCTCGTACGGTGTTTTTGATATACTTCTTGATATTAAACGATTTTCAATATGATTCGCTGTCATTAGAGCTTCCCCCATAACTTTTTTGTTAAACTAGAATCAATCAACATGCACTTCACCATTTCAATCAAAGTCCTATTTTTTCGTTCCGCAACGCCATTTTGTTGAGGACTATATGGAACGGTAAATTGAATTTCGGTGCCACATTTTTATAAAAAAATATTTTATATTTTCGCCTGTGTATTCTCCACATCTGTCCGATCGTATAGCTTTTGGATAATGACCAACTTGAGTTGTTATTAATATCCAATATTCAACTAATTTATTATAAACTTCCGCTTTTGTTTTTAAAAGATATACTGAACAGAATCTACTGAAATCATCGATGAAAGTTACAAAATATTTATACCCATTACATGTTGTAGGACAGAGGACAGTCCTCTTTTTCTACACGATGTCCTCCCAGATAAACAAAATTTAAACTCTCCTTTTTTTGTAGTAAAAATTTTAACGAACATTTATATTGCTATATTAAATTGAATTAAGATTCATAGGCTAATTGTTCGAAATTTGTTTTTAAATCTCAGAAAGACATGATAAATATTCCAAGGCACAAAGGAAAGTCAACATCAGTTTTATTCAACTTACACAGCAGAGCAGAACAGCTGTTTTCGAAAGACGCAGCCCTTTCATCATCAGTGCTCATGTGTATTGTGTTTGTCACCACTTATTAGGTGGCTTAGTTGAATTTGATAACAGTTCCTATTTACACAAATTTTATTGTGAAAAAGAATACGAGAACTGTATCAACCTGATGTTAACATGTTTTTGTTATAATACCCGTGTTACCGTTCGAAATTTCGAACAATTAGCCTATGAATCTTAATTCAATTTAATATAGCAATATAAATGTTCGTTAAAATTCTTACTACATACAAATTTAAGCTATGGCTTGAGCTACCAACAATAAAAAAAATGGAAAAACGTTCACATGTACTTAAGTATAAAATTCAAACCAAAAAAGTTTGACTTAGGTATGATGGAACAAAAAAACCAGAAAAATGGGACATGAAGAAAAATAATCAAACGGTAACACGGGTATTATAACAAAAACATGTTAACATCAGGTTGATACAGTTCTCGTATTCTTTTTCACAATAAAATTTGTGTAAGCCAGAACCCGATGCCAATAGTGTATACAGTTTTTATTACAATTATGAATGCACAAAGCTTTCTCAGAAGTTGCATTAAGTGTATATAAACTATTTTTAAGATATGCCCTGCACACTACTTTTTCCCTAATATACATTCTTTTTCTGTAAAACTTACAACATAACCTTTCTCTGTAATTTTTCTAACAGATAATAAATTAGAATTAAAATCCGGAACATAATATACATCAGTAATATTTAAGAATACATCACCGATTTTAATTTTCCATAAACCTTTTCCTCTAGATTTCGAACTATTTCCATTAGCAACGCATATGGTATGGTTATTGTCAGAGTAGTTGATTTCCGTAAAGAACTCCTTTTTATGGGCAATGTGGCAACTTGCGCCCGAGTCTATAATCCAATCAGGTTGACGTCCTTCTTTAGAATGTCTTACTAAGACAAATTCTTCTGCTTCTGTGTTTGTAAAGTCCTTAATAACGTTGACAGATTTCTTGTTGGTTTGGCACCACTTTTCGTATTTATAGCAATCTTTCTTCAAATGACCACTTTTCTTGCAAAAGAAGCAAGATTTGTTTTCATATTTATTCAAAGCCTTTGACTTCAATGCAGACACGTTTGAAATATCATCACGGGATAATTTTTTTAAATATTCTTCCAATAATTTGCCTTTTTCCATTTCCATTGTTAAATCATTATCTGGTCTTACCTCAAGAGCAGTAATTAAACTATCGTAACTTGTTGGTAAACTACTGAGAATCATTGAAACTTGCCAATCTTCCGAAAAATTTTCATTTCCCATAGCTCGCAATTTGTCAAACACTTCCATCATTAAATTTATATGTACTTCCATATTCTCACCTTCATTCAACCGCATACTGCATATTTTTCGCATTAAATGCACTTTTGAGCTCAATGTAACACGTTCATGCTAACTTTGTAGTTTGTTCCAAGCATTCTTACCCAACGATTCCAATTTGGATAAGTTGTGAATTTTCAACATATAAACTCAATAATGCAAAAGCTGCCATATTCAACTTTTTCCATGGATCATCGATGATCCATCTTCGATGACAGACCAGAGGTCTTCTTTTATTAAATACATCTTCATCTTGAACTTCCAATTATAGTAGTTATCTTGATTAAGTTTACAAATTCCATAAAATCTGTTCTCATTCATTTTTAATTCTTTTCTTTATTTTATTTAACCCTTTCTGTTGATTATTTCTATATTGTTATTCCTTATGGCCTCATATATATATACATATATTCTCTATCATACAACAAAGACCCATAACCTATTGTAAATATTGTTGTATTTTGATTAAGTTTTTATTTGAGACTAAAATATTTTCTTTCAAACATATTCTTCGTTACACAAAATTCTCAATACTTATATGATTATTAATTTATTTTACTTATAATTTTAAAACAAAGTTTTGTTAACAAAAAGTAGATATTTTGTTTCAACATAATTTTATGCCAGACTTAGATAGTTTGGCAAACACATAGTTGTTGAGGATATCCATCCTTCCTCCGCCATATCAAAACAACAGGATGGTTTTGACGTGGCGGAGAACAGCACATAGAAGGTTCTCGCTTCAAGGCTTCACAAAGGAAACGGACCTAGGTGGACTATCTTAACCTAACCTAACATTGATATCAAAAGTTTCGTTTGTTTTCAGGTTATCATCTGCCTCAAGCAGGCAAAACTGGGCGCGGAACATTTCACAAAAAAAATACTTCCGTATTCCGCATTTTAAGAATGTTTTGTTAGAAGGAAATATGCCTCAGTGGTCCTACCAAATAAGTGCATTCAAAACTTTAATTCGTTTTTTTTTACTAAATATAAATATATATATTTCCACAGAAAGGTCTACCGCGGCCAAAAAATTATAAGTTATTAAACAATTATTTTAATCCAACATTATGAGAAAAATATATTCAAATTTTGTTATTTTAAAGAATTTATACCTTAACTTAACACCCATAATGAGAAAAAATGGGTGTTAAAAAATGTTACTTGCTTTCGATAACTCTTAATCGAATTTTCTCTTTAATGGTTAATTTTTTAAAACGCATTTTTTACGATTGCACTAATTACAAAATAGTTTGCTTACAACAACAATAAACTAAAACAAGTAAAAGTGCTATATTCGGCTGTGCCGAATCTTAAATACCCTTCACAGATGTAATTCTTTTTTCTTTCTTTCTTGCCAAAACAGAAAATAGGTTTAATTAAAAAATCAAAATGACGTTATCGGTTACTTTTATATTTAAGAAAACGTTCAAGTTTTGCGGCTAGGAAGCTAAATGTTTGGCTTTTCTTATATCTAATACCTATGAACGTCTTTCAAAAATATTATATATATTTAATTTACAAACAATACAAAAAATCCGTTTCATGTACCCCGAAAAGTTCTAATTGTCCAAACGTAGAATGTCTTTTAAAATTTGTTGGTTTTTAATAACAGTTTACTTTTTTCTGATATATAAAGTAGGTATCAAAAATAACAAATAAAAAGACTGCTTTTATGAATCAAAAAATGTCGATTTTCCATCCCTAGAACCGAATTTTTAATTTTTTAATACTAATTTAATTTTTTCTGATATATAAAATAGGTTTAATTCACTAAAAACAAGAAAATTTGGAATTTATGTATGTACTTTTATGTACCGGAAATATTTCGATTTTCCAAGTTTTATTTAAGAAAAACTTAATATTTGTAATCAATTTGGTCATTTTTATGTACCACAAAATATTGCAGTTATTCAACTCTGGAATCTAAATTTTGATTTTTTTAATTTTTGATACCAATTTTGTTTTTCCTGAACTAAACAATAGTTTTAATTAGTAAAAAACAACGTCAATTGCCTTTTTGGTTACTTTTATGTATAAAAAAAATTTCAATTTCCCAACCCTGGACACGAAATTTAAATTTTTTAAAATTTTCTTTATCAATGCAAATCTTTATGAGATATAAAGTAGTTTTGTTTAAGAAAAACTCAAATTTTGTAACCTTTTTGGTTATTACATGTACTACAAAATATTGCATATACCAAAAAAAATTTAATTTTTCCAATTCTGGAAACGAAATTTTAATTTTTTTATCAGTGCAACGCTTCTTGAGGTATAAAGTACTTTTATTTAAGAAAATTTAAAATTTTTTTACCATTTTGGTAACTTTCATGTACCATATAATATTGCACTTGTCCATCCCTGGATTCGAAATTTTATTTTTTATTTTTGAATTTTTGATACCAATTTTGTTCTTCCTAAATTATAAGACAGTTTTGTTACCAAAAAACAACATCAGTTGCCTGTTTGATTACTTTCATGTATAGAAGTAATTCAATTTCCCACCCCTGGAAGCAAAATCTTAATTTAAAAAAAAAATTTTTTTGGCCAATGCAAATCTTCATGACGTATAAAGAGGTTTTGTTAAAGAAAAACTTAACATTTTTAACAATTTTAGTCACTACATGTACTACAATATACGCAATAGGCCGAAAAAATATGTTTATTTCCCATCCCTGGAAATAATTTTTGTATTTTTTTAGTTTTTAATAGACCATTGAGGCTCCCCAAAGCACGAAATAGGTTTAATTTAGAAACATTAAAAAAATAATTAATTTTTGGTATAAATTTTGCGTCGAGAAATAGGTGTAAGCTTCCCAGCTCTAGAGCCATACTTCGGATCTTTCTGAATTTCTATTTAAGTTCATTTCCAATCCAACGGTCCAAGAACGAAGTCTCTAGCTCTTCTGGGGGCTTGGGAAAACCGATTTCACCCTTTCACTTTTTTGTGAAAGGTATAAAAAATGAGAAAAGAGCAAAGCGAAAGAAATCTAACTTTTCGATTTGTTTTCCTTGATATTCTAATATCACATGCGCACCTTAAAATTATAATTTTTAGTCATATCATCTGCGCTGTGGAACGGAATTCAATAAAATTTTAAAATTAAAGCAAGTTTTATATACATATAAAGAAAAGAATCTGCACGAATAATATTAAAATATTTTGTGAAAACCAACAAATACCCAAATATATAAAATTAACTATAAACGATGCGAGTGCCAGCAGAAAAATAACAAAATGTTGTCAACACTGCGAATAATTAGCTGTTGTTGTTTTCTTTGTCTCTTACACCTACAATTAGAGTTGGAAAAAAGCCAGCCAGTTGTAGTATGACATAGTAAGAAAACAAAAAGGGAAAAATTGATTATTGACTTCTTGTTATAGCTTTGATATTTACTTAAACTTCTGATTCAATTGAGTCGAAGTTTGAATTAATATCTTTAGTAATTCTAAGAAATGTTGGGTAAAGGTTCCCTGATGATATGCATTAGCCCCAGTGAAATGCGCATAAGAACTAGCTAAAACCCCTCAATAATCAATTTTGAACTTTTTTTTGTAAATTTGGGAAAAGAATCAGCACGAATAATATTCAAATATTTTGTGAAAAACACCAATTACCCAAATATATAAAATTAAATACATATAAAAGTTAAAAAATAAATTACTTTGACCGAAGTTAATAATAGACCCTTTCTATTTAATATTGAAGTTTGTCATGTAACGCAACTGGTGTATGTTAAAGTTTCAAACTTTTGCTGCAAATATTTTTATAATCAGCACAAAATGTTTTTATGTAGATGGACACCGTTTCTGAAAAAATTGAAAACATAGATAAAAAATTTAGGGAAAAGTTGAAAGATTCCTTAAAATTGCAAAAGTTGAAAGATTCCTTAAAATTGCAATCGTATCGCTTAACAGCAAAGGAAAGACCACAAAAATATCGACAGCAGAAGTTGAAATTGTCTAAAACGAGCTTTAATGACGAAGCTAGACGTAACCTGGTATTTCTCTGCCCTACCCGTTCCTCCTCCTTTGCCCCCTAAATGACCCTATAAAAAATTTTAATTTTGTATATAATTATCCCAAACATTTATTTTTAGAGTTTCCCCCACAGCCCTTGCCAAAGCGACCCCGCCAAAATACAGTTTTAATACCCTCCAAAGTGAATTGGACCCCATAAAGTATATATTATATATATATATATATATATATATATATATATATATATATATATATATATATATATATATATATATCGTCACCATTATAATAGTTGTTCGTTTCTATTGCAGACACTCTGTAATCTACGAATTTCAGTAACTACTCATATCGAAAATCCCAAATCAGTATAGATATGACCTAAAGCATCCATGTTTACTTAGCATTTGCGTGACATAATAGTCTAAGCCAAGTCCTTTTGTAAGAGAATGTGTCCACCTTCCCTTTGCAGAAACAGAACTTTGTCGTCCTCTGTTATGCTATCTCTATCTCTAATTTCGAGATCGATATGGATCATTCCCGCTATTACCCAAGCTGCCTCATCGCAGATTGTTCGAAATAAACAGCTATCTCATAGAGCAGTCACTTTATTTACTAGACTAATAATTCTATAGGTCTTTAACCTAAGAGCTCCAGGCCATATTGGTGACGCATTCCTGATAACGCTGTTTATCACTTACTTGGTATTCGCCATTATTCCAGACTACTTCTTAGCAGTGTAAACTATATGATTTTTATACGATTTACGAAGACCTATCATAACTCTAAGATATTTAATTGAAGGATTTGCTTTAACACAGCATGACCCCCCACATTTGATTCTATGGTTTCAATTGTTTTGTTGCTACGTGTTGGACAATACATATTGGACTAGATTGGTACAATTGATCAATCAACGAAATCTATGAAACTATTTATGATATGTAAGAACAATTGCGCTGAAAATGTAATAAAATAGCTAAGTTTGAAAAAATGAACAAGTTAGGTTTCACAAATTTTTTAAAATAAAAAATTTATTAAATGAAAAACTAAAAAGTCGAAAATTCAAATGACAAAACATATTGGACAAAACAATAATATTAATATTTTGTAGAAAATCCTTTGTTTTCCAGTACGGCTTTGCACCTTTTTGGCATGGAAGCGATAAGGTTATCTATTATGTTTGAATCAATGTTTTTCCAAGCAACTGAAATGGCCTCGAACAGTTTATTTTTATCTCCACCTATACCGTCACGATCTACCCTCTTATTCACAATTTCCCACAGATTTTCAATCGGGTTAAGATCTGGGGATTGTGCCGGCCACTTCATAATTTGATTGATTTTTTCCGTTTGAAACCACTCTTTGACACACTTGGCAGTGTGCTTCGGGTCATTGTCTTGTTGGAATTGCCATGACAGGGGCAAATTCCACTCAGCGTAGGGCAACATGGTATTTTTCAGAATGTCTTTGTACATGAACCTATCCATTATTCCATTTATTCTATAAAGAGGTCAGACGCCATTACCAGAAAAACATCCCCAGACCATTACGCTTCCGCCCCCGTGTTTCACAGTCCCTTTACAGTATAAAGGATCCAATCTTTTATTTACTGGCCTACGTATTCGAATATTTCCGTCCGAATTTTTCAAATTATATTTCGATTCGTCCGAAAATAAAACTGTTTTCCACTTGTTTACGGACCAGTTAATGTGCTCTTTAGCAAATTTTATACGGGCAAGTCGGTTTTTTTTGGAAATGAATGGCTTCTTTGCAGCACGATATCTTTAAGTCCAGCATCACAAGCTCTTCTCTGAACTGTCCTGGTACTTACTTTAAGGTTAAGTGCATTTACAACATCAACAGCGGACTTTTGGGGATGTTTTTTAAGTTCCCTGACAATTCTTGAGTCATCTTTGGTTGTTGTGCACCTTGGCCGGCCACCACTGTGTATAGTTTCAACTCTGCCCGAGGTTTTAAAAGTTTTTATGATAAAACTAACAGATTGTTTTGGCAATGAAAACTTTTCACAAATTTCTTTTTGGGATAAACCATTTTGAATATTTTGAATAATCAATTTTTTAAAGTTAGCACTGTATTTTGTTCGAGCCATTCTTAAATAATAATTAAAACAAACTCAAATATACTAAATTTTTCACCTTTTATTTCGTTATTGTCTATCTCCTCTTTATTGATACCACCGAACAAATGTCAAGTGCATTATTTTATAAACAAATTCTCGCTAGTATTTACTTGTAACAATATTCTCACTTTGGAATTATAACGGAACATTTACAGTTTGATTTTGAGAGTATTGTAATTAGTCCAATATGTTTTGTCGCATGCATTTTTCACAGCATCATACATCTGACGTTGATACGGGAAGGTAAAACAACAACAAAACTCTAATTAATACTTTTTTTGTTTGCTTAATTCCTAATGTTTAATAATCGTTATTGGAAAATATGATAACAGAATTTATATTGATAATCTAAAAGAATATGTGCAAATATCTGGGTCCTTTTTTCCAGTCCAATACTGCTAGATATCAAAAGAACCAAAACAAAAATTACTTCCTCTGTCCTTCTGCTCATAATTATCGAAGGTAACTTCGATCCGTTTTTTAACCCCTTATTAGTCCAAACTTATTTTCGGACAGACGTACTCTTCCATTCTCTCTTACACTAAGCTTTCCAACACTTTACCGAACGTGTCGATCACACAAAGCTTGCAATAGGATGAAGGAACTTTCACATTGATGGAATTCATCCGATTAAATTATTCATTCTGAGAGCTCTCAAGAGTCTCCTTAAGTACTACATTTGCAATACCATATACGTCATAAAAGTAACAGGTGGAAAATCAAATGCATCTTGCGTACCAGCTGATTGCAATCGCATGACCAGTTGTGAAGGAAACAGATTCTCTACGATGCCTTTAGAAATATAAGCCTCGCTGTGGGCAATTGTTTTGCATACTGCAGTTTCTTAGTTACCACTTCACAAGCCTGTCCCCATGGATTGCCTTCCAAATCGTCGCATATCTGTAAAAATCACTCTCTTTTACTCTTTAGTAAAGGTAACTTCACGGCTTTGCTCGTCGGCCTATAGCATTCACGGTGAGACTTCGTTTTTGAGCTTCCCCTTGTTCTTGTATACAGGCGTCTTGTATCAGATGTCATCTGCGAGACTTCTCCTTTCCACCAGTATACTCGTTTCTAATTTGCTAATCTTTTATTTTTAATCAAAGCTATATCGCATGCTTCCGAAACTCTTTCTTTCAGTTGATTAGCCATTGACTCTTAATGTCCTTGCAGGGTCATATATTCCACCACCATGCCAAACAACTTTCTTTTCAAGTGTGTTAACTTTCCATCTTCGAATATATGCCTCCCCTTCATGACATTGTTGGGTAATATATATTGCTATGGCTCTGTAATCGCTGTTTATGTATAGATCGGACATACCACAATATATCTAGTGTGCCAAATTTCTACTAGCAAAGGTATGATCATTTTCCCTATTCAACAGAATTATGTCCATATAACTATTTGCTTCAAGTAATATTTGGCTGTTACGATTAGTGATTGGACATCTGTCGCCCATACATTAAAATCACCAACGATAACTACACGAGTTCTAGAGCTAACATGAACGCGATATAGTGGACAATTTCCTCAAACTCCTTTGAGGTATATTTCGAGGGAATATAAAAGCTATAAAAGAAAATATCATTCTCTATCCGATATCAAGTTAGTTAATTTATGGCACTGAGGTACACTAAGTAACTTTGTGTCTACAGTTAAGTCCAGCGCTTTGTTATATGTATATATTTAACTCACAAGCGCTTGACAGTGGTTAAGATATAGATGTAGAATTCTCATTTAACATGCTCACTCTTAAGTTTGTGGCACTTGCAGAGTATATATGAAAGGTTGTTCTTGCATGTCCCGATTTTATGGCCAGCTTCTCCACAATGAAAGTTTTGACTTTTACACCTCGCACTTGTGTGATCAAAGTCCAACCATTTAAAGCAACGAATCGCAAATATTTTCCCTGATGCTACATATTAAGCCACCAATACGAATTTTAGCAACTTGCATCAGGTAGTTGGCCAATTCAGTACCGATTTCAATTGTTGCAATTTATGTGCCTCTATATGCCTTCCGTAGTGATTTTATAGCGAACGGTTGAAGGTGTTAAAAATTTTTAGAGATGTTTACTTCAGACTCCAAAACTTCCACCTTTCTTGTTACCTCATCAACATCCCCGATCTCTATAAGTACTTCAAGCGTCAAAACACGTACTTCAGCAGCTGCGTCCACCCATACTTTATTGTTTTTTTAAAATGGTCAGTGTTGCGATGGAGAGGTTTATTTGATTCCATAACCAGTTCGCCTTCCTAACAACATTAGGACACTTTGAGAAAGTACTTTTAGTTTGGGATCACTTTTAAATCGTTTTAATATAACCACATACATAGGTATTTTTTCTAAATCTTTAATGACAAAAGTGTCTGCCTTCACAACTTTCTTGTTTTTAGCTTTCGATCGCACTTTTTAGGCAGCTGAACTTTCGTCTCCATTAAAACGTGTGGAACATCCAGTGGAGTTTCAGTGACACTTTTAAGTTTTTTTTATCTTTTTTCTTCGCCCCTTTTGCGGACTATTGTTAATTATTGCAGAGTAAATATTCTGTACGCATCTCCTCGGGCTCCATCCAAATGGTGGACACCCTGGCCAGACACATAGTTTGACACCTGTAGGTACAGTGCTTAGTTTTCCCTAGTTATTGAATGTAATCCTTGTGCACATTGCTCCTACGTTATTTTATTACACAGTGTACTAGCTTGGGTTTTCTCACTAGGAGACACTCTAGTGAAAATTAAGATTTTGTCAGAAGAAACAAGGGTGTCTACAACTTTCATTAGTGGTGATCATACTATAACAGAGCTACGCCCGAATAGATTTGCAATATCTATCCTTCTAGGTTATCCCGCTTCTATACCTTTGACATTGCAGTCGTTCGATGTCGACGGCTGGTAGCCCGCTCGCGCACTACCCAAAACCCCCTGTACTGTGGTTGTTACTCCCTGTACTGTAACTAATATTTCTCCAAGGGACCTTCCATTTTGGTTTTGTTGATCCGGGAGTCTACCCGTAGCGTTTTGAACTACCCGCCAGGTATTCTAACAGCCGCTCCTAACATGGGGAACAGACGCTGACCAGATATGCGCTCATTTTGAGACAGACGATTCTGCATATTTCATTGGATTCACTTGGGACCCACAGAGGTGTGACTATTTCCTCTCTATTACGAGCACCACCTACAGAAGGATAGATAGTTAATGGCGACATCCATTCGCCATGTCACAGAAGCGTCTTTAGCTCTTACATATATTAATATATGTATGTATATACATACATTTGTAAATTATATATACATTTATGTATATATATATATATATATATATATATATATAAATATATATTTATATATACATATATATATATATATATATATATATATATGTATATATATATTACTATGTATATATATATATATATATATATATATATATATATATATGTATAT
Organism: Linnaemya tessellans; assembly: GCA_951800035.1. Classification (NCBI taxonomy): domain Eukaryota; kingdom Metazoa; phylum Arthropoda; class Insecta; order Diptera; family Tachinidae; genus Linnaemya; species Linnaemya tessellans. The sequence continues at coordinate 56,998,037 of OX637532.1, forward strand.
GACAACATATATATATATATATATATATATATATGTATGTATGTATATGACAACTTCTTTTTTTAGTTTCATTGAAAAACAGAAAAAAATAATCTGGCTTGCCCATAAAGCGTGGAAATCTAAAAAAAAGTTACAAAAGTGTTAACGGTTTCAATGTGTACATATGGTTCCATAAGATCTGCATAGTATGTTGTTTGGGAGGCAGTCAATGAAAAGCACAGATTTAATGATTATAGAAACTAACATGGGGCGGGGGTATAAGCAGTCGGTGAATTGTTACAGATTTTCTACTGTCATATCATACTTGGGAATTACATTCATACATATTGTTGGTCCAATGTTGAAATCCATATGTCATAAACTTTATAGGAAATTGATAACAACATTCTCTTATGTTTTATCCATCTTCTTCAAAGCTAGAATTATGTGAGTAAGGGTCATTTAAAAATTAATTTTAAAATACTTAGCATGTCAATTCTTTTATCTAATAATAGGTTTCATTTTAATTCAGTGAATTCCCGCGTATAATTCCAGGGGATATTAAAAGATATTGCATTACAAGCAGAAAGTAAAAGTTGCGTTATTTTTACATTCGTTTCAAGTTTCAAATAGCCATAATAAGTAATTTTAAAAACCGACTTGCTTATATAACTTTTATTTAATTGAAGGGCCATTGAAATATATTGCTAATTCAAAATGCTCAATTCTACGTACACAATTTGAAGATTTTAAGATTAGTCTAGCACATTAGCTTTGTTTTCAAATTATGTAATTCCTTCATACATATATCCCGGGAAATTGTTATAACCAGATTTCCCGGGACGGAAATCCGGAGATTAAAACCCTAGATATTCGGCCTGATTGTGTAAGGCATTTTCGTTAACGCCGAAGTCGTTTTTTATACACCAATAAAGAAACATACTCGCAGTTTTTTTTAATCTACTACGAAATACGATAGAGGCGTAAACGCCAACATCTTACACAATCAGGGGGATTACTTACACTCGCCTCGAGCGAACGATTATGCTCACAGTTATTTATCTACCACGTTTAATTTGTTTGTGACAGCCATAAAAGTTGTGTTTAGCATATTCGACGTTTTTCTGCTGTTGTCGCATGAAATGTTGTGTAAACAAGTAAAAGTGCTATATTCGACTGTGCCGAATCTTAGATACCCTTCACAGATGTATTTATTGTTTCTAGAACAGAAAGTAGGTTTAATTAAAAAAAAAACAAAATGTTGTTATATTTAAGAAACCGTTTAAATTTTTCGGTTAGGAAGATAAGTGATTGGCTTTTCCTATTTCTAATACCCCTGAATGTCTTTCAAAAATATTAAATATGTTTAGTTTAAAAACAAAAAGAAAAAATCAGTTTCATGTACCCCAAAAAGAAAAAATGCGTTTCATGTACCCCAAAAAGTTGTCCAGTAGAATCGTCTTTTAATTTTTTTTTTGGTTCTTAATACCAATTTATTTCTTTCGGATATATAAAGTAAGTATAATTCATCATAAAAGTCAAAAATAGCAAATTATATGGTTACTTTTATGAATCAGAAAACCTTCAAACTTTGGAACCGAATTTTTAGTTTTTTAAATTTTTAATACTAATTTAATTCTTAGCGAAGTATGAAATAGGTTTAAGTTACTGAAAAAAACCAAAATTGGTTCATTATATGGTTACTTTTATGTAACAAAAAATTTCGATTTTCCAACCCTGCAACCGAATTTTTAGTTTTTTGATACTAATTTAATATTTTCTGAAATATCAAATAGGTTTAATTCACTAAAAACACAAAATTTTGAATTTATGTGGCTACTTTTATGTACCAAATATATTTCGATTTTCCAACTCTGGAAGCGAATTTTTATTTTTTTCCGATGCAATTCTTAGTGAGGTGTAACATAGTTTTACTTGACAAAAAAATTAAAGTTTTTAAACTTTTTGGTCACTTTTATGTACCATAATATATATCATTTGTCCAACCCTGGAGTCGAAATTTTAATTTTTTAAGATTTTAATACCAATTTTGTTCTTCCTGAATTAAAAAAACAGTTTTAACTAGCAAAAAGAAACAACGTCAATTGCCTTTTTGGTTACTTTTATGTATACAAAAAATTCCAATTTCCCACCCCTAGAAGCGAAATTTCAACTTAAAAAATTTTCTTTTGACTAATGCAAATCATCATGCTGTATAAAGTGGTTTTATTTAAGAAAAACTTGGAATTTTTAACGATTTTATTGGAAAAAAACCATTGAGGCTTCCCAAAGCATGAAATAGGTTTAATTTACAAACAATCAAAAAAATATTTGGTTTTTGGTGTTAATTTTGCGTCGAGAAAAATATTCTAAGCTTCCCAGGTCTGGAACTGTATTACAGATTTTTCTACCACTCTATTAAAGATTCAATACCACTCTATTTAAGTTCATTTCCAATCCAACGGTCGAAGAACGTTCTGGGGCTTGGGAAACCCGATTTCACGTACAGACAGACGGACATCGCTCAATCGTCATCGCTATTTATAAGGATCCTGAATATATATTCTTTATGGGGTCCCATGTGAATATCGAAGAAATTACACACGGAATGACAAACCTATATATACCCCTTCACTTTTTTGTGAAGGATATAATTATATTCAACTAAAATATATACAATTTTGTTACACATCTGCTGGTTTTACTTTTGAAAATCGGATGAGTCGTTCTCGAGTAAGGGTGAAATATGTCTCCGTACCTGACTAGTTCAGGGGAAAAAGTTTGCCACGCCTATAACAGAAAATCCCGACCTGATGGAAAAAAAACCGAAAACGGATTTGAGTTTAGCGCATCAATATCCATATAGCCCACATAGTTCTATTTAAAGGAGAATTTTGCTGCTGAGCAGTGTTATTAATATTCCTATATCTGCACAACCACAATTGTGAAACTTTTCAAATTGTATGTACTTAATTCCTAAAATACAGTCTTGGATGTATTCGAAGAAGAAAACGGATACCTCTTATCTAAAGTAAATATTAATAATACCATATCTTCACAAGAATAAAAGCGAAGCGTATATGAGGCCAGATTCGCACAGCTATAATGGTAATTCCCTGAAAGTTTTATATGGGTTACCCTTAAGTAGCTAATCTTAGGGAGAAATGCATATCCGCCATTCAAAGTAATTTTTGAATATTTTGAATAACTGAAACAGTGAAACTCTCTATATTTGAAGAACTACAATAGTGAGGCTGTAAATGATGTTAATTGCTCTTACAATAGGGTGTTCTTTCATTATCTACCATATCTACTTTCATTATCTACCATAAACAAATTTATTAAATTGTGATATATCTATTTTATGTGAATGGGGTAGCAGAGCACACCAGGTGTGGCTCGTATATTATATAAAATTTTTATGTACATTCAATTGCAGCACACGATTTTTTATATAAAAACTTAGGTATCGCATAGTACCAACGGAGAAAAAATAAAGAATAGACTAAACAGACCATGTCTTGTCCATTAACACTTGTGGGTTTTTCTGCCGCCTAACATTGTCCCTTAGAGTACTTCGGTTGAACACAGACGAACCATTGAAAAAATGTTTTAGTATTTTAGTTTTAGCATTTTTTCATACACATAGAAGTTAATTTAAATAGTCATCTATAACTTGTCATTTTTACTTAGAATAAAATTCGAATACGCGAAAGAGAAGTAGAAAAAAAATTAAATAAAAAGATGGTCGGTTTCCTGTTTATGGTAATTTAATTTTACTATTGGTTGGCACATGTATTAACTCAAATTATGCTAATATGAGCTACTAGTTAGTATATTGGTTGTGAATTGCCTGCTATCTTAAGACAATTTAACAGTGGGCAAAGCTGATGATAATTAAGCTGAGCTTTATATACATATATAAAAACTATAATATATGCGTTTAAAAACCATCAAAATTTACAAACATTATATATTTATTTTCGCTATTAATTTTATTTTTGGCGAAGTTTATTGTGCGCATATGTACATTCATTCATATCAAATGCGAGGGGCATAAAGCACAATTGGTCTAAGTGATGTTTTTTTTTTTCAAAATTAAGTTTATACATAGAAATTATTAGCTGAAGCTTGCAGAAATTAAGAGTATAAGGTACCATTGTGGAATTTTCATCCAGTTAGCGACTCCAGCTGTTCCCATTAACTTCTAGGGTTATCATACATATTTTTGTGGTGTAAACGTCATAGTTCGTCGAATCGACGACGACGATATTCGAAAGTTAATGAAAGAATTCCGGCAACAAGAAAATAAACGAAACTTATTTCTGTCAATTATTTGTTTTGTGTGTTAATAAAAAAGTAAACATAAATTATTTTTTCTTATTATTAATTTGCCATAAAATCACGCTTCATAGCTCTACTTCATTTGGCTGATTTTTTAAAACATGACATGGGAGTTTATAAAAATAGCTTACATAATCGATTAAATTTGCTTGCATTTGAAAATTAACATATTGAGTAATTAAAGGAAGTTGTTTTCAATAGTGTCAGTCCATGATTTACAAATGAATAGCGAAATTCTATTTTGTATAACCCGTGGTTTCGATGATACATATGGGCATTTCCAGAAAAAGGTCAACCACGACAGAAATATTAAAAACCGCGAAAAAAAATTTTTTTTTCAAATTTAATTAGAGGACTGTCTAAATTTTTATAATTTATTAACTTAAAAATATATTTCCATTTTTATTTTGAGTAAATTTGTTTGCAAGATGTATGTTTTCTTACACTTTGCGTCTCTTTTTGAAATTTTTTCCTTTTGTTATTACTGACTCTTAAGTATCATAACGATTGCACTCTTTTTATACACTTATTGTATCAACAACAAATAGTTTAAAAAAAAGTTGCAGAGATCTAGTAAAGCACGAATAACGGTTAAATTTCTTTAAAAATGAAAATTCCGGAATTATCTTGATATTTTATTATATTTAGTTTCTTTTACTTGAAATATGTATATTTTTTTATTTATTTCAAATATGTAATAAAAAGAAAACACTAAAAAATAATTTTTGGAAATTATGTCCCGTTTGCAATGTCCCGTTTGCAATAGTTATAATATTTTTTTTTTTTTAATAATAAAAGCTATTGGAAAGGAATAACTTTATGAAACAAGCTTTATTATTCTATTATATTTAAAAAAAATTTGCTCCTAAAAAATACGACTAAATTCGCTAATTTTTCAATTATTCCACATGCTGCCAAAAATGACTTCCATTTCTGGTCCCGTTTGCAATGCTATGTTTTTTTAAAGTATTTTGAGAATGTAAGAGTTGTACAATTTGCATTTTGCACTCAAAAATAGTGCTACTGAAATGCAATTAAACCGTTATAAAGAGCTTAAAAAATTGTTTTTTTCATATATTTTTTAACTTGAATGCGTACGAATGTCCCATTCGCAATCTTGGAAATGCCCATATGCAAAAAAATAGAGCTTGCCCAATACGTAGAGGGCTATAACTGCGCGCACATCAAGACCATATCAGCGGCTACGGCTATACGAAAAATCAGGTATAGATAAATATAAATGGAGGAAGAGATATACAAAACGTGAACATGAGTCGTCGAAACGATGAAGAATGATATTCCAGTGTTAGAAACAACTAAAATTTTGTATTGTTATGTAGTAGTTACTAGAATCCCTTGTGCTCTAACATCCTTAAATATAGATATGGTAAAATAATTATTTTTTTCTCTTATTTTCAGATATATTAACATCAATTTGAAGTATACATACTCGTATATATGTATGTATGTATGTATGTATGTATGTGTGTATGTATGCATATAATGTAATGTACGATTTGTGTTCTAACAAACATACTTTTTCTCACTCGTAACTGTGTAACAAATATGTAATTAGATAGTTGACCTAAGATCACTCCCTACAATATTTACTAGTCTTTAGGAGAACATTTAAAAAAACGGCATATACTCAAATGAAAAAGGCGAACGTATTTCATTGTCTTAAACTTGTTTTACAACGGCCCGTCATACATCAAACGATTTAAATTTAAAATATAATGGCACACTGTCCATTTAACACATTAGCAAAGTTGGTTGTTCAGCACTTTACTCATATTCTTATAAAAGAAAATTTTTTCTACTTTATTTCATGTTAAAAGATAGAAAAAATGTATTCTAAAAAACAAGGACAAAAATTGAATTCGTTATATGCGAACTAAGCCACCTAAAAGCAATCTACCCACATTGAGAGTGCATTCCGAGTAAAAACACTGCTTGCCACACAACAACAAAAAGCATACTGAAAAAATATATATTATTTTTTTGTAGAAGGGCAAAATTAATAAAAAATACATTTGCAGACGAGGTTCGTAATATGGGGTTGTCAGTATTTAACCCAAAAGGGTGTAGGTGCTGCACGGATGCGCGAACTTCCAATGAATGGAGTTAGAAAGAGCCAAAGCCAACTACGTACAACGTTTAAACTGTAAATCAAAATGAAAAAAAATATATATACATATATATGTATATATGTATGTATATATATATATATATATATATATATATATATATATATATATATATATGTATATATATATATATATATATATATATATATATATATATATATATATATATATAGAAAAGAGCAAACAAAAGAGATATGATAGAGTGATAATGGGGTAAAAAAAGGAAAATAAATCTAACTGAAGATGATTTAAAAAGTTCTTATTTTGGTACTAATAGGTATATCGAAAATGGAAGCTATGAGAACTTTTCTGGTTAATAATTCTAGTATAAGTAGTTTTCAATAAACAATATAAAGCGTCATGGCTGCACATTAAAATTACAATACACATGAATTCTTTGTTACTATCGGGTGGGCCACTCGTCGGTATATATATGTATATATACACACATATATATATATATATATATATATATATATATCTATATATATATATATGTATATATATATATATATATATATATATATATATATATCTATACATACATATGTACATACATGTATATACCAATATGTTTACAGATGAATAGGACAGACGAAACAGTGACAAATCTGCATAATGTATAAATACATATCAATGTAAAGTTCGTTTCAAGTAGTACCTACTCATACTAACATTTGTATACCTACAATCCTTTTATAATGGTACCTCCTGATTTGAAATATTTCTTACAGTTTCTATTCTAATGTCATCTCTAAAATGAGCTCTTGACTAACAGGAGATAACGAGAACCTACAGAATTAAGTTCAAATGTAATAAAATAGAAGAAAAGAAAAAAAATCATTTCATACAAATACAAGTGTATGCCTCCCCCTGAGTCCTGTTTAAATAACTTTATCCAGCATGTTATAGCCCAGAGAGTGTTCTTTAAAGGATATATGTGCCAAAACGGGACATACAGCGACGGTTAAGATCAGAGTTGTTGCTCTTGTTTTTGTAATTTGGGTGTCACTTGACATAAATTCCGATACAGTTAATGATAATCATATGGCTCTAATATAAAAGTTAGAAAATACCATATTGCGTGAGAAATATTTGTTAAAAAGAGACAATATAACCAACTAAAAATCCGAAACAGGGCGGTTCTTTAGAGTATGAGCACTAATATCCAAGTTGTTTAAACAAATTTAAAGAGACAAAATGTGTAAAACTTAACGAATGGTTGTTTGAGTACTACTCATATTGAGTGAGTTGTTTATTTTTCTAATAAGACCAATGTGTAACAGAATAACTGTGTCATAAATAGTAGCATACAGCAGTGGATACATATATAATTTTAATGTTAATATAAAGGAACAAATTTCAAATATATGAATTTGCTTAAAGGTCATCTTAAATTGATGGGGATATGCTTGCTTATGAGATAATCTCATAAGATTTCTTAATTTTGTTATATTTTTGCTTGATTTCCTTAAACACCAAAATGAGCACGACTTGTGACTTCATTATTATACTTATATAAGCCAAAAGGGGCGTCGCGGTAAAATATGCTTAAGCCATTTAGAAGTAGTATAAATACTCTCTGTGCCAACAAAAAATACTCTGTAAAAGAACGGAGATACATCTACAGAAACGAAACTGCAACAAAAACACCTACTAAAATAATAAAACTTAGTGTGCATATACTCTTATAATAAAATACATTAGGCCAACCCCAATGTATCCTAGACGAACTCTCACTCGTTCATCATCCAATTGTACGTTTGCTCCAAATGGCCTAGCCTTTGCGCCTCGAACAGCAGCAACACTAACAATATCTTTTATTTTTGTCTATACATAAATTAACTTTATGTGTATGTGGCCAAAAACAAAACTCAAAAGTTATGTACGTGATACTTACTAATGGAAGAGTAAGAGGTTGTGGTCCAATGTAGTTTGTAAATGTAGTGCAAAGTACCATGGCACTATTTGGCCTTATATACTGTGTTATAGTCTTGTTTATTTATTCTTGTTTTATTTTTTAGTATAAAGTTTTTTTTTTCAATTTCTATTTCAAAGGACTGTTTTTATATGCAGTGTCCACTTTAATATTTATGTTGAATGTGCATATGCTGGATAAAGTTTAAATGTTATGCCAAAAAATTTTTATGTATATATGCATGTCCGCTTCAGATTTGTTACATACATTTTAGATGATATACGTATATGTACATATATGTACGTATATACATATGTATATATATATATATATATATATATATATATATATATATATATATATATGTATATATACATATATATACATATATATATATATATATATATATATATATATGTATATATACATATATTTATATATGTATGTATGGCATATGTATACGAGATAGTTTTGATTCGATTGTGTTTTTTTACTTTTGGGATTCTCTTATTCAATATCGAGTAATATGCATGTAGAAATTGTAATGATGGCACTTTAAAGCAAGTGATCATTCGAACGCAACTCTTGGACTTCTTACTCGTATGGAAAGAAGTATTCCTGAAGTATTATTTGATTGTGTTTCCCTTTTGAGATATGCTGGGAGATTTTATGACTATGCACACGACAACGACTAACCAACTGTGGGTATAACTTACAATTAGACCGCGTAAAGGAGAGGGTGATGAAACTCATCGGAGACAGTAGGATAGCCAAATCTATTGACTCACTTGAGCATCGTCGCAATGTGGGTTGCGTATTGTTGTTTTATCGCTATTACAATGGCATGTGCTCTGGTGAAATTAGGGAACTTGTTCCTGAAACCCATTCTTTCTTACGCTCAACGCGTTTTTCATCAAGTGCGCATGCGTTTGTTGTCGATATTTCAACGAATGGTACTGCGAATTACAGAGAAAAACAGTTTTTTGGCCGACCGGTCCGTATGTGGAACAAACTACCTGCAGATGTCTTCCCCGCCACTTACAATTTGAGGAGGTTCAAATCGAATATCCACAGACAATACTCCCTTTATCTTCCTTCCCTGTGTGCTAGTCCTACTCCTAAAAAAAGGTACATGTGTAATTTGACAAATTACGGTTATTGGTGATATTAAGTAATTATTACCGAATGATATTAACATTTTCATTTTCGTCATATTCGGTTTATAATGAATAATACAAAGTATTTTAAGAACTTTTCACATCTCTTTTAATATTTTTTTATCCAACAATTTAGTGTTTCCAAAATCCACATTCAAAATTGCATCTACCATTATTTGAATAAAATTAAGAGATAAATTATATAAATATGTACATTGAAATTGATTTACTTTTTGTTGTAGAATATACATGAGTTATTAAAAAGGGAAATTAACATAGTTATTGCAGCATAAAATTCTTATTTTAAATCCGTAGGGTGGTGAAAAATTGTAGTTACAAAATTTTTGTATACCTACTTTAGTAATTAAGATTGCAGCAACTGTATCAGACGTTAAATTGTTTCTTCTATCAGTGTTGCAATTATAAAGGCTGCTAAATATCCTTTCATCAAAATAAAAATTAAATTTAACACAAAATTTATAATTTTATACGTAAAGGTTCCCTGATGATCAGCATTAGCGCCAGTTAAATGCACATAGAAACTAGCTAAAACCCCTCAATAATCAATTTTGAACTTCTTTGTGAATTTTGGGATTTTTGGGCATGTATAAAATTAAAAATTTTGTGCTCAACATCAAATTCCCATATTATAAAATAAACCTAAAAATAAAGTTTAATAATTTTTATGGATATCGGAACCATATTTTCCACAATTCTTTTTAAAGATTATTTTCCATTATTACGCAGCTCAAATGTTGGGAAATGTAATAGTCCATGTGGACGTCATTACTAACTGAAGAATTACATAATCACGGTGTTGAATGAAATAACTGCACTTATTCGCGATTAACGAATAGTCGCTACTAACAACAAAAATTAGTTGTTATACTTGCTCTATTGAAACCAAAAATTAAATCTTTAATTTAATGTAAATATAACATAACATAACAAAAAACAAGTAAAAATGTTATATTCGACCGGGTAGAGTCTTAAATATCCACCAAATATTTAGTAAATAAAAACTCTATATTTATTATTATTAAAATTTAAATTTTTATGATATTTGGCTTAAGTAAACAAGAAAAAAATATTTTAATACGGTCGTTTCCATTGTTTTGGGAAGAGTATGACTGCGACACCTTCCCGTGAGCATAAAATCGAATATACGTGTTAGTATTTTATATTAACGTGCAAAAAAGGAACTGCGTTAAGTTAAAAATGTTTAACCTGCTGGGTCAGAGTTCCTTTAAAGCAATTCTGTGTCCAACTTTAAAATTCTCCGGGAAGGGGCGTGGGGAAGACTTCGTAAAAACTTAAAAACTAAATTTTCGGGGTAGTTAAGTGTAGAAAAAAAATTTTTTGATAAGGTCATTTAAGGGGCAAAGGAGGGTGGAAGGGTAGGGCAGCGGAAGATCATAGAACATCTTACCTTCGTCGTAAAAGCTTATAGCTTAAATTTTTAAGGAACGTAGGCTTAAGGAAGACAATTTGTTAAATATTCACACTATTTGTTCATATAATATGTAACTTCAACGCCCACTAAAGGGGACGGGGGTATAAAATTGACTATATCGTGTTTTCCACAGACGAACGTATGGGCATTGCTATGTCGTCTTAGAATTCAGCACTGATCGAATATACCACATACATATACATATACTTTATGGGGCGGGCGGGATCCAAAAAATTTTTTTTTTATTTTATGGCTCCATGAATAACGCGTTGGACCATCTTTGACGTAAGAATATATCAGTTGCTTAACAAAACTACAAAAATAAACTTTAAAAATTATGGTGTTTTTTAGAGGTTGGTTTAGTTCTTGTAAGGGGAACTTTTTTCTCTTTGGCCCGATTCAGCCAAAGAACTTGAGCTATGCTCAACTGAATCGTGATTTCCACAGACGGACGAACGGACATGGTCAGATCGTCTTAGATTTCATCATTGATGAAAATTATATCTGCTTTAGGGTGTATATATATATATATATATATATATATATACATATACATATTTATACATATATATATATATATATATATATATTTATATACATATATATATATATATATATATATATATATATATATATATATATACATATATATATATATATATGTATATATATATATATATATACATATACATATATATATATATATATATATATATATATATATATTATATATATATAACAACTTGTTACTTATTTATTTTTAACACCATGTATTACATATGTATATTACGTATGCTATTTGGAATTGTTTTCTTAAGAAATTGTACGGTGGTATGTATTCGAATGGTTTGCTATGAAACCTTACAATGAAATATGTTATTACTAAATCTTGAATTTTTTTTGACAAAATAATTTCTTTTTACAAGTGAACATATATAGCACAAATTTTCCAATTGTATTAAAATTAATATTAAATATTATATTCCTAATTCATACAAAATATTTTATACTTCCGACATGTTTATATGACAAAATTCTATACAAAATTTGTCAAGTAAATAAAATATAATTTATGAATTAGGATTTACATGTACTGCGGTATATGTGTATATCAAGAGATGTTAATACGTATTTTTCAAAATATATCCGACTTTACAAATAAGATAGTAGGTTATGCTATTTATCGTTCATGTATTACATTTGTGTGTCTTCAGCTAAGAACTTTAAATGCTTGTTAAAATTTTTACTCTAAGATTATAAATAGATACTTCCCGTTAGCACTTAGTTTATGTGAGTGCTTTAGTCGCGTTTCTTATTTCGACAGAGTATAATTATTAGAATATTCATATATTGAACTGCTCAATTAATATAAAATTTGCCATTTTCGATTAACAACTAAGTGTTAATTTAGGCGATTACCAATTCTTTTACTTTTGTTGAATCCAAAATTTTATGCCTTCATATATTTGTCTCTTTTCATATACAGTGTCAACCTTAAAACCGTTAGACGTGTCTGTATATTCTTAATTAATTGAGATGGACAGGTTTTTAAATTTTTTATTAGCACTTTCATAAAAGTCAATATTATTTAATACTATTTTAACCCTGGAATGTAATTCTTCGTCGTTTTGACGACTCATGTTGACATTTTGTATATCTCATAAAAATATGAATGATATTTTAGGTTTAAGAAATTTAATTAAATAAGATTAATATTCGGCATATGAGGACACCTATGGTATTGCTAGACTCGATGATATTTATTTCAAGCAATTGTTATAACAATAGAACACACACTAATACCCTAATTTTGTTAACCACTTTGGGATAATGAAATTTATAGGAAAAGAAAAAAATTTCTAAAAATATTTGAAAATTAGTTTTGCCTGTCAAAATTTTGAAAACTTGTATGAAAAATAAAAGGAAAAAGATTAAAAATATTTGATACTTTGTTTTTGTGTACATATAACTTTTACTAATGCAAAGTGATTTACAAAATTAGTGATTAACAAAGTTAGTTAGTTATATACAGACGATTTTCAAATCTTACAATACATATTGACAGAAAATTTCTAACAACCGTTTTAGCTCACAATTTTTGTTTTGAAAGGTTGTCGGAAAGTCCACTGTCATTACATTGTAAGACAATAATATTGTTAGGCATCTGACAATGAAATGTGTTTAAATTAACGCATCTGACAATGGCACCATTGCACATATGTAAGTCTGGCCAGCCACATTTTTTGGCCAAAAGTCGAAGCTTCTGTTTTAATATGTGATTTTGGCTTTAATTTAAATTACAGTTTAAAAGTACAGAGATGTACTTTGAAGAAAAAGCTTTAATTAATTAAAAACAAGTAAGTTTGGACGAAATTTTTTATTAAGCAAATTGTTTTCATACAAAAGTTTTTATACCATGTTCATTACAAACATTATTATAAAATTTTTGACAGCATTGTTTAACTATACGACTTTTTTTAGGATCACACATATAGCATCTTTTGCGTTTATTTTTTGAACAATAAGTAACATTCGGTGAAGCTTCTTCTTGAAGAAGTTGCTGCATGCACTGAACTATAGGCCGTTGTAATTTATTTCGTGACCTTTGACGTATTTGGGGAGCAATAAGTTATGGCAAATATAAATTGTTTTTATGTGTCTAGGAGACACATGTCGGTAGTTTACGTTGCATTATTTTGTTTTAACTTATAAAAATAGAATAAGTAAGAATTTACAAAATTTTTTTTTGTTAAACTATACAAAACAAATGTAAAATAAAAGTCAAGAAACTTGGTTGCGATATGCCGAATATTTTCGTACTACACTGAATTAAACATCAAAATGTGTCTCAAAGACACATGTTGCTAAGATTAGGATTAAACCATTTATAAAAGTTTTATAACCTTAATATCGGTGATTGTTACTTTCTACGATAGAAACATTACAGTATAACTCAAAAACGACATTATAACAATAGAGTAGCAACGCCATTAATCAGAGTGAAAATTGTTTCTTTTCAGGCAAGTTCTTCTCCAAAAATTTCGAACATCCAAACATTTTTGTATTGGATTTCTCTCTCATGTTGCTTTGTTACAATCGTCTGAACCAGGGTCGCAAAATGGAAATATCAAAATTGTACCAAAAAGCTCTTAAAATTGTACTTGTTTCGATAAAAATTGTATAAAAAAGATTTTTTACAAATTAATTTTGGTTTTCTCCATTTGCTCGCGTTAAATAAACTTGGTTAAGCCCTTTTCAAAATCTTAAAACAGACATACCCAGCTACGTCAGATTTAATATTTTACATATCGAAATTTAAGCACAGATACTTTTATATAATTATGGTATAGTTGTTTGTTTCTTTTTCAATCAGATTATCAACATTTTATATGAATCACAACTTTTCCAGTGAATTTTTGTAATAAAAGAAAACTACAAATAAGTGGTTGTAATTGTTCGAAAAAAATAGGTGAATGCAAAAAGGAAATCACAGGACCATCTCGTAGCAGCATATCGACTTTAGCACCGAATTGTTTTGTATGATATTGTAGTCTAGTATTTTAACACTAATGCTTTCCATTTCACCTTAAACATTTTTATCGATGTGTATATATAACCCTAATACGTATTTCTGTAAATTGTGGTATATATGAAGAACTTTATTTTTAATTAATTGGTATGCTTTCGCCGAATTACCTTCTTCTGTTAGGCAATTACATTCTTCCACTCGTAAAACAACTTTAAATATATCAAATACTTGTAAAACAATCCCTAAGAGACCGGACGACTACTTGCTTGCCATAAAACAATTTTTTTCTTGTTATATTTACTGATCAATATTTCTATACCGTCTCTTTAAGCTAAACTGCTGACCTAAAATATGTCTATATATAATTTTTCGAATAGCCCCGAAAAAGTGTATATTGCAGTAATCCTGAGCTTACTTAGTTTTAAGATAATCAATTTCACCTTCGTGAATTGCTCTATGTATATAATTGCTTATTGAAAATAATACTTACAGAATAATGCTTCTTATTGCAGCTAGGAAAACAACTTATATAATAAAAAACAAACAAAACCACATATATTCCATTACGAGGACTCTGTATTAGATTAAATTATTAAAAAATTGAACAGATAACGGTGCAAAATGCAACGTGAAAGTCGTTGCATACTATAATGCTGATTAAGAGAACTTACTCTAGCAATAAATATAATATATATATATATATATATATATATATATATATATATATATACATATATATATATATACATACATATATATATATATATATATATATATATATATATATATATATATACATATATATATATATATATATATATATATATATATATATATATATATATATACATACATATATATATATATATATATATATATATATATATATATATATATATATATATATATGTATGTATAGAAAATAGTCGTACATGCGACTATATGAAAGGTTAAGAATGTGTGTGTTTTTTTCTCGTTAGCAATTGCGTTATGGCGTGCGGCACACTGCTGTAGAGTAAAAATTATCGCTTTCCCTTATATTTTCTAATATCTAAAAGTTATAATAGATTCTACATGCATTTTGGAAAATCCAAATGAAAGAACTTTTCTGGTATAAAGATCATTTGAGAACAATGAAAACTTAGCTCAACAGACTAACCAGCGAGGGTACGAGCTTGCACTGTTAACGAGGTCAGAGCTCTATAAGCAAGTGGAAGTATGATACGCAGCGACTTTTCTTTTACATAGACTAAAAAGAAAGCAAGGTCAAATGATAGGAAAGCTTTTGCAAATAGTCACCACACCTCTAAAATGCCGATGTTCATATTTAGTAATTGTTACAGTTAGCTCAACATGAATCAATTCGTGAGTTTCTAGTGCGTGGAGGGCAAGCTGAATTTTGAAATCTCGCGGACGATGATGCGAATTCATTGAGATTCAAGAAATTACGTTAAATTTATATTTTATCTAGAAAACAAGAAGCCAACTCAACTGTTGTGCTTTATCAACCGATAAAAATTGTGTTATATAAGAAATAATTGAACTGCACAATTCTATATTTAAAAGGGCAGATTAAGCCACATTGACCTCAAACACGGACTAACAAATTTCATTATCATCGAAAAATTAAATGTGTCTAAAGGAAAGCTAATATGCATCTGTATTTATGAAATAAATGAAGCCTTTAATTACTCTTAGATACCATCAAACAGAGTTATAATAAATTCCATTATATTAAAACCAAGCATTGCCTCTGTTATAAATCCTGTTTAAAATCATTCAAAATATTCAGTTAGAATATTTTACTTAATCCTCAAAATTTCGAAAGCTCGAGAATTTGCATTGCACTTATTCTATTTAGAACCAATAAGACTTTTCTTCGTGACGAAATGTTTAGCAGTATGTATATCTTTCCTGCTCTAAACTAAAATAGTTATCATGATTTTAAGGTAAGAAGTAGTTATGCATTTTAATTAGCCAACCAGGTAATAAGAAAGAAATAATTTAAAATACAATTTTTACTTAAAACTCTCACATAAGTAGGGAGTTCTCCAACAAAATATTATTAAAAATTACTGAATAAACTAAAAATACTAACGAAAACTAATTCTTATACATACATATGTATGTACGTATGTATATAAAAAATGTATTTTAAACATTAATAATCAACAACATATACTGGAAGATACAACGTATCTATCAGCTTCATTAAATGAACTAATAGGAAAGACTAAATATATACTTATATAGAATGACAAAAACAAGAGAGCAGAAGAAAAAAATCCAACAAATTGAGAATCAGTACAAAACCAAACAAAATAAGTATAACCAGCTGAGTATTGAGTGCATTTTTTATATTTTCGTTAGCATTCCTATCAGAAGGAAAAACAAAAGAGCAAATGTATCTTGCAGAAGAGTACCAAACCGTGTAGAGATAGTGAATGAATGTGGTGCCCAGCGTTGCCATTTGCCAGGTTTTTCCTCTTTTTGCAAGTTTTTTGAGATGCAAAAAAGTTTTTAAAATATATGCAGTTTTTTTCAAGTTTTTTTTAATAACTTAAAGTTTGGAATTAATTTTATGAATATATGGATTGACGATATAATGCACATTATATAAGGTCCGCAATCTAACATTTTTTTCAACTAGTGCGTATTTCGTGAATGGTTACACTTAGCTCATGTCTGATTTGACATTAGGTAAAAAGATATTTGGCGGACCCTATACAATGAAACGGCCTTATATTTTTCACTCCCTTTTTATACAACAATGTTGATTTGTTTTTACTCCCACCAAAACAATGACGCTGTAATTATTTTAAATTGAAAATTTGCAACCTACTTCGTTGTGAATATTGTTTTAAATTCAGAAAGACATGATAAATATTCCAAGGCACAAAGCAAAGTCAACATCAGTTTTTAGTTATTCAACTTACACAGCATAGGTGGTTTTCGAAAGTCGCAATGCTTTCATCTTCAGTGAATGTAATTTTGTTTTTTATTATTTATGTATGTATATAACTTTTAATATACATATGTATAGGTACATACATATTATGTATGCAATGGTTTTTATATTTTGTATTAAGCCTAGTACTCTGTTCGAACTTGTGGAATATGTCGCGCAACATGAGTTATTTCAGTTTCAGTTTTTTTTCCTTTTTAATTGAAATTATGTTTTCCATTTTCAATGACAACATTTTTAGTTTCAAAAAATTATCGTACGAAATAAATAACATTCATATGATTTCACATGTTTTTCATAATTAAAACAGAGTACTACTTTAGCAACATTTTTCCATAAATATTTCGATTGAATATTTTTTGTATGGGTTCTGTCAGAATTTCACATGAAATTCTAAACAGAGTACTAGGCTTTAGTTAGAAATATACGTTTTTTTTGTTAATAAAATATTTTTAAGAAAGATGAAATTTAGTTTTGTATTTTCGTTTATTATTTTGGCATATTTCAAGAAAAAGTTTTTTTATTAAAAACAAGTTTATTTTTTCTGGAATGACTTTTTTTGAAAAAAATATGGTAACGCTGGTGGTGCTATAAGTATACGTATCTGATAAATGTTCGACTCAAAAGTGCAAACAAAACACATTTTAAGGTCTTGCCCCACCACCACTCATCAATACAATCACATCAAACTGCTTATACCACATCAACCCAAAGTGCTACCACGAACATACACTGAGCACTAAACAAAGAGTACTGCTTGCCGACTACAAACGAGCAAGAAAGACAAATATATAGAATGAAGAGTAGATCAAAAGGGGTGTTTTTAATATTAATCCAAAAGATACTTCAAATATTTGTGGGATTTTTGAGTGGTGGAATGAGAGAGATTTGTGTGATGTGTCGTTAGGTCGAAATGGTCGAGTCGGGTCGGGTCGTGTACCTTTTGCCACGAATGTTTTGCCAGTCAGGCTCTAAGAGGCCTTACGAAAACAGCTGAGATTTATGCTGCTCGCACGACGCGCATTTCTTAAAAATTAACAAAAAATAAAACACAACAGTAAATTATATTTTAAAGCAAATAAAATATTGTTAGCACAAAAAAAAAAGCAAATGAAAAATATTTCCATAGATGAAATCTTTAATTTGCATGAAAATATAAAGAGTAATGTCGATTTAAAATTAAAGTTTGTCATGAGTGTTAAAAATCGCAAAATAAAAGTAATTTTCAACCAAGTGAAAAATTGTTTCTTATAAAAAAATTTAAAAATGTAATGAAAGATATTAGAGCGAATTCCAAAGATATTTTTGAGAAATAGTTTGAATTAAGTATATATTGTAAATGTAACCAAAGTGAAAACCAAAATAATTGGATTTTTATTATATAAATTTTATTAAAACATATACTAAGACCGTTGTCCCTTAGAGGCTGCGGCTGTTACAAATTACAAAAGTGCATTCTACTTACAACTCGTGTACACCGACGGGCGCCAAAATGATAACACACAACTCTTTAAGTGTTTACGGAGGCGGCGTTATGTGTGCTTCACCCTCTACAGCACCCGGTTTCTTCAATCACAGACCTCAAACAGGCGCCGAACTTTCACCTTTCGAATTGGGCATACCTAGATCTATGACGCTTGGGGTACCGCCACCCACCGCCTGGCATGATCCGAATTTAGGACAACACCTGCATGCCTCCGCTGGACCTGGCTCTTTGGCTGGCACACAAAATACAAACACTAATTCTGTTGGTACCGGAGGTGGGACGACACCTTCGAGTGTGGCCAGCCATCAGTCGGTAGGCATTAAACAAGATTTATCTGCATTATCTGCTTCCAGTGTCAATCAAAATAACCTGCAACAAACTACCAGTCATCACACAATCAAAGAAGATCTATCCAATATGGCCAATGCATCACACCACACATCAGGAGGTCAACATCAAAATACACACGATATGAACTCCATGCTAAAAGGATCACAGTCAAATTGTCTAGTGGGAAGTGGTAGTGGCAGTGGGAATAATAATAGTAGTACTAACAATACCGGCGGTGGTAGCACAACACCTAGCTCACAGGCCAACAGTTCGCATTCTCAAAGCAGTAATAGTGGTTCACAAATCGATCCCAAACAAAATATCGAATGTGTAGTGTGTGGTGATAAAAGTTCCGGGAAACATT
The DNA here is from genome assembly GCA_951800035.1 of Linnaemya tessellans. NCBI lineage: Eukaryota > Metazoa > Arthropoda > Insecta > Diptera > Tachinidae > Linnaemya > Linnaemya tessellans. The sequence continues at coordinate 57,017,709 of OX637532.1, forward strand.
ATGGTCAATTTACTTGTGAAGGTAGGTTAGCTTTTTTTTGCTGATAAAGGGAGTTTTATTAAATGTTTTATATTCAAATCCATACATATATAAAAGTGAAATTGATTTGATTATCTTTCCCTGACAGCCAATCAATAATGTCAAAAGTTGAATAGACGAAAAACAACATTTAGTTATGCATTTATTGTTACAAGTTTCTACAAAGTTTGATTTAAAAAAATCATTTAGCTAAAGAACCTGAACACGCATTTTATGACAGCTAACAATAACTGATGAAGATCTTCTGATGTTAGATAATAAAAAAAAATAAATAAACAACGATAAGAATGCTTCAAAAACAAGGTGTGCTAAAACATGAATATCATGCTGATGATGACCATGCATGATGGTAAAATTTAAACACCAAATTATAGACAAAAATTACAAGATAAAGCGTGCCTTACAAAATTAAAAGAGCATAAAACTTATTTTCGATTTAAAGTATGCATATTTAAATAGAGTTTAAACAAACAAAACAAGCACCTCTTGTAATGCAGCAGAATTTTGTTTAAAGTCATTCTAAAGCCTTTCCCGTTTCTTGTTATTCTACAATAATCATATTTGGAGAAGTTTTATTTTAAGACCAGATTTTCAAGACATCGAAGATCCGAACAAAATATACTTAGCGCCTCTTTGTTGTAAAGAACATTTTTCGTTATATTTCAAATTTTTGCCATAAATCATTAAAATTCAAATGGTTTTCAGATTTTGCTTAATTTAACATACGATAAAAATTGTGATTAAAAAAATAAAGCAAATTAAAATGTACATTGAGAAAATTTTGTATACGCCTACAAAATACTGGCAAGAAATTTTCAAATCTAAAACTCCATAAAGCAACGATTTATGGGTTTAAAAGTATTGCTGAAAAACAAACAATATTGTTTTGTTGTTATATTTGCTAAGATTTTTGCAAACAAAAACACACTTCTTAAGTTAATGAACCCTTAGGGATAGTATGTATTTTCAAATAAGAAGACCTGTTAAGATTAAACAATGATATTTTTTTAGTGTCAGAATCGCGTGAATGTTTCAGTCTGTTCCAGTGTTAATTCTTCAAAGTGATTGTATCAACCACGATATAGTCTCATTTAGAGGACACAATATCCCGTCATAATATATGTATATGAAGTTTGAATTTTCAGGTATTTTATGTATATAAACTGCTTATTTGACAAATTTTCTGTAGAAATAAGCATAAAATAATTTTTTTTAATTAATCCCTCTGCATATAAACAATGAATAACAATTTAGAATTATTTTGTTTCTATCGTTATACTGTTATACCAGTATGTTGATACATCTTGTGTCCGGTTATTTTTTGAAAACATGCCGACAACGTGAAAGATAAATGCGCAATTAAGACCACATTAAGAAAATTCAATATACATAATTGTTTCAGGCTGTATAATTGATAAAGAGTCAAAAATGAATTCAATATTGATAAAAATGCTTTTATTAATGTCGATAGAATTCCTAAAATTTATCAAATTTATAATTTATCATATTTAGAGAAGAGCAAATATAAATAACAATAACATCTAATTTCTCATTAACCTAATATATAATATGTAAACCAAATTAAACATATCGCTGGCCCTTATAAGAAATCATTGGTAGGCTTAAACTATATATGTATGTATTTTAAAAGCTCTAAAACCCACAGTATGAAATTAAACATTTTCAGAGGTCATTTGAGAGTTGCTATTGATGTGCTTCACCCATTATAATGAAAACTTTACGCAAAGGAATATATCAATTAAAATAAATGCTAATATTTTGTATCGAACTACGTATAGCTACTCATATATTACATTCAATTAACATTTATACTCTATGAAGTTCTATTTAATCTTGGCATTCGATATTATTTTAAAAAAACAATTTTTAAGCTTGAGGCTTTTTTATATAAAAACAAATAATAAATAACGCTTTTTCATAAACTTTCAAAAATCATTTGAGAATTGCAAAAAAAATCAAACAGGCCTGGAAATTTTTAAAACCACAACAAGCAAATTTTATTTGATATAAATCTATTTTATTTAAAAGTATATAAACTGTATACAAAATTTTGCACTTGTATATATAGGTTTTTACTCTCAATTTAACCCATTTTCAGAACAAATTCAACTTTTTTCAAATTAAATTAAATTATTTTCAAAACAAATTAACTTTTTTTCAAAGAAATTTGAATTATTTTCAACACAAATTAAACATTTTCCTTTCTAAATAGAATTTTTTTTTTCATTTCTAATTCAATGTTTTTCTTTTCAAATTCAAATTATTAAAATACAAATTCATTTGTTTTTTAAATCACTATTAAAAGCTTAAAAAAAGGCCTTATATATAAAAAATAATTTATGTGTATTATTTGACATATTTCTATGGATCGTAGTTTAATTTTTAAACTTTTCGGTTAGTACTACTATGAACTAGCTTTGAGTTAAATTTTAAATTTTAATAGAATATATATAAAAATATAAATTAACCTAGTGCTTTTTGTTTATGTGGTCAAGTATGTCTATATGCCTGCATTTCATTGGTTCTTACACCAAATCATCAGTAGACTTTAACCTAATTCCAAAATAACAAAACCTCTTAGCTTATACATAAACTCCCAAAAATGAATTGAGAATTACACAAGCAAAACCATAGGATTTGAAATTCAAGAAAACACAACAAACAAATTTTATTCGATATAAATCTATTTTGTTTTTCCACCTTCATACAATTAGTCTGCCGTTGTCAAACAATAAAAATGGCACAATGAAAAACAAAATCTACACAAAACGTTTTTAAAATCGTTTATTCGACATAATGTCTCAATTAAATTAGTGCTTTTTGTTTGTTATGTGGTCATATAAATTAATAATATAAATTAACTTAATTTTTAAAGTTTCTTCCTTTTTTTTAAATTTTATTACTTTTGAATGAACTTAATTGAACTGTGTATAACAGTACAGGATTGGAAGATATTCCAGTGGTCTTCCGCGTTATATGAACACTAATAAATACTATATATAAAACAACTTAATTTTAAACAACAATTAAACAAACTTTAAAAACAATTGAATTTGAAAATGAAAATACTTAATTTTAAATTAAAAAAAGTGAATTTAATATGAAAAATTTTGAATTTGATATGCAAAAATTTTAATTTTTTTTAAAAATAAGTTAATTTGTTTGAAATAAATGTTAATATGTTTTAAAAAAATTGAGTTTGAATTTAAAAAAAAAATTTTAATTTGATCTAAAAAATTGTTAATTTGGGAGTAAAAACCTATATTAAGATTTTGCGATTTAATTCTCTTTTACTTATTTTTATGTTATACAAATGTGATTTAATGTACCAGCATAAAGGCATGAATAACTTTTTAGACGCTTTTTATTTATGTATCATATATAACTAATTGCAGCTAACATATACGAGTAGTATCACCGTATCACCTATCGACTCAGATTTGTAGAGCTATTTTATGACAAAACAAAAACATACCTAAAAGAGTGCTATTATTAAATGATCTTTTTGTATGCAGCACTACAACAACTTTCTTAAACTGATCTAAAATATTATGACTTTATGACAATATGACTAAGTAGCACAAGTATGAATACCCCAAATATAAATCTTGAAATAGCAGGAGTTTTATCAATACAAGAAAACATTCGATATCGTTCGAAATTTAAATTGCATTTTCGACCAATGTCGAATGCGATAATATAGACTGAAATAAAACACGTAAAATTTTGAAACGATTTTCCACCGTGTTAAATTTAAAAGTTATCTAAAATAAAAGTTTTTTGCGATGATATGTTACAAATTAATTTTGCATTTTTTATATTCATTACTGAATATATATTTAGAGAATCGTTTCGTTTTAGTAGGAGTAAAGTAAAAGTAAATGTAATACTGGTTATATTTGTGGTATCAAGAAATTAATATTTTATATTCAATGAGAAGTTTAAATAATATTATAGGAATTTCATTGTCACTGAATAAATAAATGAGCAGTTAATTAATGAAAATGTTCCTCTCAAAAAGGAATATATGTGCGAATTGTGTTGAACATAAAAAAGCAAAAAATGGCACAAGAAAAAACAAGAATTCTGATACTTTTTTTCTTGCGGTAGTATTGGGTGTTTTTTATTGAGGTATAGAACTTTAAGTTGGCATCACTTTTTTAACTGGCGGCCATTTTGTCAGCTGTCAAGTGCCTAATATTTAGTTTGGTTTGCCATTTCATCATGAACAGGTTGACAAAAGAACAACGCTTGCAAATCGTGCAAATTTATTTCGAAAGTAATGGTTCAGTTCGCGAAGTTTACCGCAAGCTCCGTCCATTTTATGGTCGACATAATCGTCCATCAGAGCAATTAATTCGGTTAACCATGGATCGTTTTCGCACTACGTTTACTCTATGTGATAATACGCATCCGCAGAGACGTCGAACAGTGCGCACCGAAGAAACAATTGCCGCAGTAGAGCAAAGTGTTGAAGAGGACCCGAATGAATCGATTCGCCACCGTGCGCAGCAATTGGAGCTTTGTCCATCAACTTTATAGAAGATTTTGCGCAAATGAATGTGGATGAGTTGTGGTTCCAACAAGACGGCGCTACATGCCACACAGCGCACGTCACAATCGATTTATTGAAGGAAACATTCGATGAGCGCATAATTTCGCGGAATGGACCTGTCAATTTCCCACCAAGATCGTGTGATTTGACACCATTGGATTATTTTCTTTGGGGATATGTGAAGTCGCTCGTCTACGCCAACAAACCAGAAACGTTAGGGGACTTGGAAGCCAACATTCGTGGCGCTATTGCCAACATACCGCCCCATATGCTCGAAAAAGTGGTTTAAAATTGGACCTGTAGAATTGGCTTTATTCGAGCCAGCCGCGGCGGCCACATGCCCGAAATCATATTTAAACATTAATGGCATAAAATTATCCTTCCAATAAAGCCAAATTGATGGACATTAAAACGATTTTCTTGTGTTTTATTTCAATTCGAAGTTCTATACCTTTAAAATAAACACCCTGTATTTATATTCCATTGCAAAAGCTTTTCGAGTCTATAATTTTATGTGCGTATAATAATACTACAAAGATTTTCGTAATGGATGTTGTTCTTTTTATTTATAATAACATATATAGAATTCAATATCGGACAAGTCAAATATCATCACGATTAGGCAATTTATTCCTTACACAACGATTGAGCTGTTAGCGTAAATTTACAAAACAAATGTGACTTCAAACTTATATTTTCAAAGAGTCACCTTTCAATCATTGGAAACAAAAATTATTTATGATAGCGCACATTCTAAAAATTTTTGTTTTTTTTCAAATAAATTCTATTTGTCGGAATCACAAATTTTTTAAGATTTCAGACGATGATTTAGTTTTTGATGAGCTGAGGTGTTTTTAAACATTTAGTTTAAATATTTTTAATGAAACAATCTTCTGAAGATGCCATTCTTTCTGAAAAATATATTTCGTGGCTGAGTTTTTACACAATTTGCGAAATTTATAGTTATTTGCAAAATGTCCCACAGAGTTTTGTGTTTTGAACATTCATATAAGAAGCACTCTGAAGCCCCCCAAACACGACATGTTTTTTACATCTGAAATGTAAAATTTTTCACTGCAAAACACATACATATCGTGTGTTACCTTTCAAACATTGCTTCTGTGAAAGTCAGACATAGAGTCATCTGACAAAATTTCAATTAGAGTGTGTTCTACTTTCTTCTGACAAACCTTCTGACATCAGCTATTTTTATTTCGAAAAAAATGCGTTCTAAGAATTCTATGACGTGACGAAACAAGCAGCGGCGGTCCACGGCTAATGAAAGCATTAGCCGGACAAAGTTGATATGCTGTATGTATGCTCTTTTAAGCATTTAATAGAAATTATGCACATATATACAAAAATGAAATTTTAGTATTATATCCTGACTTAATATCTTCAAATTAAATGAAAAAATCTTAAAAATTTTTGAATTCTTTTACGGCGCAAGCAAACATATTTGTGGCAGCAGCATGCCATTTTGAAACCTACAACCTACTTTGGTGTCTGCAAAGAATATGCAAAATGCATAGACCAGCTGAAACCAGAAACTATGTCAGAAGCAAATAATATGTACGTTTGTGACCGAATATTATTAACCTTCTATAAAATTGTTGTTTTTGACAAACATATACAATTACATATGAGTTGAAAAGCTGACATGTCAGATGTAAAAAACATGTCTTGTATGTTAGGCTTAACATAGGCTTTTAAATTTTTCAAAAACACAACACATAAATTGTATTCGGTATGAATCTATTTTTTGTATGCATGTCTTGTCCACTCTCATTCACTTCTCCGACATTGACAACTGGACGGTTTGTTTTTGGACGACCAGGTGTTGGGCGTCTCCAACAGATCCAATATGTATGAGTATTTCGATTAATCTCTCCACAGTTGACAATTTTAAACCCGCATTCCGAACAAATTTTTTATGAAATTTTCGAACTGCGGCCGAAAAGCTTTCATTATTTTTTAAATATTGTGCAAAAACGAACAAACGTTGTTCTACCGTGTACGTTACATTTTTCGAACCCTAAACTGTCAGCTGTCGAACTGTTTTTCGGGTTGCCAACACTAGTGCATAAATGGTTTTCATGGCAAAAGTATTATTAAAGAGCTTGAAAATATAATGTCTATCAGATTTATCGTCAGTTTCACGATTCTGTTATTACAAAAAAAAAAAAAAGCAACGCTATATTTACGATAGGTAAGAGAATATACATAATTTTCAAGAAATTTTTTATTGAAGCTGCGTGTAAGTTGAATAACAAGCTTTTTTTAAAAGGCATTTGATAACTTTTAAATGTTGATTCGATCAGTCAAGACTTTCTTGTATTTTGTATTGTAGAAATTGAATTTGCTTTCACTGTGTGTATATTTTGAATTGTGCTTATTTTCAATGAAAAAGAAAAGTAAGGTTTAGATTTAAAATATTAAGATTATAAGCTTCTATACTTAAACCTATGCTTAAGAGACCCATGATAATATTAATAAAATATAATATCTTAAAATTTTTTTTATGACGTGTTTATTTGAACATAATTGTTTGTTTGATTGTTTTAACAAACTTATTAAGAAGTCAATATATATATCTTGATATATAGGTACATAGCTGAAATGAAGAATTTTAATATTATGTAATGATTTTAATATTATGCTATTCTATAGCATAAATTTTCAGAAGCATACCATTTTCCACTATTTCCATATTAACCTTACGGCTAATGACCGGGTCATTTTCAACTTAAAGATTTTCGCATATCTTTAATAATGAAAACATGCTTATGAAACTTGAAATCGTCACCAATAAAGTCTTCAAAGACATAAAATAAAAAATATACGATTATATACTAATAGTAAAATATTTGTTGAAAATGGGCTTACATTCGACACCTACGTGAGTCAAAAACCGGGCAGGTGCGGTACCTAAACAAGTTTTATTTGCCTTTCGTTACAACTGACTATTGTTTTTATTGAGAACGCATGTCTACTTTTTTTACAACTTTTTTATTTTTAGAACATTTTTGAGTATATCATGCATTACGTACAATCGAAATATTTGGAAATAGTACTGACACGCATATCGGCTTATGGCAAATAATGCATGCTTTTCCGGTCTATATTTTTTTCTGATATTGTAAGGAATAAGAGATAAAAACCAATTATGATCAAAAGGTCGACCTTTGTTCAAATGATATATTTGTGATTATCAGTTTGCCCAAATACTAGCATTCAATAGCAGACCTTTATGAAAAATGGGTCCTTCTTGAATGAGAGCCATAAGCTACGCCACTGCAAAAAAGGATTTTCTTTGCATACTTTTGTATAGTAGTACTGAATGATCAATGACATTCGCTTCACTTTTTGTTTCATTGTAAAATGTGATAATATATGATTTTTTATTACTACCGACAAAGTTATTGCGGTGCATTGTGCGTAACACATTCACACTATTTGATTTTCTGCGTGAACAAATGGAATTTAATCTGAAAGCATGTATAAAAGGTCCAATTTCTTATATTTTATTCATCATTATATCAGAAATAAAACAAAATAATTCGTATATATATTTTTGAGTCACAAATCCATTAAACATTAATCCTGCGCATTGGAGACCTTGTATACGTGAACTTACCTCTGCCGCGCTATGATAATTGCTGCTCGTCGATTGTAAGATTTTCGCTAGGGTTGTAATTTGCTGACAGATTTGAATTAGGCGTTATTCATAAATCAAGGATTTGAGCAGCGCTATGGCAAAAATATTATTATGTTTACGTTGGAGAATATTTCTTGATAGCTAAAAATGGATTAACGGCAAAAGATAAAGTGGAATGTACCTAATTGAGACAAAAATAGCTTTGGGTAATTTAATTTACTTGATTTTATATACATTGGATATATAATTATATAATTAAGAATAGAAGCATAATATTTATTAAAAGGTAATCCTTTTCTTTTTAAGTTATATGATGGCCAAGTAATTTAAAACCGTAATTAATCAAATATTTCTAAAATTCCAACATCAATTTGTTAAAGGAGTCGCTAAATTTCTGAAACAGTTCTTTTTTTAAATATTTTATACCTTTAAGTGTTTGTGTCTATATTTTGTGAGATTTCAAAGTTAGCAACAGAAATTATTACAATAACAGCCCCAGAAATCATAAAACGTTTTGTTTTTTGCAAAGATAACAGGTCTCTGTGAGGCTTTCAATCGCCTGGCCTTTTTTGAATACGAGTTCGATAATATGGAAAAATTAGTAGAACTTATGTACAGTGGTATCAATAACAGATTGGCGACAATAACACACTGGACATTATTTTAAACTTTGAGTCAATTGAATCAGAAGGTTCAACAAATATGAAAGCTATAACAAGAACAAGAATCAGCAACCGTAAAATTAAAAAATTGAAATGTCCAGTTAATTTTTAGAAAAAAGCAAAAATGTGTTACATGTTTGTAGAAAAAAAGACGCCATAAGTTTGTAAAATGAAGGATTCCCAGTGAAGGAAGTGCTATATAAAGAAAATTGTCTTGTTGCTATTCAAAATATACTGTGTATTTTTATATCATTTAAATATTCATTCTCCTGTATAAAGGTTGAATAATCAATTTTAAGTATCTAATGCAATAACAATATCAATTCTTTTGGTCTGCAAATAATTCGTTGAGTATAAGCGTACATACATACATATGTACATACATATATATGCAGATATTTAAGTAATCAAGACAATGATATTCCAACATTATTTTTCAAAGCTGGTTAATATTATTACTAATAACATAATTGCATACAAACCACGAATATACATATGTAATATTCTCGGCGAACTTTCCAAATATTTTACCAATTGTCTGAGGATGATTAAATATAGTTATCATTTTCATTACATAATTTTAGGTAAGAACATCAATTTTCAAAAAATTTATATTATTCTATAACAATTATTCAATCGTTGAATGTTGTAATATTTTGCAAACATATTTGTGTGCATATATTGAAACCAATACAGCTTTCTGAGTGATTCGTATAGGTATGGACATTTTTTTTAAGTCTCAAAGATTAAAACGTGCAAAACTTTGCAATTTATACATTTAATATATTTATGTATATCAAAATACATACATATATTGTCATCTATGCGTACAACACAATTAATCTTGCATGCATGTCGCGGCTTATATCTACATACGTTTTTGCTGTTGTTTCTTTTTAATGTCTTTACCATTCGTATCATTTGTTATAAAGGTAGTTGTATTGTACTAGTGTATTATCAACAAAAGTAATAGAGATTACTTTATAGTAGAAATATTAAAAGGCAGCCGTAAAACGAACACGTACAAACAATGCCACAATAAACCAGAACCAAAAAGCTTTAACCCAAAGCTTAAGAATGCGAAAAAATAAAGAATGCATAAAATAATTCTAAAGCGAATATCCCTCCCTAGTGGATCACTAGGAAAACTGAGTAGGACAGACAACAAATTTTGTTTTTGTTTTTATAATTCAAGGAGAACGAGCCAAGTAGAGGAAGAGACAGGCAGCCAGACATACATACAGATCGTCCGACACGTAAACAGAGAGACAGACAGACAGAAGGAAGTACAGACAAACAGTAAAGTAGACATTTAGTTAGATTACACTCTGTGCCTGGGTGTATGAATATACCTTCTTATAAACGATCATCAACAATAACCATCAAGCTTAAAATGAAATGCCGCGTTTTGTATATGCATGTACGTATGCGCCTTTCCTTGGAATGTGTGGCATTGTTGAGCTCCAGTATCTAAAGATGCACGTGAATTTTTTCATAGATAGGTTTTGGTTTTCCTATTTTGTGGTTTAGCGTACATATGCTATATATTTTCCTATCTTCTTGGTGTTTTATTTGAGAAGCTTACGGTTTTAGATTCTGTTTTCTTATTTTTTTGTATACCTTACAACGCGTTAGAAGATTTTGGATGAAACTAAATGTAGTAAGACTTTCTTGAACACATTTCAGCAACATGACTTAAAAAATTTTATACGAAGAGAACTTGACAATAATGCTGGACGTACACTACACTTTTTAAATTGATTGCTATCGTGTTTTTCTCATCATCGTCAACAACTTGGACATGCTTTTAAACAGAAAAAAGTTTAATATAGAATTTTTCATAACATAGTAGAGTCGCAACAATGTGTGATGGGGTAATTTTTCATAATTTAGAAATATACTTTGTGGTATTAGAAATTACATAAATGATTTTAAATACAGCACACTTTATTAATGAGACAAGAGTCAAAAAATCGGCAGGCAATTAAAAACACAAACCACCCACATTCTTAAGCCCTCAAACACATCAGAGCTGGAAGTTATTTGTTAATACAAATAATTGAAACATCTATTAGCGAAATTACAATTTTTTAATGAAGTACAAACAAAATAATTATTCTAATAAACTCAAGAATGGCAGTATTAATTCATGATGCTTCTTACTGTTAATAAATTTTTACTTGTTTCTTGTGTTGCTTGTTTCTTTGACTTTATTCTTCATGTCTTTTAATTTATGATTAAATTAAAAAAGAGCTTCTTATACAAAAATTTACTCACAACTATATACATATATATATATATATATATATATATATATATATATATATATATAGATATCTATATACATATATATATATATATATATATATATATATACATATATATATATATATATATATATATATATATGTATATATATATATATATATATACATATATATATATATATATGTATATATATATATATATATATATATATATATATATATTTATATATTTATATATAAATGACAACATGGTACATTTTTTAATGTTTAGTTGTTTTTTATTATAAACGTGGGAATATTTTGTTTGTTTAACTTGATACAATATAGTCAAACAAGTTGCTTTAGCTTTCTTTTCATTATAAACCAACTCAAAACACAAGAGCAACTTAAAATGTAAATGTTTTCTTATAAAGCTAATTAATAAATATACATCTAAATGAAAACAGTAACAGCAAAAATATGTAATGTAAAATTATTATACTTTATGACCATCTTTATTTCCTTTATTCATACTCATTCATACAGAAACAAATTCTATTAAAATGCATAGAATTTTTGTATAATTCATACGTATACTTATTCCAGTAAAATGCATGCATATTTCCTGATATAAACTCATGTTAGTTGTTGTCATACTCAGTACCAGATTAAGCTACGTTATCTATACAATACAACACGTCAGTTAGTTAGTTAAGCTAGTGATGAAGCTGTTGCTGCCAACAAGGTAAACCTAGAAATTAATTGTTTTAACTGTATTAAGATGACAATTTTTCCTAAAGGCAAATGTTGCTTATTATGCAGTCAAAGGCAGGTTTTTAAATTTCGCACATATATTTTAAGACTTGGTAAACTATAAATTGAATATGATTTAAATTAAAATTAAAATTAATAATGAATTTATAATAAAATGTTGCTTCTTTTTACTGCTGCAAGTCATAAATTTTAATAGCAAAAATATATTTCGCAAAAAAATATATTAGCATTCCTAACATTAAACTTTATACTATAATTCAAAATGCACGTTTTGTACCAGAGACATTTTTATCATAAAGAAAGAAATTTAATTTTTTAAGAATTATTTAATTAAATTTTATAAGTATGTATAAAATAAATAAGCAAAGAAGTAAAAGAATTACTAGATTCTGCCAGATGGTGCAAAGCACATTTAGGTTTTCACGAGCAACGGCTTATATTATAAAATTAAGTTTTAAAGGACTATGAAATGTTTGAATTTCTCTTTAACAGTTGTAAAATCTTTACAAAACTCTCATAATAATTGTCTTCGGTAAGTCCAAATTAAGAAGCATTATACTCAAACGGAATATGTGAAATTTGTAAATATGTTAGAATTTGGTAACACGTTTTTGATTTTATGACACCTATAAAGACCTCGATCCAGATACACCATTATATTTGGGAGGAAGCATGGCATTGTGTAATAAATAGACAATAGAATCGCATTACCTTTTTTTTAATAGACAGAAAGTTATTTAAAAATGTTCAAATAATGTAGGTTTAACTCAGCGTATCGATCTGTTTAATATATTTAAAATATCCTTTAAATGTTTGTTTTGTTTGTTGCACCTTAAGTATGCATGAATTTCATTCCCTCACCAAATTATCAGTAACGTTTAACCCTATTCCAAAAAATTTAATCAAATTGCCTTTTTAAAATGAGATTAGTATTAGTAAAAAGTTTTTTCATTTTAAACACAATATTTACATATTTTCTATCATAAAAGTTACTTAATGTGGAAAAAAATGATTAATAATATTCTCGGCAGTGCTAGTGACACGTCGCCATGTAGCCTGCGTTTGTCTTGTTATACAAAATTCCTTCAATTTTCCCAGTGTTATTCAGCATGAAATTTATCGGCAGTAACATGCAATACTGTCAGATTCTATGATTTAGATCCCAACTCTTTAAAGCTGGAACGTCTAAGCTATTTCGAATCACACACATACATGTATGCAATTTTACTTTTATTCCGGCCTATATGTGCTGATGCGCGAAAAAATCTTTTAGATATTATTATTCCCAAAATAAGATATGAATTCTATGTATAATATTGCCATTCCAGCGTTTTAATTTAAAATATTATGATCAAAAATTTGGTTTATTTGTATTGTTTTTTTTTAAATTGGATCTGCAGTCAGGGGATGAACCACCCCTACATTTGCACCGGATTGCGCCGAAACTAGAAAAAAGGGCACAGTATTGATGGGACAGATGGAGAAAGATGAGAAGATAGAGAATTTTTTGTAGCTATTTCAACCATTTAGTTCGCCTGCAAATTGTTTTGATACAGGGCCAACAAACGAGGTTACTGTTCCTCCGCTCTTTAGGACATGGTAGTGTCAGTCGCTACCAGTTATGTTCACTGATGTCTTCATCACTGAAACAGTCTGACAATAACTAACACAACCATGCACTAATGCTGATCAGAAGAATTCGACACAATATTCATGACTGAGCTCGAACCCTCAGCCACATAGTCTCGTGTTAACTATTTTAGCCAACAGCACCATCGAAAATTTGATTTTATGTATTGTTTTGGAACATACTAGCGTATTTGATACTTTTGACAAACTTGTAAATTATAATATTATATACCATAAAAGAATTTTCAAGTAAGTATCTTTCCTTAAAAATTCCATTAAAAAAAATATTTTAAGAAAGTACCTTTTTAAGAATGCATGTTTTCTTTTACCTTTACTTAAAAGTTTTTTCCAAGTACTTCTTTTGAAAGATACTTTTATTGAAAGATACATTTTTCAAAAGATACGTTCTTCTATTTATATATCATTTACACTCTTTTTCAAAAATTATATTTTTATATGTGTTATTTAAAAAAGCACTTTTTCCAAAAAGGAGTTTTTCTACAAAGAACTGTTCCAAAAACCAGTTTCCAAATAAATAAAGTTTTTTAATATACAATTTTAAAAATTATACCTTTTACTACTTTTTAAAAAATGTACTTTTGTCAAAGGAACTTAAAATATGTTCCTGGAAAGGGTATATATTCATGAAGTTGATTATCAAAACGTACCACTATTAAAAATATTATACTCAAAAGTTTTTTAAATCTAAAACGTTTTTAGATATTATATGTTTCAAAATTGTGTTTTTCAAAAGTTACATATACAAAAGTATAATTTCCAAAAATACGGTTACAAAAAGAGTTTTTTTTCTTAATATTTTTTTCTTGCAAAAATAACCTTTTTCGAAGAGTCTTTTTTTCAAAAAGTTACGAATTTAATCATCGAAGTACTGACAATGTGCAGGAATGCACAATATCTGTTAGTAATATATGTATAACCCAAACTTAAAATATTTCTAAATTATATGATTTTCTAGAATGTTTAATTTTTAGCACCATTTTTCAGTAACTACGCTTTAGTTACCTATTTTCACCCTATCAAAAAACATACTTTTTGTTATCTCATCTTCTAAGGGACGGTACAGAGTCAAAATGATTTATAAATTATTGTACACGTGTACTTTATTATTACGACAAAGTACCTACCTATAACTTGCGAATTTTCAAAAATTTCCACAACGTATTCGATACTTTTTTCAGGAGAATATAACGCGTCAAAAACTTTCTGTAATAGCTTTTTTTATACAATTTGTATAAATATCGATAACATATTCATGATTGAGGGAGGAAGCGAAACCAGGATCATTGGCTTAGTAGTCTACGTGTTAATTATTTCAGGTAACAGCGGTTTTCTTAGTTTAGCTAGTGTCCGCATATTGTGGACTCATATGTATTAACATTTTTTTTACCTTTTATCACTAGTTTTGGTATCCAGTCAGCACACTAATATTAACGTTCTTTACTTCTCGAATCCAAATCACAACGGAATCAAGAAAATTTAGTAAAACCGACTTTTGAAACAATACGTTGCAATATTTCACAACTTTTAGGTATCAAATTCTTTAATTATTTATGTTCATAAAATTTGACTTTTCCATTAATTTGAACCTGAAGTTAACCTGTAATTGAATAAACGTCAGCAGCCGGGTTTTAAATTCCACTCCTAATTTATCCACTGATCATTTCAATGGTGTGAAGATGTATCACGTGAACAACTTAGCCCCTCTGTAATTCATTTCGTTTTATGTTGTCAATTTTGGTTCATTATTTTGTGCATTAGCCGTATAATCCTGCAGATTCGATGGAAAGAGGAAAATACTTTCAATGATGATTTTATTTAGTTTGTCTTTTCGCCAATGAAGAAACAAATTAAAAATAATGGAGTTCATTGCTGTATTGCTTGTGAGAGCTTTATCCCTTCTATTAACTTCATCGAAATGTTACATATGTGCAAACTTCAATTCCTGCCCTAACAAAAGTTTTGTCTCCTTCTTGCAAACTTTAGGCCTTACATGATCTTGTCTTTTTAAAGCTCTAAAGAATTATTAATTCTATTTTAAGAATTATTTAATTAATATTAATATTGGTTTTTCACTTATTTGCCGTTTTGAGGTATTGGATACAGTTTTTAGAGGTGATCTGAGTAACACCTTCTTCACCTAGTCACAGTTACAGATAGAAAACTGACTAGGTGAAGAAGGTGTTACTCAGATCACCTCTAAAAACTGTATCCAATACCTCAAAACGGCAAATAAGTGAAAAAACAATATTAATATTAATTAAATAATTCTTAAAATAGAATTAATAATAGTTACAGA
Source organism: Linnaemya tessellans (assembly GCA_951800035.1). NCBI lineage: Eukaryota > Metazoa > Arthropoda > Insecta > Diptera > Tachinidae > Linnaemya > Linnaemya tessellans. Next base: position 57,033,610 of record OX637532.1, read on the forward strand.
TAGAAAACAAAATTCCGAATGGTTTCCGAGATATGGCAGGAGAAAAGTTGCTCATTGTTTGCAAAAATCAAGTTTTAGCAAACATTAGGGGAACATCTCTTAAACCAGGAAATCCTAGTATGTACTGCATTGTTAATATAAAAAAACTCTTGTTTCGAAAAAAAAATTTTATGTATTATCAGTATTCAAGGGATGGTCCCTACACATTGCACCGAAAGTGGAAAGAAGTGTATAGTATTGAGCAGACAGGTGAAGAAAGATGAGAAAATAGATAATTTTTTGTAGCTATTTTAACCTTTACTTCCAGTTCTAATTTTTGCTGTAGGCCTTTGCTCTTGGTACATGATGGTATCATTCGGTGCCAGTTTTGTTCAATGACCTGCGCTATGCCTTCGTCACTGAAACAGATCGATAACAACCATGCACTGATCATGATCAGAATAATTTGACACCATATTCATGATTGAGCGTGGACTCGAACTCGGGACTTCCGTCTTCATACTATTGTGTTAACTACATCAGCCAATAGCACTCTCAAAATTTTGAAATATGTTATTTTAAACGCAAAAAGTTTTTAGTAGAATACATTTTGCAATGAAAATATGTATTTTAAAAATGTTATAAATGCTGTATGTAGCTCATTTGTGACCAACTGTGAACCTTAAGAATACCATAAGAATCTTCTGATTTGTTGTCTGATATGATTTAGTTTATTAAATTAAAAAATGAATACACTTAAACAAAAAAGAAAATAAAATAATAGAACTAAATGAAATATTATTGAAACCATCTTTTTGGCCACAATTTATATATTAATTAATATGATCATCAGCTGAATAAATACTTATTTTTAAGTTTCAAATAATTTTTTTATACAAAATTGCGACTTACCATATTTTTTTCTTTTTATAACCAAAATAAAATGCCAATTAATTTTAAGTATAGTTTTGTCTATTTTATTGTTCCTACCGAACTTCCCTTTAATTACTGGTTTTTCTAAGTCACAAAATAAAAGAGTTTTATTTATATAAGAAAAATCTTAACAATATCATTTCAAAAAAACTTGTACACAATTCATTTGAACACAGCTTGTAAAACAAATAGTAGTACTTGACAGTAGAATTTTGTAAAAAAAAGCCCTTTTAAAATTGATTTTTATTTGAAACGAGCATTGCAACAAAATCAATGTGGAAAACCTCAAGACAGCACGATTTTTTTATTTATTTATTTTTTTTAAGTAACATGATCGTGATTAAAGTTTTAGGGGAACGGAAAAATGTGTTATTTAAAGAAGAAGGAGAGAGAAATTTTGGGAAGACCTTAGAAAATTGTAGACTACAGTTTCAAGAAAACTCATATGTAGCGGTTCAGTTAGCGGCTAAGTATTACGTACGGTACACATAACAAAATACCAAAGGAAAGTGCTGTTCACTTAATTATTTTATTACTAATATGACTGTTTTGCGCACTAATTAATCCCTTTAAGCTCATTATTAATATGACTTGGGTCTTTACGCAGGTAGGCTTGGCAGGCAAACATTTTCTCTTATTATTTAAACCGTTGAAATAACACACTCTAGTAGAAAACCTAACTAAAAAGCATGAAGAGGAATATTTACTTTGAATATTCATTTGTATTACTCATAATAGTACTGCTGTATCAAATGAACTCAATGTGTATGAGTTTCTTAAATATAGCTCGACTAGAAGGTGTTGATAAATAATATTTCCTTTATATTGAAACCCAAATCGATGCATTACATACGAGTACTATTTGCTGATCAAAAGTTTAGTTGTTGGTTTGTTTCTTCTTTCCGCTTGAAATAATATTTATGCTATTAAACCATGCTAAAACGAAAGCCAAATTCAAATATTAGTGCTATAAAAATATCTTTCTAAACAGACAATTTCATGAATATTTTAAATAAATTGCACGTCTATGAAGTTATTTTTTACACTATTAATTTATTGAAATTACTTAAGTTATAAAAAACCTCTATTAATTGGATAAGCGATCAATAGCAAAATTAACCGATTAAACCAAAATCTAAGTTAATTAAATGAGCAATCAAGCGATTATGACAAGGGCCCCATCAAATAAATAACCTAGTATATACGAAGCAAGCAAAATGTCATTCTTGCCGTTAAGGCAACTCATAAGTAGACTTTTAAACATAAAAATGAAGAGATTTGACACCTTAACATTTTATCTATCCAAAATATGTCATGGGCATACGTCAATTTTCGCAGAAAAAAAATTTATTCTGACGAGACGCGATATCAAAACCATTATTTCTGTATGTAGGGCTCAGTACCATGCATATAATTGTTGAGAATTGAATGCTTCAACAAAAAGTCATTATTTGGTGTGGATTACACCTGGGGCGCTGTTATGTATCTCAGTGATAAGAAAAAGGACTTAGTTAAATCCTAAACATATGAACTACGAGTACATACCATTTCTATGAAATTAATTCAAAAAATCTTTTCAACATATTATATCATGTAATAAAAAAAGACTTCACTTTATTTGTATTAGTTCATATGTGTGAAATCCTCCTCTCCCTGATTTGGTTCAGGAATTGTCATATTATGATATCTTTTTACTAATAAAATCTCAAAATAATAAATATTTTATATGGATATAGTTATTGATATTAAATAATTTTTGCATTATTTTTATTAATCGGTTAAGCGGTCACACCAAAATTATTCGAAAACTAAACGATTAACGTAACCACTAATTGAATATCATCGCATTAAGAAGTGGCGGTAATGAAGTGTACCGACGATTGCCTTAAGGTACGTCCACACTTTCCAAATATGTGCCCAAAATATCGCAACCATTATATACTAATGAAAAATACATATATGTCAGATATGTACTTTTTAAGTAAAGCCATTTTATACGTAATTAATAGATAGTGGCATATAATCCAATATTAATTGAAAATTTTTAACTCAACAAACAATTGAAGCAATTGAATTAGAAAGATTTTCATTAGTATTTATTAGGGTATTCACTCATTTAACCTTTTATCGGTTAACTGATTAGTTACTACCCGACTAACTCGGTTTATTTAAAGTTAGCTATATTCGATTAAAGATTAAACCATATAATTGCAGTCGACTAACCGATGTTACAAAATTTTAAATTTTTACGCTTTTATTGTATATTTTTTGTATTTTTAATTATTTGTTTTGTCTCATATACAAAAGGTATGTGTTGTAAAACATTATTGGTCATCGTTGTTCCAAATAGTGGACAATTCTGATTTGGATAAACGAGTTTTAGAATGCTTAAGTAAAGCATTAGACGTGCGTAGAAAAGACCTTAGTAACGCCTCTGATTATCTAATTGAGTTTGAGGGAATTAATAAGTTTTTGATTAGGATTACAATAACATTACGATAAGTGAAAGAACTTTTTTAAAGTGAAATTTTATAAAAACTGAAGAAAAGCTCGAAACATTTAAGCAAAATTTATTTCCCAAAAGATTATTTTATAAGTCCTCCATAAACTATAAACATACATAATACATAATAATGATCTCATTTTTTAATTCATACATAGTATGTTTTACATATGTATGTATATATACAAAAAATTTGTTTGTTCGGTTTAGTTAAAGAATTGTCCTTATTGTGTTTTTACTAATAAATTGCAAACAATAACTAATTTTCACAATTTTACTTATTAAAATTACTTGATTTATAAAAAATACTTTTTAATCGGCTAACCAATCAGTAACATATTTAACCGATTAAATCAAAACTTGTATTAAATAATCGAGCGGTTAACCGATTAATGCAAAAACCCCAAATGAATACCCCAGTATTTGCTGGTTAAGTATTTTGAGCAAATATTTGACCAGTATGAACTAGTGATGCCAAACGAATTTTATGAAGGATTGGGGATTGAATTTAAAATTTATCGCAAAAATTGTGTACATTTTCGTGTGTAAGATTATTTGAAAAAAAACTCTAAAAAATTAAGGCATCAGCAGATGAAAAGCAGATTTCACAATCTACTCTAGTTGACAAAACGATGAACACGTTGCTGTATGCAACCTGCAAACGCAATCATTATTCGCCACCTGACCTAAAGAAACCGAATTTTATTTCAATGCTTGTCTCGTCGTTGGTGGAAGTATTAGCAGTTTTGGCTAGACTTTTGCACATATCAATTGCGGCATTTAATATTTTTATTATCGAAACAACATGATCTGAGTCCAATTCTAATAACAGATCAGAATCTGAATCAGCCAAATCAATTACCTTTTCATTTTCTCCAAAAAGTACGATAAACTTTTTTAGTTCATTATAATTTGAGACATTTCCACATTTAAATCAAAGTCCGATTTTAGTTTTAGTTTTTTTAAAAAGTTAAACAGTGTCGAATAAATATTTTGTATCGGCTGACTTCGTTTAAGAAGATATTTTTTTAGTTCATTTCTTAATTTGCAGTATGTTTTCGATAATTCCTTAATCATGCATGATCAAGCAGCATCGGCTTTGCAAAGATTCATATCACGGAGGCTGAGACTTCAAGTGTTACTTTTAGAGTGTTTAACTTTTTTGTTATTTGTTTAACTAATTTCTAGTTTTCATCCCTCATTTGTCGCAATTTCAAATCAATTAATGCCTTTCTTATAGGTATTTCTAAGTCAGAAATGTCTAGCGATGTGTTCCATCTAGTTTTACTATCGACAAAAAGTCTTAGTTTTTACCTTTTTCCTCCTTTTGTAAAATGAACTTGTTTGCTGACAATTTTCTGAACATCTTGGAAATTTCTTACCTTTTCAATTAGAGGCGCAATGTGGAATCGGTCAGTAAGGTCATGTTTAATTTCCTTTGTACAAAATGACGACGACAGATCACTGAAGATACCAGTTGGGTGGTATAAAGCACCCACTATTCCATGCTGCAAGCGAAGTTAGAGCTGTTATATAATAATTTTTCCAATTTTTTTGCATTGTGGAAGGAATTTAAAAGCTACTGCATCATTGGAAAATTAAATATTAAAATCTTTCAATCTCTCTTCTAAGATTTGTATAGTAAACAGCGTTTGTAGACTGCAATATCACGTCACGTCAATCATCAGAATACATTTATATCCATCACTTTTAGTTTTGCTTCTATCTTTGCTAGCTTTATTTATTTTTTAAAATAAACCATAAACTCGGATTTTATTGTTTTTTTTTGATTTTGGAACCTCAAAACCCTGGGATACCAAGGACTTTTGGAGTTCCGTAGACGCGAAGAAAAATGGCTGGCCATCAATAGCCGTCACAAGCGCAATTCATACTCCAGGAGAATCTTTCCGTAAAAAAAATTTGTTTTTGTATTTTTTTCTCTGGTACATCGGTGGCAAAAACTTCACAGCTTCACTTGTGCAATAAGGAACATGAAATAAAACTATAAACTGATAATATTTTTCTAAAACCTATTTAAAAATGTTTCGGAAACTTATATTAAGATGTCTTATCAAACCTTGTGTAGAACCTCTATTCGTTTTTAACATTCTTGCATATCTTGCCTTTGAAGCACGAGAAGATTCATTTTCAAAATAAAACCAAACATAATTTTAGTTGCTACTTTTGGTTTTGTGATTTTCAAAAGACATTTTCCTTTTACATTTTTACAATTTATGCTAGGAACACAACTGGGACGAACGACGAATTTCGCTTAGTACGACGAATTCGTTGGTAAAAAATCGTTCTATAAATTCGTCGTATGAAACACAATAACGACGAATAAATTAAAATAATAAGCAAACAAAATTTTAATATTTTCTGTTTAAATTAATGTAATCTGCCAGACAGATTGTTTAGACACTCAATAATTATCCCGGTGTTGTCCATTTTTTTCAGAACAAATTCCTTTTTGTAATTATTTTCTGAAAAATTGTTTGTCTGTAAATAAATTATTATTTTCATTTAACAGCTGATGGGGTGACCATATGAAAAAGTGAGAAATAGAAAGAATAGAAACTATATCATAAAAAGTGTTCAAAATTAATAAAAATTCGTTCGAATGATACATTTTTGTGAATTGGCGAATGCATTTTTAGTATGTACTGAAAATTTGAGTGCTACATGCAACAATACAGTAGTGAACTATGTTTTTCCACAAAAAACCAATTTGAGTATAGAAACCTGGTCACTTTATATTGATTTGTTCGTCGTTCGTTGACGAAACAATTAGAAATAAATGTATTACAACTTTCGCTGAGTAAGATGAACTTCGACCAACGCCGCGATTGTGTGCATTTTCATATACAACAATGTGTTTTATTTTTGGCGACGAATATTCGCGACCAAAAATTCGTCGTTCGTCGCAGTTGTGTTCCTAGCATTACAAACACTTTAAAAATTATTTGTAGATACATATAGTGGCAATAATAGCTATGTACATACATTTTTAGTAGGTTTCTTTTTTTACTTCAAATAGAGCACTTGAAAATTTCGGGATCCCGCGGGATTTTCGGGATTGGCACTTCTAGTGTGAACGTACAATCATTTGGTGTGATTGCTGGAATATTGTCATCATTGACTCATTTATTTTCATTTTTGTAAGTGGTGCTCAAAACGCATTTTTAGTCAACGGCAAGTTTAACAGATTCAAGAGCAAGAAGTTTTTATGGCCTAAAGTGTAGAATATGAACAGGAGAATGATATATATTATTGCATCGTTGTTTTAATTGCTCCTACTTTTAAATAGCAAAGGCGTATCATTCCTTAATCAAAAGTACTGGCACCGTGTGATACTACCTTATACAAGAAACTACATTATAACAACCTCCTTCTTCGATACTGTAACAAAGTATTATAATATAGAAAATCTAGTACAAATTATTTTTCTTATTCTGCCTTTATTGGTAACTATGCCCTCGGTCCTATCTCTCACTTTCCATAGTTCCATCACAATGCTTTACATTATTAGCAGTCCTCTATGGGGTGCCAATTGGAAAAAATTTTCCACCTGGATTAGCAAACAATCAATATTTTTCACAAAGCAAACTGATTTATGTATGTATATATAGGTATCTATATCTTCGCAGAATTGTACAGATTTAAAACGATGTTCTGTCATAAAAGGAGAAATTGCTATTATTCTGTATTCCAAAGCAGACCTAAAAATTTAGAGACAGCTCTCAATTTCCAAATGGAACCTCCGCACAGCATAGTAAACTATTTGCATATTTCCGCTTTGTCGCAAGCTAGCACTATTTCACCATACAACATCCATACCTGCTTATATTCCCAAAAAAATTTTAATTTTGTCTAAACTGTTAAAATCATAATCATACTATGGCTATAATGGTTAAAAAAATTTTGCAACTAATTTGTTAGTACACATTTTTCCCTGCTGTTATTCTGTGGGTTACTGTTTTGTTAAAAAGGAAATCTAAACCATATATTAAGTAAAATACATTTTTTGCCTTAAAACACTTTATTCTTTCACTTCAAAATTAACAAAAGTTCATGCTCGTTCAAGTTTTTAAAGCAAACACATCTATCAAAATAACCATATATGGGTGTATGTAAGTATGTAGCTTATACATAGTGTGTATGTAGCAAACCATAATTCATGCTACACTTGCAACATACTTCATTATAAAGATGCAATTTTTTCTTTTGCTGTTGCACACTACGTATTTAGAATCAAATACAGCAGAGCAGTTTCATAGAAAAATAAACTGCGAAAAAACTTGGCTTTATTGTGTTTGTTAATTTCTGTTTTACTGAACAAAAACAAAATTTTGTTTGCGTTTAGTTTGTAATTAAACCAACAAGAATTTTTTATTGAAGGTTTTTGTAACGAAATTAAAGGCTTTTGATTTTTCTTTTTTTATACATGTTTTTTTATTTCAGTTAAAAAAAGTAGGTTAACTTCCTAATTTTTAATATAGTTTTATTTTTTATTTTAATTTTTTTTTTTGCAATTTAATAATCAATGTTTAATTGTCTCTTAATTGTGCTTTACGATATCAGTTTTTTTATTTGCTATATTTGTGTTGTTGCTTTTCTAAAGTAATTTCACGCTTTTAATTGCTTGACGATGCGCAACCAGTGCGCGTGCGCAAAACGTTAGTTTTTTTCTCGTATCGTCTTGGCATTTTGCTATGAAGTTCATGTTTGTTGCACTTTATTTAATAGTTCTGTGTTATTTAGGTAATTTCGTATTAGTCTAGATAGTCTACTTACTGACGATTTTGAGGAAGTTCAATTAATTGCAGTTAATGTTCAGTTAACTTAAAAAATGCTTATATTATAAAGCTTTATTGCTTTAGCTGAATAAGAGTGTGGCGTTTAAGGTCTGATGTATTATTTTAACTGTAGTTTGTTATTAGCCTTAGAATAAATCCAGCAAATAGCGAAAAGTAAAAAAATTAATATGTAACACGCAAATCTTTATACTTCGTCTAGTGTATTATAAATTTCAAGATAATAGAATTTAGCATAAGTTTTTGTTTTAATAAAACGTTTAAGAACCAGCAAGGAATTGCAGTACATATTTTCTTGTGCAAAATAGACAATTAATTATAATTTAAAGTTTGTATGAAATGGCGGCTTTTATATATAAAGTGAATTCTTCAGTTGGCTAAAAGTTAAATTTAACATTAGTGTTTTTATTAGAGATCTATGTTAGGAACTTTTTATAATTTATATTTTATATTTGTTCTGACAACATGTGCCAAACATATCAATATGGAAAATCTATTTGAAACTACTTTCAAAGATTAAAACTACAATTTAGTTGTGCCTTCCAATGTCCAAAGGTTTGAAATAAATCCGGCATTTTAGGCATTTGTATTAAACATTTTTCACTGAAGTCATGGTTTTCATACAGTAAGTGTCCTTCCGTCTCACTCTCTTTAACTACCTTTATCAAAATGACTTCTATTGAAATAAGTTCTTGTTGAACTTATAAGTTCGATGTAAGCTGAACGGTGGGGAACTCCTTCTGCTTTTATAATAGCTTGTTGGTCATCAATCGTCAGACGATCTATAAATACCGTAAAATTTGTTAGCTTCATTATATTTTCAGTTAGCAGAACCTTTTACGCTTAGAACTTGTTGAGGAGGATGTATATATGTACTTATATTATTCCTAAGACAGATAGATGCATACTTTTCATTAAAAGTTGCTGGTAGAAATAATTTAGGAAAACTTAGCTAAGAGTAGGAATCTTACTTATTGTCTGAAGCCTTTTTTACTATAAAATGGGGGAGATAGTGTTAAGAGCAACCTGTAGTACATGATTTAATCAGATGTTGAACTCTTCTCCCTTTGAGAGCTGTGTATTTTCTTTTCTGTTGATACATTTGATTCTTCTGAAAAACATAGTTTACACAACAAAACAATAATATTCCTGACGATGTTAACATATTTTATTACATATTTATCAGTTTATTTCAATTTCAAAATACTAATATGGCCCAAATACTCTCTGAAGTGCGTGTTTTTCAAATCAAATATATTAACTGTCCCCTCATATAAGTACATACGAGGGCGGGTGTATAAGACCGAAACTTTTTGAATATCCCTCTTAATTGAATTGGCAATACTGATCCTGTCAAGAGGCAGCTGTCAGCTGACTCCTGTCGAATTTTGTGTCATTTAGCTTGTGTTTGGCAACCTTTGATAGCAGACCACCGCGAATTTTGAGAAGAAAGTGGAAACAAATTAGCTTTGTGTGCTTTTTAAGCATTATTTTTTGCAGAAAAACAACCATCACTCAAACCAAGGCTAAACCTGATAAATATCATCGGGACCCTGCACCATCCACTTCTATGGCAAAGAAGTGGTATACTGAATTTCGATGTGGCCTTACAAGCCGGGAAGATGCCGAACGTTTTGGATGCCTAGTTGAAGTCTCTACATCCGAAAATTTAAAAAATTCATGATATAGTGTTAGCCAATCCAAGCTTGAAAGAGAGAGATTGCGGAAGCCATAGTCATCAACATGGCTCAGTGGCTACAATTTTGAATCACCACCTGGGTTTGAGAAATCTTTCCGCAAGATGAGTGCCGTGGTTGCTCAAAATTAATGGTGCACACATGTGCAGTTTCCGTGGCAAAAATACATGAATTGGGCTAAGAATTGCTCCCTGGTCTGTATTATTCTCCAAATATAGCCCCGAGTGACTATGTCTTGTTCCCAAACTTGAAGAAATGGTTCTGGGGAAACAGATTTCACTCCAACGACTAAATTATTGTACAAACAAATTCTTATTTTGATGACCTCGACAAATCATATTTTTAAAAGGACAAAAAAATTGGGCAAACGTTGGACTAAGTCATAGAACTCAGAGGAGACTATGTAGAAAAATAAAATATCGTTTTATATAAAAATCTGTGTGTCATTCAAAAAGTCACGGACTTATTGACTCACCCTCGTATGTACTCGTATGTATATACATATATTTTTTGTTGTAAAACAGCAACTTAAACTTATTTTAAGCTGTAAAAATGTAATCAAAACCCATGGCTTTAGTAAGTTGAATTGATGGTGGGGGTTTTCTAGAAGTTTAAAGCAAAATTTTTTTTTCGAAGGTAAACAATATATTTCCTCATTTTATTTATTTTTTTTTTTGTTCTTTTAGAAATTCTATACACTATTTTTATCATATCAGCATGCACAGCATGTCGGTAGATCGCATAGTTTTCAGATATGATTTTGCAGAGTCCAAATGATGATAATAATGTATATAGTAATAATGATGTAGAAGGCTTTGACTAGAGGTATGATGGTGATGATGACGATCGCCATATAGCATACAATATATGATCATCAAAATAATAGTAACAGCAATATGAAGCCACGTTATACTACATAGTCACGATTTCTGGTTTACAATATACTATATACATTTTTTTGCTTAAAAAGCCTTTATAGTCTTTATGCCAGCCTGAATGTAGAAAATAACACAAACATATGTTAGCATGAATACCATATGCTGGCTGCTAGTTACTTTGGTTTTCTTTTTATTGCAAACTTTAAAGTTAAAAACATAAGCTGAGATAACCTTCTTAGTAAAAGGTTTAAAAGTCTAGGCAAGAATTTAGGAAAAACTATTGATGAAGATAGTGTAGATTTCTTTATTCTAAAGAATGCTTGAGTTTAAGCCATAGAAATCAGCATCTGTTGATCTAAGTTTAAGCTTAAAACAACAACAAAAACCAAAGTACTAATAAAAAAAACTTCAATTGTTTCATGATGATTATAAGAATCATAATGATTTCTCTAACTTTTGCTGTTGTTGTTATTTTTTGTTCATATTACATTTAAGATATTGTGTTATATCAATAACCGAAAAAGGGTGGATCTCCGCAAATAAAAATGTTTTATATACTCCCTTCTCAAACGAACACACAGCTAACAAAGTCAGTTCTTATTGATTTTACCATGAATTTGGCATGTTTTTATTCAGGGAAAAATTATACAAAAAAAAATTCGGTTTATTTTCTTATTCCACAGCATGGAATTTACAACTATGTATGTCATCTCTTAACGCTTTTTGACTCATAACACCCGCACATTATATTAGCTGAATTTATACATAAGCTTCGTATCTACAGAATGTATGGATTCCAAAAACAAAAATTATATATACATATATATATATATATGTATATATATATATATATATATATATATATATATATATATATATGTGTATATATATATATATATATATATATACATATGTATTAGTGATGTGCATAATGCCAATTTTCGCGAGGATCTGAAACAATATTCTCGAATACGAACATTAGTATAGGTGATATCCAATTGGTAGCACACATTAAAGATATTAAAAATTATCGACAATTTTAATCGTCGTTACTAAAGTATATTTGAAAAAAATTCATTTTATATCAAACTATTACTATCATGTACTAAAAGGAGAGTAACAGCACCCTCTTTCGCCGGTTCCGTAGCAAAAAATAACTGGAGAAGTAAAAAAAAAAATTCTCTATCTTCTCATGTTTCTTTATCTGTCTCCTCAATACTATCCCCTCCTTTCTAGTTCCGGCGCAATGCACTGCATATGTGGGGGTCATCCCCTGAGTGCTGGGCCAAGATAAAAAACAATCCTGATACAAATTGTATTCAGACTTGGGACGAATTCTTTCATTCGCTCGTTTTACACTTTTAATTTGTTTAATCGCAGATGTCTGTCTAAAATGAGCTAATGAAGTTCGCTACTAACGGCATGAAGTTTTTGCATATGTTGATCTTAAGTGGCATATATCAATATTGTAACCGTTAATATTATCTTTTCCTTGAATTTAATTAAAGTAAATTTTCTTAATTTTTACAATTCATTATGAATACGATTTATTTAAATTTCTTTTACGCGCTATGCATTTATTATCACAATTTTTTATTTGCAAAATATTCAAGTAATGGCGAATATGATTACGAAAAAGAATACATCACTAGTTTTTATTACGAGTACAATTGTAACTGGAAGGTGGTTTTGTGCGCATGCTTACCATAATTCAGCTAACAAAAAGTGCAACAACGTGGACAGCAACAACAAAGGCAAACTTACACAAATTTAGTTTTAGGTTATTGTTTAAAAATTGCTTTGTTTTATGAATTTTATTATTGCAGGCTCCCCTTAGATACGAGTACTTTCTGTGGCAGGCTTCAAGAAAAAAGATACATATGGTCAGAAACTGGTTAAGGTGGTATTGGATATTTGTTTGGTGTTGTTATTATGTCTGGCTGGTTTTGGTGATTTTATTTCTATTTTTTCAAGTTTTTTATTGAACTTTTGTTTAAGCTTTGGTGGGAAAATTTTTATTACTCCTTCTTGTATTTTCTTTTTGCTTAGGCAATCTGTTAAGTGTTGCGAGTTTAAGTTATCAATACTTTCATTAATAGCTTTTTATATACGTATGTATATTTTACGGGAATTTGATTAAGAAATTAATATGTAGTAAAATATTTACTTTAGAAATTAATTTTATATCACAAACCCATTATTTGTCCTAAGAGTTTTATAATTGAATTTGAGGAATGTTATAGTTTACTTGAGTACGATCAAAGGAATACATTTGTTAAGATTATTCCCGAAGATCAAAATATTTGGTTTATGACTTAGGCTCTTAACAGCTTTTTTTATGGCATTAAACTACAAAGGACAGGAAGAGTTACTAAAAACAGAGATACACCTATAATTCTGGATAGACCAAATTAATGGAAATGTTGTATATGTATATAAAGAAATGGGCATACAAAAAAATTTTGGAGTGCAATGGCGTACATTTCGATAAAAAAAATTTGAATAGTCCACGTTATCTTTAGGTAATACACAGACTTCGATGTAACCAACTATGATGAATAGTAGAGGTGGTTTATTTTAAAATTTGGAGGCAGATTGCTTGAAGGTAGCTCCATAGATCGTTAAAGTTATTAACTGATATTTTCGGAACTTTTTTCTTAGCTTATAAGATTTGCAAATATCAAAAATGAGGTAACGTACAAAATGAATATAACAAGTTCTTATATTTCCGTTAACCATATCGGTAAAATAGTTAATATTCGTACTTACTAGTATATTCCACTCAATAAAAAAAAATTAATTTAATGCAAACTCTTAAAAACAAATTCATATGTAAAATCTGGTGTTTGATCTTGAGGCTGAATAATAATTCTTAGCTAAATAATTGAATCAACCGATCAAGTATTCAAGATTCTTAGGTTCGTACGAAGCACCTCCTAACACTTGGAAAGAAATCGTTAGCACCCCTGGGTCGGTCATACATATGTCAGAGAGCCTAAGCTTTCCTTACGATGGCCGTTGCAGCAGCTGCTTCTACGAAAAGAAGAAGAGACTGCCCGGTCCTGGAGGAGCATAGGTTGTCGTTTCCATTGGGATCTGGACTGTCTCAGGGATGATCGTAGTGAGATTTGTGAAAACTACTGAGTGGTTCTTAAGAACTCATGTACCAGTACTTTATAGGAATGTGTAGGCTGTAGTACTCTGGGCATCGCAGTTGGACTTATGTCCTCCAAGTGTTTTCGCCAGTTTTCGGGCAGCCATTTTAACGTAACATAGCCAATCATACACTTCAAAGTAATTGCTTTCGTCGAAATCGGATCGTAAAACCATTTACCTCTTTTTTATATCACTTCGCTAAGCGCAGGAAATATTTCCATTGCTACTAGTCCTGTGAGCCATAGCAATATTGTTCCTAGGGTATTGAATAAAAGTACTGTTGAAAAATGTCTTCGAAGATTAGTAATCATAATGAAATTTCACTTTATATTAACTTCAACGCTATTCGCATTGATAGATATGTTGAAAGTTTTAATATATGCTTTCAACATATATAACTTTTCTGATATATGATTATATGTATGTAAAATAAACCATGCGTACTAATCAGCAGCGAAATATCTCAGTGAAACTTACTTTGCTAAAAATACGGTTTTTTCATCAATTCTTAATTAGTATTCAAAATAAATTCAATATATTAAATACAGAAGTATAATATTTTACAGATCAGATCTTTTCTAGAAAGTTTGTCTTATATAGTATTACTAAAAATTCTTAATTACTTCAATATTCATCTCCATCACATGTTTTTTTAACGGCAATTAAAATACTGATTTCATTTACTTTGTTTTTAAAACATAATAAACAAAGTTAGCTTTTGGAGTTGCATGATACACATGTTTAGATACGTGGCGACATAAAATTAAACACACTTAGAAATTTTTTGCGCAATTTTTCCACAACTTTTTCTTAGTTGTTGCTGCAACTAAAAGTTCGTGTTGTTGTTTGGCAATGGCAACAGAAACCCCTTTTTAATAGTATTAAGCGCCTAGTTTTCAATATAAAAAATTTTTAAATCTCTCCCAAAACTAAAGTACTTTAGGAAACTGGAAAAAAATCTTTGTACATTAATTGAAACCCATTAAAGGTAATTTTATGGGAGGCGTTAAGCCATGAAACGTGTAACATGGCCATTGACATGATGGCAAAAAATA
Source organism: Linnaemya tessellans (assembly GCA_951800035.1). NCBI lineage: Eukaryota > Metazoa > Arthropoda > Insecta > Diptera > Tachinidae > Linnaemya > Linnaemya tessellans. Next base: position 57,048,625 of record OX637532.1, read on the forward strand.
AAATATAAGACCAGGAAGGCAAGCAGCAAGCTTTAACATGAACAGCAGTCAAGATAGTAAAACACTCAAAGTTAAAAAGCAAGTCATCGTTGTTGCTGCCACTTTTGCTACATTAAATTAAAAAAAAGGGAAAATAGTAAACAAAGATTTTAGTTTGCTGTGTGGCTAAGTTGTATTATTTCTTTTTAGCAAAAGTGATCTACCAGTTTATAGTTCACATGGCATGCATTTAAGTTTATTGAAAACTTACTACAAGCTTTACGAATAAAAAATAGGGTCAAAATCCATGTTACGATGTACTTAGTTTTGTATGCATGCATGTTGAAGGCATGATGTTGTTGCTGTTTAAGCTGCTAACAAGCTTGCTTACATATTATGGAATTTGTTTCAAATGATGTTTTGTTGCACTCTCAGTATGCTAAATTTTTTCTGAAGATAAATTTACTATCAAGTTGCTGATCTTATATTGTGATGTCACACATTTGAGAATTTACAACTGAAACCTTAAGAACGGAAGTTATATAGCACAGAATTTCATTTATATCATACGGTATTTTATATAATACAAGGAAAAAATTATTATCCTCTATTTAAGTTGTCAAAGTTATGATGAATTACATTATACATCTTAAACTGTAAATATTTACAGTTCTAAAACTGTATATCAAAATTTGTGTGGAAAACTATTATACCATGCTGCTAAATATATAAGCAGCAATTTTGGCTCTTAAACTTCATGCTAAACATACGTTATGAAATAACCCGGATTACCATAATGACATTTTCGGTGTGTTTAGGGTATTTTATACAAGAAATATAAGGTAGAACTGTTAAAAAATCCCCATTTAAATATACATGATACATATATGATTACTTTTTTTGGTAGACATTATTGATATTACTTTCTTTTCAAAAATACAGCTGAGCAGAAGTTGTGTTTTCTCTTGTTTGTTGTTCCCACTCAACCAAATATTTTCCCAAAAAAATGCTAATGAAAAGCATGTTGATTCCGATACGTGTTTGTTATCATATCAATATACTACATATATCAAAGAATTATCAACAATTTTAACGGGGAAGGATGTACAACATATATGTAACTCTGATAATGGCGTTGTTACTTTATTGTTCTCTTTTGTACTTTTTGAGTTACAGTCTAATATTTCTATTGTAAAAAGTAACCGTCACTGATTAAGTTTATGAAAGTGTTAATTTTTTTTTATTGTATACGTAACTTATATTGAATGTTGCGCTTCTAGGTGTTCGAACATTTACCATTAGTAATTACACATTGTTTTGAGATTAAAATATTTAATTTCTTTACTTGTAATCTAAAGCAAGATGAAAATCACACCAAATGTATAAAATTATCAGCACAACTAAAACAATCAAATTATTTGATTTATAAAACATAGTTTGATTAAAGTCTAGAACAAATTCTGCAGTTTCGTAATTGAGGTAATATTGTATTTTTAATAAAAAAAACTTTTCTAATAATAAAAAGGTTTTTATTTCACTTTATTAGAACTAGATTACTGTTAAAAATTAAAAGTTTTGTCGGTCAAGTCACATGATATGGGTGGCCAATTTACACCTCATCTAGTGGCACCATCCTGTTGAAACCATATATTCTCTACTTATATATCACCACTTTATGTTGCCACATTATAAAAAATAGTTTTTGTATTTGGAAATTTTTAAATAAAATCTGTAATATACATATATATGTATATAAGTTTTTCCATTTGTCTAGCAATTTCGTTAATTAAATTGTATATACTAAACTTTCATCATTGATCTCTAACTTATTTAAATTTCAAGGTGTCCAGCTCAGCAATTTCCAAAATAATGGCCTATTTTAAGTACCAAGCCATATTTTCATGAAATCACGGACAAACCACAATTATATTATTTTATAGTATAATAATATATATATATATAAATATATATATATACATATATATATATATATATATATATATATATATATGTATATATATATATATATAATAATAATTATACATACCATGGTATTTAACTATTAGTCTGTGTTCATACGAGTCATGTTTTACTGACATGATTGCGACTTTGTAGGCGAGAGGGGAGAAGGGAAAAGTAACGAGTACTCATGCGCATGTACTGTCAGTACGTTTTGCTTTCTCATTCGTAAAGCACACAACCATATGTACATGAATACAACTATATGTGCATGTCGTCAACAAGACATAAATTGTGTGAACACGAATGCAAGTTCAAAGAAGAAAAAGTAAGAATCTTGTCAATAAGACATGACTCGTATGTCTGTGTTTACACCATGAAAGTCTTATTTTTAAGCAGGGCTGTGGAGTCGTGAAAAAATAGTTGCGACTCCGACTCCAGCCGCCGAAATTTTTAAAGTACGACTCCGACTCCGACTTCAACTCCAATGCTAAATGTATATGGACCTTAGGGTATCCCAATAATTGAATCAAGAAATGTTTAACAACTTTTTTTGAGGGTACTTATGGACCTCTAAACGCGATTGAAGTTTGGGATTTCGCGAAAAAACATAAAAATAAATATAACAAAATAAAGCTGAATCAAAAGTTGTTTGTTTTTTACAAAATATGTCTGTATTGTTTGGTAAAATAGTGGTCATTAAAAGAAAATTTACAAACAAATTTTAGTGCACCGATTTTGAATCATAATTGCATTTTTAAAAAAGAATTTTCACAAACACATATTTTTCATTGATTTTTTTTGACGTTTTAAGCAAATTTAAAAACTTTCTCATAAAATATAATCAAACTATAATATTTTGCAATTTTTTGCAAACATTTTATTTTTTTGTGGAAAAAAGGAGTTTTTGTGAATATATATTAATATGTATTAAAAATGCAATTATGGATCAAAATCGGTGCACTAACGATTGTTTGAAATTTTTCCTTTAATGAGCACTATTTTACCAAACAATTCAGCATTAATTTGTAAAAAACAAACAACTTTTTTTCGCGAAATCTCAAACTTCAATCAAAATATTTAAAAAAAAAAAACTCGCAGAATTTTTATTATGAAAAATATTAAAAAAATTCTTTGTCGGAGTCGGAGTCGCGACTTTTTTTAGCAACTCCGACTCCGACTCCGGCAAAAACAGTGCAACTCCGACTCTTCGACTCCGACTCCACAGCCCTGTTTTTAAGATTGGTAGTTTATAGGCAAGAGGGGCGAGGGGAACTGAAACGAGTACACACTATGATGTACTGTTTTCTCATTCGTAACGTACACATTCCTACACACAACTATGCACAACATACATATATGTCGCCAACAATAAGACTTTCATTGTGTGAACGCCGAAGATAGTTCAAAGAAGAATATATAAGAATCTTAAAAATAAGACTTGTTTTATCTCCTCTCTTTTCACATATGTATATCAGTGTATTACCTCATTTTTAATTTAAACACACTGAACGTACAACATATGTAGATAGAATTTGAAGAACAAAGTGAAAAACTTCATTTTGAGGATTTGAACATAAATATTTTGCAACATTTTGTTAAAATAATTTAATAAAAGCTATATAAAATGTAAAGAATATATAACACTACGAAAAATCACAGTTTCTATGCATTTCCACAGGAAATAAAAAGTCATTGTATTGATTTGCATTGAACTAAGAACATTGAAACCATTACATTGACCAATAAGACAATTTAACAAAAAATATGTTTATTCAAAATTCACGACAAGATTTTTATAATAAATTAATTGGCAAACGGATTTTAATTATTGTTAATTATGACATCGATGCAATTAAAAATTTTAACAACTCAAATCAAAAGAAAAAAGACGGGTAATTTAAAATAATATGGTAACTTAATTTTTATGGGAATGTCAGAATCCTTAAAATGGTCAGAACATTATTTTAAATTTAATAGCTCACAGTGGAAGTACATACCTTGTTTTATTATACCTATTAATTTGGTTGTTTTTCTATATTTGATTCAGTTGTCGCTGAAACGGCGAGGAATGTACATGTAAGGCGGAGTTTTGTATGTTTTTTTTAATGTTAAATGAATTGTTTTTATCTAAAATGAATTTATTGTAGTTTAAATATATTTTTTTTTCAGAGATATCAGCATCTTACAAATTTTCTGTAAAAAGTGAGTTGTAATCTCCCCTATTTTCTTTAATATATACTCTGGCTTCGTTATAGCTGTTAATTCTTATAAATTTCCATGCAATATTAACTTAATGAATAAGGCAAGGAAAAGTCAAATCGAAAAAATTGTTTCTATTGAAAATCATTTTTTTGCTATTTAAAATCTATTTGTTCTATAGAAAAATGTATTGTTTTTTTCTACAGAAAATACATTTTATTTTTTATTCTTTCACATAAAACAATTGGGGTATTCACACTGTAGTCATAAAGTCTTAAGTCATAAAATAATAGCACTAAAAATATGACTAGTGTGAACAACCCGTCATAACTTAGTATGCTGTTTCAAACATCGATCACCTGATAAGATAACAGCACAATTGTAATTAGCTGTTATCAAAGCAAAAGATAATTGTAATAAAGTTGTTTGAAAATGCCAAAAAGTCTAAAAACTCCATTTCTATTTAAAATTATTAAATTTGTCTTCTGTCGCACAAGAATATCTAAATGAATTTGTATTAATAAACTAAAATAGCTGCTGCCTTGATATGAACTGAGTAAATTTTTTTTGCGGCGTCATACGGAAAAACGGTCAGTGGCTGCCAGCTACGTAAGTTAAACGAGAAAGATTTTTCACTTGTATGTATTTAGTTTTTGCGATTAAGTTCTCTTCTAATTTTTTTATTTTATAAAAATGTGATTTAATGTACAGACATATAAGTATGAATAATTTTTTAGCCTTTTTTTAGACGTGAATCATATATAAGTAACGGCGGCAAACATATAATATCGCCGTCTCACCTAAAGATTTTCAACCGTTCGACTCAAATCTCTAGAACTATTTTATGACAAAACAGAAACTGAAAGAGTGCTATTATTTTATGACTGTTTTCTATGCAGCACATCAACATCTTTTTTAAACTGGTCTAATATATTATGACTTCATGACAAAATGACCAAATAGCACGAAGTGTGAATACCCCAAATATTTCATACAACGTACGGAATATCTCCCATTGTTTATTAGATTTGTACCGAACTCTTTCATTAGCTCGATTTTGACAAGAACCTATGATCAAACCCATTTAAATTACATTGGTTTGATTAAAGGGTCTTGTCAAAAATGAGCTAATGAAAGAGTTCGGTACAAGTCTATTGTTTATGTGTAAAATGGGAAAAAATTGTTCTCAGAGAAGAATAAAATAAAAGAGAATAAGAATACATGTGACTTCGAGTGGGAAATACGTTCTTCGTACTGTGCATGCGTGCTCTAAAGTCCCAGCCATAATATGCATAAGCTGACATAGGTAAATGTAAAAAATTAACGAAAAGCCTGTCAAATGCATAAGTGAATTGCTGGCTTCCAGATTTGGGATTGAGCCTGAATAAAAATTCTTAGCTTAATAATTGATAAGTTCGAATAATGGAATTTACAGTCATGTTTAACAAAACGAAGACACGCGTCTTGTTTATTTGTTCATTGTTAATTAAAATAAAAATTCAATTGCATGGACATAAATAACAACAAAAAAAAAAGGAAAAAATGAGCTCTGGAAAAAGTAAAGAGACAATGGTGTATTAGTAACATAATATTACCGAAAAAGGAGGTGGAAAAAAGTTGCACACATAAATCATTTATCGGTATTTGAGGGTAGTGAGGTTGTTGTTGGCTGAAGTAAGTACTTAACACGATGCTATAAAGGCGAAAGTCCCGAGTTCGGCTTTGCATTCAGTCATGAGTATGGCGTCGAACTTTCCTAATCATCATTACTGCATGGTTATGTTAGTTGTTGTCGGCCTGTTTCAGTGACGAAGGCATAACATTGATTACTGAGCAAAACTGACAGCGATTGACACTTTTATGTACTAAAAACAGCACCGTCTTTAATCAGCCCTGTTGCAAAGAAAAGCAGGTGACGTAAAAGGTGAAAATAGCTACAAAAAATGTCTATCTTCTATCATCTGTTTTCTTCTTCCTAGTTCTTGCATGTGGGGAATATCTCCTGAATGCTGGTCTTACTTAAAAAATATGGAAAACGGCTGACAGTAAAAGCCATCCCTTTAAATTCCAAATAATATTAACCTCTAAAAAATTCTATTATTTAAATTTTCAAACTGCTATAACTTTTCATCAGCCTTCGAGTTCAATAAAAAATCGAGAACACTAATTGATCACATATAATTAAAGAATGTATAAAAAAAATTCTACTTATTCGAATTTTTTCGTTCACAAAATCTCACACACGCATGAACCGATTTTGACCAGGTTAGTTGCGATATGCGTGGTTTTTGAATGTCGAAATCAGTTTAGCTTTTAAAATCAATCTGCAATATCGGTTAAAAGTTATTTAAAAAAACCATATTAAAAAAAATTAGTTATTTTGATAACTCTCGAAATATACCTGTCCGAACCGGTGTCAATTCATAGGACAACTAAGATTGAAAGAACTTTTTAAAATGCACATGTAACTACACACACACATACATAGAGTAATAGCCAGGAAAGCTTCCTAGGAAATCAAAACGTCGTTTTTTTGAAAATGAGGTAACACTAGCAACTTCCCGATTTATTGAAAACTTTTAATTTTCTTTTCGGGAAGTAGCACAGGGTGTTATATAAAAAGTTATTTTATTTTTGAACATGCTCTTTGAGTTCTATACACTAAATGTATATGATTTGTCAAGGTCATCAAATTAGTCAAATCTCTTTCCGCTAAGCCATTTCTTCAAGTTTGCGAACAAGAAATATTTGCTAGGCGCTCAATCTGCAGAATAGGGCGCATGAGTGGGTACTCCGTAGCCCCAATTCATACTTTTTGTCATGGAAACCGTGTGCAACCTTTCATTGTGTGCAAACGCGACACCCATATTGCGAAAATCTTTCTCGCGATCATTCAGAACTTAAACCATACAGCCATGTAGGTGCCAATGGCTTCCACAATCTCTTTCACTTTCGATGTCATGCATTTTTTGCAATTGTTCCGGATGTAGAGACCTCAACTGGGCGTCCAGAACGTTAGGCATGTTCCGGGCTTGTAGGCGCGAAATTCAGTAAACAACTTCTTTATCATGAAAATAGATGCTGTAGAGTTCCCATAACATTTATCTTACACTTATTTTGAGTGGTGATTAAAAAAAAACGCTTAATGAGAAATTCACTTACTTCCATTTTCATGTTAAACGGAGCTGTAGTCTGTTATAAACGACAGACAGGAATCAACTGACCACGGTGTGTTAATTTAAAACGGCGGCAGCGCAACTAAAACAATGAAAAAACAAGCATTTTTCAGAAGTTTATATTCAGAAGTTTAAATAGAGTTAATACCTTTTCAATACTAAAACACTTTGAAAATAAAAATCAAGCTTTAGTCAAAATGTTTTTATTAAATTTTTACCAAAGGTGCGATATTAACAGGATGTTTTTTTTTTCAAATTATGTATATACAAGCAAAGGTAAATAAAGTCCCCTTTCACACACATCAGGTTTACTTGAAAAGTGCAGGTTCAATTTTCTTTTGAACCTGCATTTACATACGAAACGTCATGTCAAGTTTTTCTTCATTGCTGAAGATTCATTTATATTAGACCACTTTCACACACATCAGCTTTGACTCGTCAAGTCTTGATCTTTTAGGAGAGCACGGCGAAGAGCGTGAAAAAGGGGTACAGACTTGACGGTACTAGCTATGTTAGAAAAAAGATACACATGTTATGTTCGGGTCATATTTTCACCCCACATTTTTTATTGAGAAAATTCAAATTTGTACATTTCAAAAATATTTTTAAGGCTTGTGATCAATGCAATATGTCGTCGTTAGAGTGATTGTGTGTCGGTGTGACGGACAAGCAGGTTTTTTGCAAGTTATGCAGTCAGTAAAAGTCTTGTTTTCATTTTTGGACGGGCAAAATTTGCACCTCTGGTTCATCAAAAGACCCTAACGTGGTAGCACGGCTAGTCAGTTTTTATATTTTCTTTTGTTTTATCATCCGCACCGCTCCACTATGCTTCGACCCATAGACAAAAATAAAAAAAAAATTTTGTCTCAAATTGTTTTTAAATACAGATTTTTTGAAAGATAATAAGGTATCTCAAATAAATGTTAAAAAAAAAATTTTTCTGATTGCTTTTGCCACCACGAGAGGGCGTTAAAATCAGATAATTTCTTGCAAAAATGACTTAACAGAAATATAGGTTTTAGTTATTTCACAAAAATAATTCTGAAAAATTCATATTTTTTCACTCGAAATTTGGTTTTCAGGTACTTTAATATATTTGCAGTTAAACTAAAATTTAGAATTTAGTATTTATTTACAAAATAACTTATTTTTATTGCTCTGAAAAACCCTTTTTTTTGTTGAAAATCCAAAAATTACTAAAGTTTGATGGAGTATAAAAAAAAATTATATAAAATTAGAAATTTTTTTTTCATGTTTTTGTAAGTTTATACTCTTAACTAACAGGGTATTCAAAAATTAGTGCCTATTTTTTACCACAACTTAAAAAAAATGCGTTTTTTGAAATGCCTAATTTTATGATTTTTACTCAAATATTAGGCATTTAAGAGTGTTTAATATCATTGCGTAACATGTTTTATATTTTGAATGGTAAAAAATTATAAATTAGATTCTGTTTCATATTTAAATTATTGTGTAAATTGTAAGTTGCGATTGACTTCGATTTTGAAGTTTTTTTCGGAAGTGCGAGAGAAATTTTTATTTTCTATGAAAATTGCTATTGTATAAAAACCGTAAGTGTTACAAATTTAACTGCCTTTAACATAAGTGATCGTGAGTGCTAGTGGACCTATTTGTTGTTGTCTTCAGATCCCGTATTATCATCAAAGAGAAACATTAAGATTAAAAATAATATAATAGATGCTGAAATTGAGAAATATATTCTTGGAGAAAATGTTGAAATCGAAGATGAGATAATAGAAGACGAGATGAGGTCTTCGTGAAGCGAAAATTGGTTTTGGGAAGAATCAAGTAGCGATGATGCTTTGTTATAAGTTTGTCTTTATATCTTTTTTTAACGTTTTTTATTTTAGGAGTTATAAAATATAATTATTAAGTTAAGCTATTATAATTTATGTTTCAAAATCCAAAATTTTAATTTTTTTAACCAAATATATCGCACTTAATCAACAGGAGGGTATTAAGTCAATATGTTCAGTAGAAGCAAAACAGTTTTAAATTTAATATTAAAGGCATATGAAAAAGAATTTTTAAACCAACCATTTTATTAACAAAAAGTAGCCAAAATAGCACGATATTTTTACAGCGGATATTAATACTACGCGTCGATTTTTTTTGAAAAGTGAAAAAATAAAAATTTGGATGGATCAAGTGCGATATGATTTTTTTGACGTTAACATTGCTAGTTTTCATCTTTAATTTTTTCATTTATGTTATCTTTCAAAAATCCTTATAGTTTTATTTTTGCAAGAGTATTTTAACCGTTTTAGCCTATTTTTCAATTAATGATGTTTTTGTATTTTCCACATTGATAATCCAATTCTACCCAAATTTGGCATAAATATATATCTTGCAAATATCAATTAACATACCAAAATTTATTACGATCGGACAATTTTTGTAGGAGTGACAGGGTTTTTAACAAAAAGGATATATGGCAGGACCTTGAGTCCTTTGTCCGATTTAAATAAAAATTTACACACACGTTGCTATTTGCATATGTATCAGCATGACCACTTTTTGTAATTTTGTGGGCATTATTGAAGCTAAAATTATATTTTTCACTTTCAGGACACATGGGAGGTAGGCGTGTCCTTTGGCCGATTTTCCAAAAATTCATATTTTTCTTAACTAGGCTAGTTTATGCTAGTGTACCAAATTTCAAAAATATCTGACAACTCCTTCTGTTTTTGTCCCATCGTTACATGGGGACAAAGCACTGTGCGCTCTTTCCTAAGAGATCCAGACTTGACGAGTCAAACCTGATGTGTGTGAAAGTGGTCTAATATAAATGATGTGTGTGAAACGGATCAAACAAAGCAAAACTATGAAAGTTTACAGCGACTGTATAAAAACAGAGTTGAGCAAAAAATAATCCGTGGTGATGTCACCGTGTTAAATACGCCTTGCAACTGACAGTTGCCTTATGAGAGGACCAGTGTTGCCATTTAAATTAAGACTAGGGATTTCAAAAAGTTACAGACCTATTGAACTGCCACCTATTTTTAACTCTAAAGCGTTCAGGTTGCTTCTTGTAGTTTCTGATTGAAATTTTACTCAATCGAATATCCTAGTACCCGAAGAATTCATTTAGTTTTCAAAGCAATTGCTGATATTATATGTTTCAATTTAGGAATTTTTTTTCTTAAAAATTAATTCATATATTTCAGTGATTTTTCTTGTTGTGTTACCCAGTATATTTTCTTTCAGAATTCTCTGTACTTTTCTATCACAATTTTTTGAAATTGCTCTCAAAAATAATAAAAAGTGAATGAACATGAATGTTTGTTGAGTTTCCTATAATTTTGGATTCTATGACGCGTTCTATTTGTTATATTTAAATGGTGGAGAAATTAATCCATCAATCTTAATTGAATTTAATATAACAATATTTTTCATTACGCTCTTGCACATATAAACACCAATATAGCTCCACATGTTTATAATTTTATTTTCCAAAATTTTCAATGATTGGAATAAAAAAAAATATTTTTAGCAAACTTTAATTATATATCAGATCTGAAATTTACAAATAATTTATTTTATATGCAAATGTTTACCTGAACTTATAGGATATCTTCTGCCATTGTGTAGAATACCGATTATCTAGGTATTCATAATATTTACAATACTAAATGTATTAGCCGATCTCTAAAAATCTAGTTTTCTATTGTATTTCATTTATACAAAATTACCGTTTTCTTCAATTTCGCAAAATATTTTAATTTTTAACTTCTTTTAGAAAACTGGATTTGTAAATATAAACACAAACGAGCTGTTTGGACAATTATTGAAAGTAAAAATTTTGCTATCAAGAACTTCCAAAATTTTTTTAGTACCTAGTTGCTCATTTTTGTTCTTCTCTCGCTGAGTCGGAGTTAATGAACACTTTTCTATCGACAATTGTTAAACATGTTCTATAAGTGGACAGAGGTAAAATTAGACTTGTATCGATCTCGTTCATTCGCTCGTTTTTAACAAGAACCTATGATCAAACCCATTTAAATTCCATAGGTTTGATCATAGGTTCTTGTCAAAAACAAGTGAATGAACGAGTTCGACACATGTCTAGACTTTACAGAGTTCTAGTTATGGTACACAATTTACTCCTGAGTAATTAACATATGTACAATTTTTTCTCGAAGCTGTGGAAAAAGGAACTTGTATGCGGATCATATAAGTTCCTTTTTCTGTGTACACATCATTAATTCTTAAATTTACAATCACACTGCTATTTTGATGTGCATATTGTACTATAGACTATATAACACACATCCGATTATGTATAAATACATACATATGTATATGTTGTGTAGTGTTTTAAAATATTTCATTTATTGGATATAACAGTTTTATGAAACAATTATAAACAATTTTTACAATAATAATGATATAAAATCTTCTTTTTAGGTTGCAAATCTTTCTTCAAACGTTCTGTCAGACGCAATCTAACCTACTCGTGTCGGGGGAGCAGGAATTGCCCAATAGATCAGCATCATCGTAATCAATGCCAATATTGCCGCCTCCGAAAGTGCCTCAAAATGGGTATGAGACGTGAAGGTAAGTGTTTCAACTGAGTTCGTTTTAGGTTTTCATTATTTTTATTTTCACAAACATTGTCTTCTTAGTGTCTTTTTAGGGTCAATTAAAAGTCATTTTGTAAAGACTGGTTGGTCTGTTTATATTAATTGTTTTTTTTATTGTCTAATTTTTCACATTCTAATTAAAAACAAAACATTTAAAATTTTAAAAATAAAACGGAAGTAGCACGAGTTTTATTTGCTTTGTAGCCAAAATGTCAAATGCTTGGCATAGAATCATATATTTTGTTATTCATTAGGTCTTGTGATGTGAAATTAGTTTGTCTCAAAATAAACAGATATAATCAAGTATACAATATGAATTGCTAATTTAGTGTTAATGGATATAAGTTGTTTGTGGTATTTTGCCGTTAATGTAACATAATAAAATTTTTGCAAAAACTCGCAAAAGTGCTTTTTGCTTCCCTGTTATATAAGCCGATTAAATAAAGTATTGGAAAAATAGAAACAAATTACTTTGAAACAAAATATAAAAACCAACAGAGTGTTTGAGTTTAAATTGTTAATTGTTTTATAACCAAAGTAAGAAGAGAAATTTTTAAACTACTGTCGTACGAATTTACTTGTTGAAATATTGGCTTAGCAAAATCACAATTCGATCTTCATAACATACTTAAAATTATTCACCTCCACTCTAATCATGTATAGTAAGTATGTGATACAAATCATCAATACATACAAACACATGAGCTTACAAAGCAAAATTTAAATATAAAAAAACTTTAAATAGATTTCCACATAAAATGACTTAATATCATTAATAATTGTTAAGTGGCACAAAAAATAGCTAGCTATGTATATGGTGGCATATAATTGGTCAAAAAATATTTGTATTGTCATACGCCTTTGCTTATATGAGTACAATTTGTTTTTGTTGTTCAGACATATATACATACATATCTACATACTTACGTTCTACATATCGTAATAAAAAATACATACAAAACTGGCATCAATTAAACATGAAATGGTGTTATTTAAAAGCAACCTTTTATTGACCTCCAGAACAAAATGCAAAAATTGATAAACTTGTGAAGCGAACTAGGAACAACTGCACACATAAATTACTAGTTTTATTTATTTTTTAATGTTAGAGAAAATATATAGAGACAATTAGAAAAACAAGTAGACAATTGAATTATAGGGTAATTAAGCAGTCAACACATGGGATGAATTTAGAAAATATATTAGTTTCTATTTCATGGAATAGGTACGGCGATCATCCTACACACTTTACATATGTATATTCAATAAAACGTTTGGAAGGTAGTAGGTCTTTACTTTATTATAATACTCGCACTCTGCTTAACGCGCAAATGAAATTGAATACTTTTTATCGTATCAAGAAAAAGTTCTTCATATATAAATAATTTACCGTCTTTATCCTTTTGCAAAATGCATTAAATAACCATATATTAAAAATTATTGTTTATATAACGAATTATGTACTTTGAAAAGAATCACATATCTCCGCATTGTATTATTAAAGTTTAAATTCGATGTCAAATTTATCTTTAGGAATGGTTTACGAATGCGGCTTAATATATTTACAATGAATAACGTTATTTGTCTGTTATTTTTAGGTGGAAGCAATACTGGCATTTTTCATACAAAGTATTTTAACTTTACAAACACATAAATTGACAAAATGTTTGACTTTTTTCGAAATCGTTCATTCGCTCATTTTTGACAAGAATGCTTGATCAAACCAATGTAATTAAAATTAATCAGAATTTTATGCTTTAACATTTTGTTGGCTGTATATATAAAATTGTTAAGCGAAGTTTCTCCCTACGCCAAAGGATAAAGTTTCAATTAATCTTTATAGAATTTCGAAATTTTTCAAATATTGTGAAATATTTATGCTGAAAGAAAAATGTATTGTATAGCTATTGAACAAGACGAAAAGAACTTAGCGGAAAACTTGTCACGAGACTAGTTTAACTTGCTGTTGGCTGAAATATGTGATACGTTAAATTCAAAGACAAAGATCTACATTAGGCCGTCAGTCCCACAAAGAATTTCTTTGCTCTGCCTTGGTGTCTCAATTGTTGTTGGGATCTTGAAATGACGAAGGCTTTCTGTTCACCGAATATTACTGGCAGAAATCAATACTATTATATATTAAAATCAAATTACAGCACTCACTTTCAAACCATTGGGATGACCTTCCTAGCAATGAAATTTATCTACAAGCATCATCAACTAAAAATAAAAAAACTCGGAGGATCTCTTAATGCAAATATAAGTATATAGTAACAGCATTATGCATAATAAGACTAGTAAAAGTGCTATCTTCGGCTGTGCCGAATCTTAAATGCCCTTCACAGATGTATTTGTTCTTTCTTTCTTTCTAAAACAGAAAGTAGGTTTATTAAAAAAAAAAAAAAAATGTTGTTATCAGTCACTCTTATATTTAAGAAAACTTTTAAATTTTTTGGCTAGGAACCTAAATGTTTGACTCTTCTTATTTCTATTACCTCTGAACATCTTTCAAATATATTAAATATGATATATAAATGAAATTTATTTGTTGGTGGTTAAGCAATGTCTATATGCATTTCATTGGTGCTTTACCAAATCATCAGTAGAATTTAATCAAAGTTTTGAAAAGCCAAAAACCTCTTATCTTATGCATATACTTCCGAAAATCATCTGAGAATTCACAATTTGTAAATGAAAAACTATTTTCAAAAATCACAACAGAATAAGCATAGTAGGCCTTGAAACTCATACAAAACTAAACCAACAAATAAATTATATTCGATATGAATCTATTTTATTTTTCTACACCTTTATACAATTAGAAATCTATTCGATAACAGAAAAGTATTTATAAGGCAAAATGAAAAATAAAATCTAATGCTAGAGTTAATGTCAACGCCGAAAAAGTTGAAATAGATTGAACTTTTACGGCGTTGCAACGCGTTGAGATTAACTGCTCTCATACAATTTCATACGATTCAACTTTTTTTTTGACATTTGACGCCGTCGACGACGTCGACATTAACTCTAGCATAAATCAAACTGTTATGAAATTTTTTATAAAAAATTTCATAATATATTAAATATGTTTAATTTACAAACAAAAAGAAAAAATCCGTTTCATGTACCCCAAAAAGTTCTAATTATCCAACTGTAGAATAGTTTTTTAGTTTTTTTTGGTTTTCAATACCAATTTATTTCTTCCTGATATATAAAGTAGTTATAATTCATCATAAAAATAAAAAAAAAACAAATTTTATGGTTACTTTTATGAATAAAAAAATTTCGATATTCCAACCCTGAAATTCGATTTAAAATTTTTTTTGCTCTTAATACCAATTTAACTCTTCCGGAAGTATAAAAAATATTTCATTCACTAATAATCAAAATTGGGAAGCTATATGGTTACTTTTATGTACCAAAAAATTTTGATTTTCCAACCCTGGAACCGAATTTTTAATATAAAAATTTTTAATACCAATTTAATTCTTAGCGAAGTTTAATTCACTGAAAAAAACAAAAATCGGGAACCTTTTATGTACCAAAAAATTTTGATTCTCCAACCCTGGAACCGAATTTTTAATTTCAATTTAATTCTTAGCAAAGTATAAAATAGGTTTAATTAACTAAAAAATATTGGAATTTATGTGGGTACTTTTATATACCAAAAAACTTCGATTTTCCAACCCTGGAATTGAATTTTTAACTTTTAAAACCAATTTAATTTTTTCTGAAATATAAAATAGGTTTAATTCACTAAAAACACAACATTTGGAATTTATGTGGGTACTTTTATGTACCAAAAATATCTCGATTTTTCATCTCTGGAAGAAATTTTTATTTTTTAACCAATATAATTTTTAGTAAGGTGTAACATATAGTGTTACTAGACAAAAAAATTAAAATTCCTAAATTTTTTGGTCACTTTCATTTATTATAAAATATTTAATTTGTCCAACCCTGGAGTCGAAATTTTTATTTTTTTGAAATTTTGATACTAATTTTGTTTTTCCTGAACTAAAAACTAGTTTTAGTTAGTAAAAAACCGGCGTTAGTTGCCTTTTTGGTTACGTTTATGTTTAAAAATATTTCAATTTCCCATCCTTTTTGATACCATTTTGTTCTTCCTAAAATATAAAATAGTTTTAGTTAGCAACAAAAAAAAAAAATAAGAACAACGTCAATTGACTTTTTGGTTACTTTATGTATAAAAAAATTTAAATTTAAAAAAAACGAAATTTTAATTTTATAAAACAATTTTTGTATCAATGCAAATCTTCTTTTAAAGAGGTTTTATTTAAGAAAAACTTAAAATTTTTAACCATTTTAGTTATTACATGTATTACAAAATACGGAATGTGCCAAAAGAAAAACTTTTACATTTTTAGTTGTTAATATACCATTGAGGTTTCCCAAAGCATGAAATAGGTTTAATTTATAAGCAACCAAAAAAATAATTGGTTTTTTGTATATATTTTGCATCGATAAGTAGGTGTAAGCTTCTTAGCTATGGAACCGTACTTCGGATTTTTCTGAATTTCAATACCACTCTATTTAATCCAATGGTTCAAGAACGAAGTCTCTAGCTCTTCTGGGGGCTTGGCAAAACCCAGAAGAGCATTACGGACAGACGGGCAGACGGACATCGCTCAATCGTTATCGCTATTCATAAGGATCCAGAATATATGTATATACTTTAGGGGGTCCCATGTGAATATCGAAGAAATTACACACGGATTGACAAACCTAGATATAACCCTTCACTTTTTGTAAAGGGTATAAAAATGGCGAAATTGAATATGATATTAACCAGCTCTTTTATACAATTTGAAATTAAATTTTACTCAATATGCAATATCAACTAACGACTACACAAACATTTCATTGTACATTATGTATATTCTATATATTACATTTAAAGTTTGTAAAATAATTATATAGTTTCTTCTGAATTGTATATAAATACATACATACATATATATATCTTATGTTGAGTATTTTGGAAATACATAAATTAACATTGGTATATATTTTTATGTGCCATTATGTGGTAATTAGATTTCTTATAAGAACTTTGCTATGCAATATACATATATTATTTAAATGTTTGGTGAAACAGAGCCGATAATATTTTTTCTGCTGTACGAGAGGCACGAACTAAAAAATGTGGCTATCTTATGTACTGTATAGTGTATTCAATCGATTAATCGTTAATCAGTTAAAAGATTAATTACTACCCAATTAATTGTTCCATCAATATCGGTCGATTATAAAAATAATTTAGTATTTGTTATATAGGTTTATCATATTTTTATCTAATATATATATGGGAGAAACTCAAAATTCCTGGATGTGGCTACAAGAGAGCTTAGTAAAGAGTCTGCTACCTTAATTGTGGCTAAGGGGATTTTTTAATTCTTATTAATAATTTGATAAAAGCTAGTAATACAATAGTAAACGATGTAATTAAGGATTATATTTAATGAGATGTTAAAGTTTAATTACAGTAATATACATACATTTATTATTCCTAAACTGTGTAATATTTCCCTCAAGTTACATTTTTTTAATGCCGAAGAAAAACAAATCTTTTAAATCCTAAATATTTGAACCAAATTGTAGTTCTGAAGAAAGAAGTTGGAAATTTCCGTAAATTTTTAAATTAAGTAATAAAAGGAACTGAATTTTTTTTAATAATATGTATTTAGAATGTTTCTTCTGCTTGCTTTAGTTCAATAGTTGTTATCCTAGTTATGTTATGGTTTTTTAACTGCCAACGTCTCAAAATAATATATAATATATGTTTTTAACCAGTTAATCCAAAATTAAAGGAATAATAAGTGATTAACCGATTAACCGATTTTCCAGATAAACTGAAACCCGACACAAATAATTGTGCATATAACACAAATAATTGTGCATATAATAAAATATTAGTTTTATAAACATTTATTATATGTAAATGCTGAATACTGCATATTAGCTTTTGAAATATTTGCACATATTTAGCGCAATTAAAGTGTGATTACTATTAACGAAAAAAATAATGATCTTTCGAAAAAGTTTCTTGTATTTTGTCTAAGTGTCTTTTAATTTGTATTCAAGTTTTGATGACCAACATACAATTTGCGTCGCTATCTGGTGTGTGATTGCAAGTGGTTGACTTTGACAGCAAGCTACCAACAGTCATTAATTCAAAACAAAAGTGGCCACTGAGTTTAATCATAATAATAATTAACTGAGCATTGATTGAACAACAATTTACTTCAGACGAACAATCAACTATACCGACAAACTGGTAACTAATGACAATTTTTAGCAATTCAAATACCAGTATGTCCAACCTGGTTAATTTCACTAAAATATTTGCACTACAATTGACAAGTTTTACACATGTCTATAAGTAATTGTTAAAAAAAAACAAATAATTATTTAGCCAGTTTTCATAAATATGTATATTTGTTAGAACAATGTTTTTAAATTACTAAGGTTTACTATTCGAAACACTTGTTTTAAACATCACAACATCCAGCTAACTGATCATTTTTAATATACTTAACCTTTCTAATGACCAGTAATATGTTCAACATCTTTGGTAAAATAGAAATTCCTGTTTCAAAATGTGTGTTTGTAAAACAGGAACGTGAGAAATTTTTGTGATCTTTTTCACTAAAATATTTTTTTAACTAAACTTTAGGGCATCTGCGCATGTATGTATGCATTTACGTCTGTACGCCAATTTTATGACATTTTGTGTTTTTGTTTGGAGAACGGTCAAGTTTATCGTGTCTATTTATAATGTTTTTTAATACAACATATCTTATCGTTAACAATACAGATCACCACCACCTTGTATGAGGTCATTACAATTTCAATTAAAAGCAAAATAATAAAAAGAAAAAATAATTGCTAACAATGCCTGTTTCTGGTACTTTTTTACAATAATCAAGGGTAACTAGAAAAACCAGTTGTTAAATATTTTGTTATTTTCAAACAATTAATATACGAATATATGGACTAAAATTTGAAGAAACTTTTTGCAACAAAAACAGGGCATTTTTTAATTGTTTATTTATAACTTTCCCTCATTTAAATTGAATTAAAACATCTGCACGATACAAGGTAACTTGACCAATTCAAAGAATATTTTGAGAAGTAAAGTACGAAGGTGAAAATGCTAACTTAAATTTTTTAGAGTATTTAGCAAGATAGATCTAACGATTTCTTGTAGTAGCACAACAACTTATATCTATGTACATATATTGAAAATGACAAATATAATATACCATACCAATATATTTGTATTAACACATTATTATTCTCGGAATATTTTTACGGCATGTTTAGGACTTTAAGCTAATGTCAAACTGCAGAAGCTAAAGTACTAAGAGGAAAATTTTCCTAAGGCTTATATTGAATATTTAGCAACATATTTTTATAAACTGGATTTTCTTAAACGAAATGAATATATTCTACGCCATAAGCGAGAAAAACACTCGTAGGGCATAAACGCCCATTGCGATGCCCAGAGGACTACACCCTACACAATCCTTTCAAAACGAAGTAGTAGTTCTTGAGAACCACCCGCCAGGGCAGTCAGCTGCGCATCCCTGAGGCAGTCGAGATCTCGCAGGAAACGTGAGCCTAGATGTCTAAGCCTACGCTCCTGCAGGGCCTGACAGTCACAAAGGAAATGCTGTACTAACTCCTCTTCCTCCTCATTGAAACAGCTCCTGCAGCGGCCTTCATGGGGAAAGCCCAAACGCTCCGACATGTACCCAATTGCACAGTGCCCCGTCAATAACCCTACCAGGAGAGCCAACGACTTCTTCCCAAAAGTCAGAAGGTTTCTACAAGTTTCTGTTATATTTAATGGAAGAATTTAATGCATTAAAAATTCAAGAGGTTTCACTAAATTGAAATATTTTACATAAAGTACAAAATACTTTTGTCAAAAATTTTTAGTTAAAAGCGTTCTAATATCACTATGCGACAAATGAAGACCTTTTGAAAAGTGCACGGTCGTGACTATATGGGTTCGATTCTACTATCAAATTGCAGTAAAACCTTATACTCAGTTTGGTCAATTTGGTGACCGTTTCTTTTTTATGGGCCTCCAAAGTTTCCCAATATTACAATGATGCCCAAAAAAAAGGTGTCATCAGTTTTTGCTAAATAGCTAATCAGCACTTCAAAATATCGCTGAACTATCTTCGGCAAAAATGAAGCCAAAAGTAGGTTGAATACTTTTTGCTAAAATTTTATTTTATCTTAGAGCTTTTTAAAAAAGTTGAAAAAAAAAAATTGTAGCCACGGTAAAGTTGAACAACTTTTGTAAACATACCAATATAATCTGAACGTGTCAAGATACCCACGGTCTTTCTCGGAGTTACCCTGTATAGAGTTTTAAAAATAGAAATGTCTTAAATGAACTGTGATCCAAACATTTTAAATTCTTAACTTATCTCAGGCCTTTTTTTGCACATTGATAAAAAATATTAATACCTAAGTTTTTATGCTACCGGAAATGTGTCTCACTCATGCTCCTCCCAACGACCGCATTAAAATAAGTATTTTTCTTGTTTACTTAAGCCAAATACCATAAAAATGTAAATTTTAATAAGAACAAAAATAGTTTTTATTTAATAAATATTTGGAGGGTATTTAAGATTCTATCTTGTCGAATATAACGTTTTTACTTGTTTCATTTTAGTTTAGATACTTTTTCTTCATTCAAACACAATAATCTTGTTTAAAAATGTGTAGTTTTCGCTTAGTAAACACACCTAAAACATCCGCATGCATACGTTTAGTAAAGAAAATTTTCATGCATACATACATTTTTATCATTTAAGGAAATCTGTTCTTTTAAAAATCTTTCACTACACAGAAACATACATCACAAAAACCCAATAACGCCTTAAGGCTTGCAACTCATAAATGTATTAATAATTCTGAAAAATATATGAAATGAAAATCAGACAAAACCAACAATTGCTTAGCAGTATATTTGTGAAAAGGTTGCTTTAAACATAAACTTTATTAAATGCAAGTGCCTAAAAAGTCCTGTACATGCATACATATTCAACGAAATATTCTATAAAATGAAACTATGTATACATTTTTTTACCACACCTGGATTTTGTTTTGTAACGTCTTTTTCTTCAAGAACAAATAAGAGATATCTTTCATACATGTACATACTCGTATATATTATTTGTTTTAAAGCATTGCTAAGCTAAAGACGACGACGAAGAGAAAAAGGAATTATTAAAAAACAAACTTTTCGTAATGGTCAGTTTGCCAAAAATATTCTATTTAGAAAAGCAAAATGAAAAATAAAAAAATAAATTGCAGTAGTCTAAAATTGACCCTCATTATTTATGGCAATTAAAACAAATAGGCTTTGTGCACTTATTTTTAGAAACAAGGGGATGAACTTTATACTAAAGCTTGTTTGTCTGGTTTTGTACCATACAGTGCTCCCAAACGACCAAAGTGAACGGTCAAGCATTAATATTTTCAAAGGGTCACTGTAAACTGTTCAGGTACTTTTACCTGGAACCAGTTTTCTGAAGTACAATAATGTTCAGTTCGAAAAGTAATCATCAGCACCAGCCTGGGAAAGTAGGTTTCCTTTGACACTTTTGTTATTCGCTGTATTAAAAGGTGTTGTATCTTTTAGGTATTAAAAATTGTTAAGCCTTAATTTTGAATAAATTTTTTATATCCATTGATAAGATGCTGTTTGTGGTCATTTTTGTAATGTTTTGATTTTTAATGTATTGTGGCAGGAAACACAATAGAATTGTGTTTAGAAATCTGCGATAAGACAATAGTACAAGTAAATATAAATATGTTGCAACCACTAAAAGCCTAACGGGGGTTAAAACCTGATTGAATATTCATATAATATAATAAAATACTCCAGTAAGAGGTTAAATTGATTTAGTCCTTAAATATTGAACACGTGCTTCAGTTTAACGCATTTTGAATCCTATTAAAATCACGTAATTTTTCACTTTTATTTATGATAAAACAAAAATGTTAGTAACACTTGATTTAAGGAAACTGTTCTTATAAGTACTTTAACACGTGCTTTAAAAATATATAGATAAAATTTTGGTATGTTTAAACAATAATATCTTTTTTAGCTTTAAATATAAAATGTCTTATTTGACTAATATTTATTCTGCTGCTGATACTCTTAGTCACGTTTTTTAAATGGCTTTTGTAGCAGCTAGAAGCACATGACACCACAACTAAAAATTTTTATTTTTAATTGATCATGTCCTTGCACATGAATATCGTGACAGATATTATTTTAATTTCTTCCAAATACCTTTGCGATAAACATATAACATTTATATGTTTGCTCAATCACCCTGACTTACGGTTCTCTGGTCTATAATTTAAATAAAGTTAATACCAATATGTCCACAGACGTAGATATGTACATACTTATTTATGTGATGTTAACATTTGTGTATATTCTGAAAGATCTATATTTTATCAATATTAATTCTTTAATAACTTACATTTTTAAGTATATGAAACAAAATATTTAATTCAGCTGACTGAGTTATTAGTCATGAGCTTTTATTTTATTCAAACTAACAATAAATAAGCAACATAATCGCAAGACTATACACCAATACCCCGCTTTGCTTCTTTTCGTTTTGCTTTTTTTTCGAAGTCGTTGCTGAATTAGCACTAATTTTCACTCGTTAGATTTTCGAAGTTGCGTTGTTTTGGTCTTTAATTTTGTTCCAGTCATTTTTTTTTTAATTTTTTTCTAAAAGATGGCAAATAATTTTGTTTCTACATAATTTCACCTTGCCATGATAACTCGAGGATTCCCTTACTAATTGAAAATTAACGCAATTTTAATACAGTTTTATATTATGTATGAATTTCTATTTTAATAGTGAACCTTTATTTATGTAAATTGTATTACAGTATGTTAATTTTCTCAACAGGCTATAAGTTCAAATCTGCGAAACTGCAAATTATTATTTTTTATTTTATTTTTCTTTTTGCGAGGGCACGCGCACTTGTTTACATGTTCATTGCAAATTGATATCTAAAATGCAATTTCTTGAACATAAATAACAAAAAGCTTTAGATATCAGCAGTCGAAGGCTCTGGGAAAAAGAGAAAGAGATATATGGAATATTAATCGTCAGGGTTGGGGAATTTCGTACTAACCAAGAAGTAATAACTTGTAAAAATGAATGTGAGAACTTCTCATATTCAATTTTCGTTAAAAACATTGGTTAAATGGTTGATATTCCTACTAACTAGCACCACTTGAAATAGTGGAAAAATTGAACAAACAACGCTGATGAGATGGCGTAGGGGCCTCGAAATCAGTACTGATCCGTTCTGCTGGTTTAATGACTATGAAAAAATATTCTTAATATTCCACTCTCAAAAATAATAAATAGAATGTAATCACGTTCATTATAATTATATATAAAAAAAATAATTTGCAGTTTCGCAGATTTATTAATTAATACAGTTTTATTTTCACTTTCTTTTGCCAATATTAGAGTTCAGCTTAGTGTGTAGTATCTTTTGCTACGAATATCAATTACTACAAGAAAATGCGAATTGGTACTTGGACCAATTTTTTGTAAGAGAAAGCCGACTTACAGCCAGTATGGACTCATCAGACAGTGATTAATTTTTATTTGGTTTTTTATAAATAATTTAAATATTTTATTTTGTTTTAATTGAATATATTTTTTGTATATATGTAATAAAATTTTATATTATTTTTGTTTTTTAAATATATAGTTTGTTCAATTTTCTTTTTAAAAAGTACTCTTTTCGTACCCCTGGAACCTATCTTTGATCTTTACATGGTTTGCTATAGAAAATCATAATTCACATTGCGTCGTTTCAATTTGCGTCGCGTTTTGCTTGGAACGTAACCACGACGCAACGTGTGGTATTGGACTATTTTAACAAAGTAGTGCTGACTAAAAATTAACTACGATATGTGATTATTAATTTTCAATATCATACCGCAAACTCTGTTGATATGATCTAAAATGGCTGAATATTGATCTGATTACTTCAAACCACATTGCCTTCCAGTCACAAATAAGGATTTGTTAGTCCACATTTTGTCACGTTTAATTCAGAAATTATTAAAAATTTAAGTGACATGTGGAAGCTTAACATCTATTTCAAAATTAAACTTGTTAGCATAGTAAAACTTTTTTAGAAATAATGTTAAGTTCAATCTTTCGGTCATTGTTCTAAATAGATACAAAAAGCAGTCACGAATGTTAACTTTCTTATAATGGTATTTTTTGCAGTCTGATACATTAATAAAATTTTTAAAATGTATTCTGGCTGGGACTCAAGTAAAGAAAAAAATTTAGTCTTAATTGCCTTATATCCCATAGAAATTATTATATGTAAATATATAATTTAATTTTGTATATTATCAACCATTTTATTTCAATATTTCCAAATAAGAATTGAATTTTAAATATAATCAGTAGCTGCGAAAAAAGTGTCAACATGTTTTTAACCTTGTTGTCTACAGCAAATGGAAAACATGCTTGCTGGCTGGCAGGCAGGCAACGAGCAAACAAAACAATAAAAACTTTATATATACATACATATATCTATGTGAATCCGACACCACTCATGACAAGCTTTTACAAATACAATTTTAATAGCATTTATTTTGCATATACATACCTATAAGCTGTTTTAATGTAAATTTTAATTAAAAGTAAATTTTTGGTGTCGTCAATAAGAGCGATAAACAATGAAAACAAAAATACAGCAACTAATATTTTTTTTCTTTTGTTAATTGGTATACAGTAGATATTTTTTTATAAATAAGTTCAAGCCGAAAAAAACTGCGTTGAAAATTAAATATTGTGTGTTTTGGAAAAATTTACATATTCCTGTTTTATAGATAGTCAGATATTTAATGGAAGGGTTGTTGCCTAGTGATGACGTTTTCTGTACAAATAGACAGACAGACTATAGATACTTATGGATGTATATTTTCTTTACGAAACTAACACATCAAATAAAATATCTGCTTACTTAAGAATCTACAATGTACATTGCATGTGTGTGTATGCTTTGTAATCAAAAATCTTTTGAATACATTTAGGGTTGCAAACTTAAAGCGAAAAAAGAAAATCTTATGAAATGAAATCGAAATTTGTATAACAATAAGAATAGATTAGGGCTGTCTGATTTAATATCAACTTTTATTATGATATGTGGCAGTATTTTGAAAAGTTCTGAATTTCAAAATGTATTGTATTACGTGTGAGGTATTGGTCAAAAACATTTTATTTTGTTTCTTAGCTGCAGTTCTATTTATTTATACAAACAAACTTTGTAGTTTTATATTTTAACTAAATTAAGTTGTTTTTTCTATTTCTTATTTCAGCTGTCCAACGAGGGCGTGTTCCGCCCACACAACCAGGTTTGACGGGCATGCATGGTCAATATCAATTAGCCAATGGTGATCCTATGGGTGTTGCCGGTTTCAATGGTCACTCTTACCTTAGTTCCTACATATCATTACTCCTGCGTGCTGAACCATATCCCACTTCCCGTTATGGCCAGTGTATGCAACCCAATAACATAATGGGTATTGACAACATATGTGAGCTAGCAGCCCGTTTACTCTTCTCAGCTGTTGAATGGGCTAAAAATATACCCTTCTTTCCTGAGTTACAAGTGACGGATCAGGTGGCATTATTACGTTTGGTGTGGTCGGAACTATTTGTGCTTAATGCTAGCCAATGTTCGATGCCTTTGCATGTGGCGCCACTGCTGGCGGCAGCTGGTTTGCATGCCTCACCCATGGCTGCTGATCGTGTTGTGGCCTTTATGGATCATATACGTATCTTCCAGGAGCAGGTGGAGAAATTGAAGGCATTACATGTAGATTCAGCAGAGTATTCCTGTCTTAAGGCTATTGTGCTGTTTACCACCGGTAAGTTGTTGGATATCCTGTATAAGGATGTGTCAGCACTACTTAGCAAAGTTTCTCAGAAACTGTGTTCACTTAATGCCACCAATGCTAGTCACAATTCTTCTGATAGTTCCGATAGGTCAACTGAAAGTCAACAATTGGCTGATGAAATCATGATGGTGGTCAAGGATCATTTAGATGAATTATATCGCAACGAACCAGAACAGTATCAGCAACAGAATTCAGCTGCTGCCATGCATTTGGTAACATTTATGAAGACTGTAGCTGGTGTTGAAGCTGTTACACAAAATTCTCTTTCGCAAAGTAAGGAAAATCATGTACCTAACAATCTTATCCAGGAAAATGAAAAGCCTTCTACCTCAGCGGCAATTGTGCCCTCTGCTACAAGCGCTTTTAGTTCTTGTGCTACTTCTCATAGAATTTCAGTAACCCAAAACCAACCACAACCTCCAGAAGATTTACTCACCGCTTTATATAATTCGGCTAATAATGCCAATTCAGTAAATAACGCTAATAACAGCAGTGGTTTGGGTAACTCTGTCAACTCACTAACTCTTAATCTGAGTGATTCTCCAGGGAATACAAATAATAATATATCTACTTCTACCTCGAGCACCATCATGACAAATCCTGCTTATCCATCGCCCTCGCAGCTACATAGCCAGCAGCAACAGCAGCAAACACAGCAACAAGCTGCTGCAGCCGCTGTTGCTACTGCAGCTATGTTCTATCAAACACCTCCACGTTCTGCTTTTGGTTCTGCCTTCGATATGTTTCATCATAGTACGCCATTCGGGGTTTCTCATGCAGCGGCTGCCGCTGCAGCAGCTGCCCACTCCTCAACGAGCAGCTCTTTTAGTAGTCCTAGCTATAGATATTCGCCATATAGTTTTGGTAGCAGATGGCAATTATAGAGATTACTTTAAAATGATTTATTTTCTAGACCTAAACCACATAGTCCTAAATACCAAATATTAAAATTTTTGCCTCAGTGTACTTAATACTTTAACTAAAGCGACATTTGTAGATACTGTAAATTTAGTTTAATAGCTTCCTAAAATCAGTAGTGTTTGAACAGTATTAGGAGTGTATTTATATTGTAAATGCAAAAAATTATTTAAGTTATAGTCTAAATATATAATCTTATTCTATTAGTGCCTATTTATTAACCCAATTTATTTTTGCTTTAATTCTAAGTATTACTTATTTAACAAAAACGAAAAACATTTTACCTAATACAACTTTAAAAAAAAAATTCAAATGGTCTTCTCTCACTATTATTTTTAATAAAACAAGGATATATGAGGGTTTTGTGAGTTATATTTCTAATAATTAAAGATAACACCAAGGTGGAATTTTCTAGTCTAATTAATTGGGTAACATTTTTTATTTATTTTTAGTTAAATGAGGATAGAATGTATTGAAATAATTATATAATTGTGATAAACACAAATTGTGCAAGCTTTTATAAAGAAACGTGCTAGCGCAAAATGATGCACGAAGATATTAATTACATTTCGTATATTATTTTAATATGATTGGATGATTTTCTAATTAGGATTAGTAAATCAGAATTGGCATTTTTCTTGCAATACTTTAACTAAATTTAACTATAATTTTAGTTTTTGGACGTAATTAAAATTATACTTAAATTGCAGATTTACTAACATTTTCCATAATTTACTAACGAAAATTCGATATAACGAATAAACAAATGCTCCCGTTAGATCCTCTATATTACGAAATAGACGTCTGAACAAATATACTATTTGTATACGTGACGTACACGTATACGTATACGTGTAGTGCCAAAGCATGAAGTAGCAAACAACGAAAGCCAACATATTTTTGAGCACAGCAAATTTGTCGATTGCAACTAGTTGCTGGTACTCCTCGTGCTTACTACTTTCAAATATTTGTACGATCGGGTCATGTACTTCTAACGAATTGGCACATGTACAACAAGTATTACTTGCCTGCATGAAGAACATGTTCATGTATCAGTTCTTACAAATTATGTGAAGATAATATATAATTTTATATATAAGTTTTAAGTTCAACTGGGCCTACCTTATTTATTTATGAATAGCTATATGTTACAAGGAATTTTAAATAAAAATTAAAAATTTCGCAATAAAAGGATATAAAATCGTAAGAAAAAAAATAAAGTGCTTAATAATTCCCTTTTATGTATGTGTGTTGGCAAGGTGTTCCAAAGACTGATTGTATAGATTACGAATTGCCGTTTGAATAACAGGCGCCTATATTTAATCTGATTAATATTCGTACCGCAATAATACCTAGTGAACACAACTCTTGTTTTTATAAGTTTGTTTAATAATACTAGATTTTTAAGCTTAAGGTCTTTATGTTATATACATATATATATATATATATATATATATATATAAATGTACATACATATATATATATATATATATATATATATATATATATATAAATGTACATACATATATATATATATATATATATATATGCATATACATATGTATATATGTACATACATGCATACATACATATATATATATATATATATATATATATATATATATATATGTATATGTATATACATATGTACATATATATACATATATATATATATATATATATATATATATACATACATATGTATACATATGTATATATACATACATATGTATATATATATTATTTTTTCAATATTTCTTTAACCTTTGGCTAAATTATTCAGGAAATTTTTATCTTTTGTTATATTTTCTTCTTCCAATTAAGCATTTTTTTATATTCAATAATTGTACAATAATATAAAAAATCATTGTTTTGCTAAACAATAACAATATATTTGTACTTATGTATAGTATAGTTTTGTCTTCTGAATGCGGCACTCAAGAGATGGCCCACAATTGTGCCCTAAATAAGCGAATTAGGGGATAGCGTTCAACTGAGAGTTTTTAGTAGTTGCCTAATTCATAATCAAATTCTAATTTTATAAATTGTTTTTTTACATATTTTGTATAGAAATTTGTCAAATAAAAATGCTATAAGCGTGAAATATTATTATTTTGAACCCAGTCTTTTGTATATAACTTTGCTGGTTATTTTTTGTATTCCAATAATAATCGCAAAAAAGACGTTTTAATCAGGATTCACATATCCTTACTCACTACGCACTCATACAATTCATGTAGAAAGATGTGTAAATAAGTTTGATTGCATGTACTTATATATATGTATATATATATATATATATATATATATATATATATATATATATATATATATATATACATATATATATATATATATATATATATATATATATATATATATATATATATTTAGAGAACAACACAACAGTTTTTTTGTTGTATTTACCCTTTCATTGACTTTCATGGCAATTAAGTAATTATGAATTTTCAATTTGCCTGCTTGTATTATTGGTTGCTTGCTTGTATTATTGGTACCGATGTGTTAAAAAACAGACTTGAATAAACATAGCATTTGTAACAAATGCTTTTTTACGCAAAATTTTAAAATCTTTTTTAACCATTAAATGACAAGCTACACATATATACATACATATGTGTTATATAACATATATGTATGTATTTATGCATAACTATAGCGAGAAATTTCACTCGACCACCTGCAAAAGGTGTAAAATATTTTTTGTTGAGGTTGAAACAATTTTTTTAAAAGAAAAAAGATTTTACTGTATATAGAGATCAATAATCAAGCAGGTAGTCTTTAAGGGATGTATGTATATATGCATGAATGTATGTATATACGTATGTATGTATGACTTTAGGGTTTTTAATCGTATTGTAATGACTTCCTTCAAAATCACACATAAAAAAATTTCAATTAACTTGTAAGTAATTGATGAAAGGATTGAGTACAATAAAACAATGTTGTTTTGATAAACTCCATCATCTACATAAACATAATTGATGAAAGGATTGAGTACAATAAAACAATGTTGTTTTGATAAACTCCGTCACCTATATGTACGTATATGCATATTTGTACGTATATGCATATTTGTACGTATATGCATATTTACAACTTGAATGCATTGTTTCTTGTCTTAATAATATAAGAAACGTACGTGACTTACATCTTATACATATATATATGTACATGCAGGTACGTATGTACATGCAAATACGGTACATACATATGTATGTATGTATGTGTAGCTTGTCATTTGATCATTAAAAAACGTTTAAAAATTTTCCTACAAAAACTTATTACAAATACTATATAATGACCCATTTTTTAACGCGTTTCGTTATCTGCTAACAATAGAAACTGGAAAAGGCCATAAATTGCAAATTGATCATTACCCAATAACGAAAATAATCAATGAAAGGGTAAACACATTTACATAAATACTTATTCACACATCTCATCCCTGCAGGAGATCGAACTAGTATCAAATTAGTATTGCACTAGTACAAAAATCACCAGTACTAGTTCCCAAATGTGAACTTTCCTATACCATGTTCATGCTCAAATTAACATTGAGTGTGTTTGGAAAATTACTAGTACCATTGCTACTACATGGAAACTAGGGGGATACTAGTACTACTAGTACTAGTATAATTTCTTCTAGTCGTATACTTGCATAATCAGTTCTGCATTAAGAACTGGTTCATATATAAAAAAATCCCTAAATTTATTGGTTTTTTAAACCCAATGAAATTTGTTAAGTCTTTGTCTTCACAAGCAATTTTTGGTTCATCAATTCTTAATTTATAAGAGGAAATGGAAAGTTTCTCTTATTTAGTTTTTAAAATGTCACTTTTTTAACACACAAGAAAACTGCGGCTTAATTACATCAATTATCGATTAAATAAACTGATATGCAGGTGGCAAAGTCTTCTAATACTATTCTTTGTTTCAAATTTGAATTTGTTTAAAAATCGTAACAATTTAAAATAAAATAAATGAAAATGCGAATTAGCAATTCGCTTTAACATTATCAAAAAGTAATATGAAATTCTTCAAGTCAAATCAGTCTACAAATGAACTACTTGAAGTACTAGTACTTTTCTGTATATGTCCAATCACCTTTTGAACTATTGCTTCCTATACTAGTAATCGTACCAGTAGCTTAAAGACAATTAACGCTTATCCTCCTGCAGGGTTTATATGATTTACAGAAACTCATTGTACCACATGAAGTGGTACATAGTTTCTACGGTACTTGATTTATCGTGTTCATATTTTTTGAGTACATATTTGGCTGTGGCTATTACTTGAATGTATTCGACAAACAACATTTCACTGCTTTAGTGCTGAGAAATATAAGAAGTATGTGATGTAAGTGAAACAAAAGCGAATCTTCACGTGTAGCAAAAATATTTATTCGATGCAGACCTCTATTACGAATGGTCAGCTTATTTTACACCCGGTTTCACGAATGGTACAGAAAAAATCAAAAATCGTTGCAATACTGTTAATATTATTATTGGCTGCTGTTTTTACATATATTTTTATCTTGGACCACCACCCAGATTAGGAAAGATGAGAAGATAGACATTTTTTTGTAGGTATTTCAATCTTTTTTTTTTTTTTTTTGTTCCTCGCCAGATAATTTTTGCAACAGGGCCGGCGAAGGTGGGTGGTGTTACTCTGCATTTAGTACATGATAGTGTCAGTCGCTGCCAATTATCTTCAGTGACCAGTGACTATTCATCATTGAAACAGGCAGGCAACAACTAACACAACCACGCACTAATGCTGATGAGAAGAATTCAACACAATGTTTCATGACTCAGCGCGGGCTCGAACTCAGGACCCTCCGCTTCTCGTATTCTACTACTTCAGCCAACAGCACCCACAAGAACGATAATATTTCGGATAATAATGCCAATATCGCAAGAAAGGCTTCTATATAATATTTTTTCAACCGGTTTTCTTACAATTTTACATGTAGACACTGTAACATCTAAAAGAAACTTAAAAATTTTGTTTTAAATTACCTACACACACACACACACATATATATATATATATATATATATATATATATATATATATGTACCCATTAAAAAACATGTGGACTAATCCATAATCGAGCTATAAAGGAGTAATGACTTGTTCATCCATTTGGAGTAATAAGCGAGCTATCGAAACTTTTTTTTGTTTTGTTGTTTATGCCTCGCTTAATACTCCAAATGGATCAATGAGGTTTGGGTTTTTTGTTCTTTGACATAACTGTTAATTGTTGATGTTTTCGTTTTGTTTTTCTATATTGTCAGTTTAGTTTTAAAAAGTGAAAGACGTGTTATTAAAAAAATCGAAAAGGTACGGGGATATCAACAAGTTGTTGATAATGTGTCAAAATTTAGTTTCTAAGCGTCATTTAAGACGACTAATTGAAAAATTACTCACTTTATGCTCTTTTAGGAGACAAAAACGATTACTCCATCTGTCGCCATTTTCAAGACCAAAGGGAGTACTCCATAAGGAGTGTAATATGAGTACTTGTGTCTGCGGACATGCTTTGTTAAAAATCCAATGAGTCCCGGAGTTTTATGGAGTAATCCATTACCCGCAGAGGAGGGCTCCAAGATTATTCTTTCGATGATCCTATTTTTTACTGGGTATACATAGGTATATTTTTTTATGGACGTAATGATAGCAACTATCAATAGTGGCCCCACGACAACTTCACTAGCACCACTAGTAGTATTATCAGTATTATTCCTACGTCCTCCTTAGTTCCTAGGTAAGGAGGTTCGGAACTGATGCGCATATTTAATCGTCAGTTGCTAACGAATCCTAAGACGTACTAACTCTCCTACGAATCTGTGCTAATCTGCGAAGTTCTATTAGAACAAGCTGTACAAAACTACACACGCTGGTCCAATTCAATAAGGATTCCAGCATGGTCGGAATAATATTCTCCGGGCTGATCGTACGCCCCAAACCTTGCTCTAAATACGACCTTCAGTTGCTGAATCGTGAGCAGACAAAGTCGACATGCTCAGCATCCTCAACCACATTCCCACCACAATGTGGACAGAACGGCGAGTCGTCGTGCTTAAAACGAAATAGATATGACCTAAAGCAACCATGTCCATCTTCCCTTTTCAGTGGTTGACCACCGTTCTTGCCATTTTTGCATACATAAGTCAGAGTTATCCCTATTCATGATTTCTAAATCGATAGGGATCATACCCGCAATGATAAAAGCCGCCTCGTCCGACACTGTCCGAAATGCACTACATACTCTTAAAGCAGCTAGCCTATACACAGGGGATACCAGCCCCACATATGTGGAATATCTAAGTGAGTCTGACCATTCCGGGTGTG
This sequence comes from Linnaemya tessellans, assembly GCA_951800035.1. Taxonomy (NCBI): domain Eukaryota; kingdom Metazoa; phylum Arthropoda; class Insecta; order Diptera; family Tachinidae; genus Linnaemya; species Linnaemya tessellans. The sequence goes on from OX637532.1 coordinate 57,081,849, forward strand.
CATATAGGATAATGCTCCTTACTACTCCAGCGAGCAGTTTCCTCTGAAGATACTTTGGCCCTCTCGTGTTTGGCATGATCCGAGATAGCGCCAAACAGGTCCCTGATGCTTTGGATGCTGTATATCGCAAGTGCTCGCGAAAAGATAGCCGTGTGTCAATCATCACGCCCAGATATTTCAGAAATGCCTTTGATTCTATGGAACAGGTGCCAACATTGAGGGTAATAGTTTCCCTAGCCTTACGACTACTAATCAAAACCGCTTCGGTTTTATGATCAGCTAGAGTCAATCCCATTGCAGTGATCCAGGACTTTACTAATTGTACGCTGGCATTTGCAATGGTTTCTGCCTCCAGCAATTCCTTAGCTTCACACACCAGCGCTATATCGTCTGCGAATCCCACAATCTGTACTCTCTCAGGTAACCTCAACCTTAGTACTCCATCATACATTACGTTCCACAACAACGGTCCAAGTATCGATCTTTGGGGAACACCACCACTAATCCTACGTTTCCCGCATCTGTACTATAGATCAATTCCCTATACCGGAAATAATCCTGCACTATCCCTATCAGATATTCTGGGATGTCCAATCGAGTTAGAGCATCAACAATATGCACCCAGCTCGCTGTGTTGAACGCGTTCTTCACATCCAGCGACACAACTACACAGTACTCCTTTGTGCCATTCCTCCAACTCCTGCCATAGATAGTCCGTGCAGCAGTTTCTACTACCACGTTTATGGCATCCACTGTTGACCTCGCCCTCCTGAAGCCAAATTGGTTGTCTGATAGACCATTTCTGTCTTCAACGCAATTCCCAAGTCTTCGGCAGATCACACCCTCTAGCAACTTCCCACATTTATCTATCATACACAGTGGCCGATAAGATGAGGGATCATCTAGGGGTTTATTGGCTTTTGGTATTAATACCAACTTCTGCCTCTTCCATCTTGTTGGAAAAATTCCCCTACCTAAGCATGTATTCACCATTCTTAAGAACTGCTCGGGACAAAGCCTGACGGCCTCCTTTAATACTATATTTGGAATGCAGTCGAGTCCAGGTGCCTTCTTGTCTCTAAACCTAGAGACAACGTCCTCAATCTCAGCTATTGTAACCGGGGGAAAATTTAATGTCCCAATTGGAGGGTTGTGCTCCCAAGGTGGTGCGTCCTGCTGGGGAAAGAGATGGTCTACAATTTCCTCCAGGATAGGCCCCTCACTCGGTTGCAACGGGTTCAGGCATTTAAGTTTTTTGGTGACCAGCTTATATGCGAGACCCCAAGGATTATCATCCACCTCATCACATATATTAAGAAAACACTGCCGCTTGCTCCTACGAATTGCATCCTTTAGGGCCTTCCTCCTATTCCTGTAATTCTGTTGGTATACGCTATTCTCTAACCTACCTCGAGTTCTTGTATACTGCCTTCTGGCACGTATACACTCCGCCCTCAAGCCGGCAATATCATCATTCCACCAATAAACCGGTGGCCCCTTTCCGGATCTTTTCCGCCTCACCATAGATGCATCGCACGACCGTGTGATATGGTTTACCAATTGTTCTGCCATATCCTCAGCTGAACCATTTAATTCCATACAGATGGCAAAAATATCCTTATCAAAGGTATTCACTTTCCATCCCGACAAACCTTGTGCACGGGGAGTCACATGCCGTATATCATCCTGTATATCCATAATAATGGCACTGTGATCGCTGTGAGTATAAACATCTGATACTCTCCAGTTTACACGGTTTATAATGGTATCGCTGGCAAACGTAATATCAATAATTGAACCACCATTTCCTCCTCTAAATGTTTCCTCATCTCCAGAATTCATAAGCACAACATTCAGCGCAGAAAGGGCCTCTAATAGCATCCTTCCCCTTGCATTCGCCAAGGGGCAGCCCCATTCAACAGCCCACGCATTGAAATCCCCTGCTATTATAACAGGACTCCTGGCTGCAGCGTCCATCACTGTGTTGTCTATAATAACACGAAAGTCATCAATAGAATACCTAGGAGGAACATAACAGCTGTACAAACATATGCCGGAAACAGTGACCCCCGTGTACCCACATTGCGGTGATAACCTCTCCCTCAATATCAAAGAACCGGTAGTCCATATAGCTGCTGTATCTGTATCATCAGTAACCCAACTTGCAGATACAATCTTCTTATATGGCTCGCTGAGTACAGCAACGTCTACCTTTAAATCTCGTACGGTTTGCCTAAGCAACTCCTGTGCTGCTTGGCAATGATTGAAATTTGGCTGTAATATGCGCATCCTGATTATTAAGTACTGTTTAACCCTTAAGCTTTTGTAGCGCCCTCTTGTAGTACGGGCAAACTACGCATCCGGTGACATGGTCACCATTAGTACTTCCACCCTTTCTACAGAGTATGCACGAAAGTCTGTTGGAACATGTTGCAATCTTGTGGCCAGCTTCCCCACAACGCAAGCAATTTCCGGATAGATCCTGGCCGCTACAATTCGTCGCCCTATGTGCAAAATCGAGACAGTTGTAGCACCTCTTCGGTGCTATCTTTTCCCGTATTCGACACACGACCCAGCCGATGCGTATCTTGGACATCTCTAGAAGACGTCTAGCTAGAGGAGCACTCAGGCCAATCGTGGCAGTTTGTGTTCCCCCATACGCTCTCCTCAGTGATTTAATTGCAGTCAACTGCAGTACCTTAAAATCGTTGGATTTACTAACTATGGCGTCATAGATGTCCTCCTTGGAAGTCACCTCATCTATGTCCCTAATTTCAATCCTAACCTCTTGGGATAGTGCCCGTACTTCGGCAGTTCCACCCAGTACCGCTTCCACCTCCGATCTGGACACACCTATGTTCTGGTGAGCGGGTTTAGTGAGCTCCAGTAGCAGCTCACCCCTCCCAGTCTTCCGAATGCCCTTCACATTCTCCCCCAGATTACTAAGTTTAGGGTCCTTCTTCACTTGCCTGAGAATCTCAGCATAGGAAGCGTTCCCACATGTTTTAATAACCAGGGCATCCGAACGTGACCCCTACTTACTCCTAATCCTATTTCTATTCACTTCCCTGGGACGGACCTTTATCCACCCAGGTTCCTTAGTGCCTGGGTTCGGCAAAGCAGCACCATTCGCTGCCGCCGATCCCACACAGCTACCCTCACTACTCCTGATAGCATCTACTGCATCCTTCCTCTTCTTCTTAGCCCTATTCCCCTTTGGCCCAAGAGTACTTTCATCTCTCCTACGCTTCGGGGTCGCACCGGCAGGGACAGGAGGAGATGGTCTTACCATAACCCCTGTCTGCGTCTGCTTATTGCAGTGCACCTTGAGCTGACCAGTTCCACTGCTCAGCTCATCTGCCACCTGCATATACAATGCCTGTATTTCTCGAGACATCGATACTATATCCTTGTGGACATTCGATGTTGTCTTGAGAAAGTCTAATAGCTTTGCTATCCTCTCTCCTAGTTTTTCAACCTTGCCTTTTGGTTCCTGACCACCACCATCTGTGGTGCCAAAACCTCCCCTATGCGGCGTGTTCACCGCCGTAGGGGGCGATCTCGCGATCACCGGCCTCTTCAGGAATGGATTCTCAATTTCGCCATTTCCTGAGCTTTCCGCTTTCGCTTCTAAATTATTTCTATTGTTCTTCATTCAATTGGGTCCAAACTCGCAGCCGCTGTCTCCGTTCGTTGTGCAGTCACGTTTAGATCCCATGGGTGTCTTTGCAAGCAGTGAGGTCCATGCGAGGGTTGACGAAGAGACCTTATGGATCAAGCCGCCAGAGCCAGATCCGTGCTAACCGGGAATCAACATCCGGACCTACACCACCAACTTAATGATGACGAACTTCAAACGTACTTTGAGACTTGCCAAGTTTTAATAGGACGGAGGCAGTTGTGGCATTAAACTGAGAGCCATTTCTGTACAAATTCACTCATACATACTTAAGTCCCAGAATACCACATCTACCAGCCCAGGGTTCTACCATTTCAAATCGTTCTCCCAGGAATGCCATAATTAAGACCGTACTGGACTTGGTCTTAATGCCAGGGACTTCAAAGCCCCATCTCAGTGTGCCAAATAAAGGGCCACACTGAATAACAGGTCTTCTTGGGGCATCTTTGTTCAAGCCCTCCAACCCGTTATAATAACACAGGGCCTCGAGGTCGTTACTCCCCGTTATCCGTACAAATATCCTTATGGATTTTATATACGAATATCCTTGCGGATTATACATATGTATATATGTATATTAGCGTGACATTCTGTTATATGGAAAAAATTTTTTTATCAAATTTTTTAAGTCTCACCCCCCAAATCGGTTCTGTTTTATGAAAAAAAAATTAGAAAAAAATTTCATAGCGATAAGTTAAGTTTTGGGCGTGCGCACGCCCTTCAAAGTTTTATATGAGCCTTACAGTATGAACTATATTGATATTTTGGTCATATATTTTTAAAATGTCTTTTGAGCCTAAAATGGTGTTATTATAAGTTGTAAGTTTAATTTTTAAATTATTTAATTTAATTCTAGTCAAAAGGCAGCAAGATATCAAATCGTATAAAACTTTGAAGGGCGGGCGCACGCCCAAATCTCAACTAATCGCTATAAAATTTTTTTGTATTGTTTTTTCATAAAACTGAACCGATTTGGGGGGTGAGACTTGGTAAAATCAAACTTTTGAAAATTAATGTCACCCTAATGTATATATATATATATATATATATATATATATATATATATATGTATATATACATATCCCAGAATATCTGATAAGGATAGTGCAGGATTATTTCCGGAATAGGGAATTGATCTATAGTACAGATGCGGGAAACGTAGGATTAGTGGTGGTGTTCCCCAAGGATCGATACTTGGACCATTGTTGTGGAACCTAATGTATGATGGAGTACTAAGTTTGAGGTTACCTGAGAGAGTACAGATTGTGGGATTCGCAGACGATATAGCGCTGGTGTGTGAAGCTACGGAATTGCTGGAGGCAGAAACCATTGCAAATGCCAGCGTACAATTAGTAAAGTCCTGGATCACTGCAATGGGATTGACTCTAGCTGATCATAAAACCGAAGCGGTTTTGATTAGTAGTCGTAAGGCTAGGGAAACTATTACCCTCAATGTTGGCACCTGTTCCATAGAATCAAAGGCATTTCTGAAATATCTGGGCGTGATGATTGACACACGGCTATCTTTTCGCGAGCACTTGCGATATATAGCATCCAAAGCATCAGAGACCTGTTTGGCGCTATCTCGGATTATGCCAAACACGAGAGGGCCAAAGTATCTTCAGAGGAAACTGCTCGCTGGAGTAGTAAGGAGCATTATCCTATATGCACACCCGGTATGGTCAGACTCACTTAGATATTCCACATATGTGGGGCTGGTATCCCCTGTGTATAGGCTAGCTGCTTTAAGAGTAAGTAGTGCATTCCGGACAGTGTCGGACGAGGCGGCTTTTATCATTGCGGGTATGATCCCTATCGATTTAGAAATCATGAATAGGGATAACTCTGACTTATGTATGCAAAAGTGGCAAGAACGGTGGTCAACCACTGAGAAGGGAAGATGGACTTATACATTAATACCCGACATCAGACTGTGGCTGACTAGGAAACATGGTGATCTGAACTATTACCTAACACAGTCCTTGTCTGAACATGGTTGCCTTAGGTCGTATTTATTTCGTTTTAGGCACGACGACTCTCCGTTCTGTCCACATTGTGGTAGAAATGTTGTTGAGGATGCTGAGCATGTCGTCTTTGTCTGCTCACGATTCAGCAACTAGAGGTCGTTTTTACAGGAAGGTTTGGGGCGCACGATCAGCCCGGTGAATATTATTCCGACCATGCTGGAATCCTTATTGCATTGGACCAGCGTGTGTAGTTTTGTACGGCTTGGTCTAATAGAACTTCGCAGATTAGCACAGATTCGTAGGAGAGTTAGTACGTCTTAGGATTCGTTAGCAACTGACGATAAAATATGCGCATCAGTTCCGAACCTCCTTACCTAGGAACTAAGGAGGACGTAGGAATAATACTGATAATACTACCCACCTTGATGAAATGCCAAAGCTGTCCCAGGGTGGTGCTAGTGAAGTTGTCGTGGGGCCACTATTGATAGTTGCTATCATTACGTCCAAAAAAATATATATGTATATACTAGCTACACCCAGTGTGGTTCGTTACCCCCATCGTCATGAAATAAAATAAACATTTGTAAGAAACAGTATGTATATACATACATAAGTATATTTCTGTATAATAACTTAAAATTACAATTACATACATAAAAATAATAAATGTTTTATTTAACCGCTTCGGGGTAGACAATATCTTTGTTTTACTCACTTCAATTCTTCGGTTGTCCAACTCTTGAACACACAACATATAACAGGCCATGCGAAAAGCATGGATTTTCTAAATTCAGTCCGCACACCTGTAGTGACTGGCCCTGGAACTTGTTGATTGTAACTGAAAAAGCAAGGCGAATCGGGAACCGCAATCGCTTGAAGTTGAATGGCATGTCGGTGGGAGTGAAGGGAATGCGCAGAATAAGCACATCTTCTCCTTTCGACTTCCGGTTAACCTAAGTCTAAGAATGTATTGGTAGAACATTTTGATATACATAATCATAAAACAAATAAAAAATTTAACTAAATAAATTCTTCTGGTTTTTTGACCTCATTTTTATTATTATTATATTCTGATTTTTTAAGCTTAAGATCTCTTTATTTTAGTTTAATTTTTAATTTCAATAGTTCGTCTCGTGTGACTTCTTCAGGAAATAAAATAATCTACTCCAATCAAAATCGGTTAAGCGTAGCAAAAGCTGTTATCAACCAAGTAAAAACGTATTTTTGAAAAATGCCATTTTTTAGCCAAAAACCTTTATCGATTTTGAGCGACCCCTAAACCTTGATCAATTTTCATGTTTAATATACCAACATTTTTCTTTTATTCAATTAGAAAACAACTTGTGCCATTGACATTTCAAACATTTTTTTTGAAATGCTCTAATATTAATATACAAAAGAATGTCATGTTAGTTACACTTTTTATAACTCAATAGCGGCTAAAAGGATTTGGCTGAAAATTAGTGGGAAGGTAGCTCTGAAGCAGGAGACGGACAATATACCAAAATGGTGGACTTCTTTGAAGTGGACCGCTAATTTTTACCCAACCTCATGATGTGGGTATCAAATAAAAGCGATGTTTGCAAACGAATCATAAAATATAATAAAATGAATTAAAAATAAAATGCCGAACGTCAAAATATGGCGGACTACTACCTTTTATCCACCATAATGATATGGGCACCAAGTGGGATATTTTATGGGACACGACCCAAAATGGTGAGCGCCCCAAAATGATCATATCTACCCCAATTCACAATTAAGTCAAAGTCTTAAGATCTCGAGCATGTATCAGTGTGTATGATTTTGATGTTCGATCTACAAATAGAATATCAAATAATTCCTAAAAAAATTTCAATTTTCCTGTACTAATTTGATATAAAAGAGATTCCCAGTTAAAAATATACGGAAAACGGTTTACCCTAAAATCCATCCTGCAACTTCCCTCTAATTATTTGAATACTTAAACTGGGATAACTTTCGAATGGATCTGTATATTCCCTCGTGGTAAGCGGCGATTGATGAAGTTCTTCGATACCTATAAAAATAGAGTACACTAATTGACCACATATATAATTTCGGAGTATTTTAAAATATACACTTTATTTGAATTTTTCTTTCACTATGTCTCTTGAACACGTGAACGAATTTTGGGCACTACAACCCAACGTGATTTTTGATTGTCAGGAAGTAATTAGGTTTTGGGATTGATCGGTAAAGCCGTTTAAAAGATATTTAAAAAAAGCAGTTTTGAAAAAAAAATTTTTTTGGTATATCGTCAAAAGTACCTGTCCAAACCTATCCCCATTCACAGCAAAAACTTCAAAGGACCTCTTTGAAACGCGACTAGTTTGGTTGGATTTGGTTTAGAAGTTTAAAAGTTATAAGCGGGTCAAACCTATACACAGACATACACATATAGTGACGGCTGCTCAGGAAAGCTTCCTAGGAATTCAAAACGTCGAGATATGGTAAAAACTCTGGGTAAGACCAGAGTTTGCACTTTTTTAGATATTTTCAATTTTTTTAGCGGGAAGTTAAAAAAATGGGAACTATAAAATATAATTAGTTCCATCAATATGTAATGCTCTCCAATTATATTATATCCAAAATACACAAAATTATTTTCTAAGCTCTACACTTAACAAGTCCTAAACTTACGGACTTTTGTCATAGTGAAACAACTTTCATTCGAATAATTCACAAAGACGTAATATCTAAGTATATTGAATAAGTTAAATAAATGTATGATACAGACTTTTCAGTTATAAAACATATGAGAACAATTGCTGAGTAAAGACTTTCTGCCTATCATACATTGGGTACATTTGGCATATTCCATATCAGAATTTGCCGTTTATGGCTTTACTAGAAAAGAGAAGGTTTCTCCTCTGAAGACGTTTTCTACTCGAAATATTTCTTCGACCGTACGAAGACCAAGAGAATCGTTTTTCATTCGGCAAAACTGTTATTTTGTTTGAATTAAACAAATATTAGAACTTATTTCAAAATTAAGGTTCTATTTGTGTAAATCAATCTGTGTAGGTGAAATTTATATGTACACAGAAAAAAAATTAAAAGAAATTTACTCTATTTGCTCTCTTTAACATTATTTGTTTTTATTGTATTCTGATATTTTTTTTATTTGTTTTTGTTTTCATACAAATTTTAACAAAATGTATAAAAAACAAAAACAAATTCGGTAAGTTATTTTATCATTATTGAGTCCTCTATAAGATAAATAAAGTAAGTCCCTTAGTGCACGTAAATACATAAATTATTGTTGATGGAATGTTTATATATCGACTACAGTCTCCTTACATGCAATATTAACATACTTAACCTAAAAACATATGTAACAAATTCTTATATTCTACCAAAATTCTAAAATAGCACACAGGCAAAGAAAACTCTATATTAAAACAAGTAAAAGTGCTATATTCGGCTGTGCCGAGTCTTAAATACCCTTCACATATGTAATTCTTCTTTCTTTCTTGTTGAAACAAATAGTAGGTTTACTTCAAAAATCAAAATGATGTTATCAGTTACTTTTATATTTAAGAAAACGTTTAAATTTTTCGTCTAGGAAGCTAAATGTTTGGCTTTTCTTATTTCTAATACCTCTGAACGTTTTCCCAACCCTGGAAGCGAAATTTTAATTGTTTTTTTATGAATGCAACTCTTCATGAGGTATAAAATAGTTTTATATAATAAAAATCAAGATTTTTTTAACAATTTTAGTCACTTTCATATACCATACTTAGTTTTTTTTTTGTTAATTTTGATATCAATTTTGTTTTTACTAAATTATAAAATAGTTTTAGTTAGCAAAATAAAATAAATAACGTCAGTTGCCTATTTGACTACTTTTATGCAAACAAATTTTAAATTTCCCAAATTTTTAAAAGTTTTTTTATCAATGCAAATCTTGATCAGGTATAAAGTGGTTTTGTTTAAGAAAAATTCAAAATTGGTACCCATTTTGGTTATCACATGTACTAAAATATACTGCATGTACCAAAAAAAATTAATTTTCCCAACCCTGCAAGTGAAATTTTAATTTATTTTTGTTTTTTTGTTTTTTACCAATGCAACTCTCTATGAGGTATAAAGTAGTTTTATTTAAGACAAATTTACAACTTTTAAACATTTTGGTCACTTTCATATACCATAAAATATTGCACTTGTCGAACCCTGCAGTCGAAATTTTGATTTATTTTAATTTTTTGATACCAATTTTGTTCTTCCTAAAATATAAGACAGTTTTAGTTAGCAAAAAAATAACAACATCAGTAGCCTGTTTGATTACTTCCACGTATAAAAAATTCAATTTCCCACCCCTGGAAGCAAAAAATTAATTTAAAAATTTTTTTAGGCCAATACAAATCTTCATGACGTATTTTTGCATATAATAACGCCCACTAAAGGGAGTGGGTTCCAAAAACTAGTTTTTTTAATTTTATGGCTCCAAGTATAACGCGTTGGACCTTCTTTAATATAAAAATATATCATTTACTTAAAAAATTACAAAAAAGCTAAAAATTATGTTGTTTTTTATGGGTTGGTTTAGTTCTTCTTAGGGGAACTTTTTTCCCACTTGCCTGATTTAGCCCATCGCCGAACTTAACCTGTGCTATTCTTCAAGATATATTTATACCAAATTTCAAGAGTCTAGCTCTTTTAGTTTGGACGGAATCGTGATTTCCACAGACGGACGGACGGGCATGCTCAGATCGTCTTAGATTTCATCACTGATCGAGAATACATATACTTTATGGGCTCTCAGATGGATATTTCTCTGCGTTCCAAACGGAATGATAAAGTGAATATACCCTCAATATTCTTTTTTGGAGGGTATAAAAAATTATTCACATTATAGGCTCGCGCATGCCTCAATTAAAATGTGTTGAAACATAAAATAAGTGATTATGTCTAATGATTTAGACATATGCAAAAACTCATCCAAATTAAATTCCTATATAATGTCATTGTTTTCATTAAACAAGTCCTAAACTTACGGACTTTTGTCATAGTGAAACAACTTTCATTCGAATAATTCACAAAGACGTAATATCTAAGTATATTGAATAAGTTAAATAAATGTATGATACAGACTTTTCAGTTATAAAACATATGAGAACAATTGCTGAGTAAAGACTTTCTGCCTATCATACATTGGGTACATTTGGCATATTCCATATCAGAATTTGCCGTTTATGGCTTTACTAGAAAAGAGAAGGTTTCTCCTCTGAAGACGTTTTCTACTCGAAATATTTCTTCGACCGTACGAAGACCAAGAGAATCGTTTTTCATTCGGCAAAACTGTTATTTTGTTTGAATTAAACAAATATTAGAACTTATTTCAAAATTAAGGTTCTATTTGTGTAAATCAATCTGTGTAGGTGAAATTTATATGTACACAGAAAAAAAATTAAAAGAAATTTACTCTATTTGCTCTCTTTAACATTATTTGTTTTTATTGTATTCTGATATTTTTTTTATTTGTTTTTGTTTTCATACAAATTTTAACAAAATGTATAAAAAACAAAAACAAATTCGGTAAGTTATTTTATCATTATTGAGTCCTCTATAAGATAAATAAAGTAAGTCCCTTAGTGCACGTAAATACATAAATTATTGTTGATGGAATGTTTATATATCGACTACAGTCTCCTTACATGCAATATTAACATACTTAACCTAAAAACATATGTAACAAATTCTTATATTCTACCAAAATTCTAAAATAGCACACAGGCAAAGAAAACTCTATATTAAAACAAGTAAAAGTGCTATATTCGGCTGTGCCGAGTCTTAAATACCCTTCACATATGTAATTCTTCTTTCTTTCTTGTTGAAACAAATAGTAGGTTTACTTCAAAAATCAAAATGATGTTATCAGTTACTTTTATATTTAAGAAAACGTTTAAATTTTTCGTCTAGGAAGCTAAATGTTTGGCTTTTCTTATTTCTAATACCTCTGAACGTTTTCCCAACCCTGGAAGCGAAATTTTAATTGTTTTTTTATGAATGCAACTCTTCATGAGGTATAAAATAGTTTTATATAATAAAAATCAAGATTTTTTTAACAATTTTAGTCACTTTCATATACCATACTTAGTTTTTTTTTTGTTAATTTTGATATCAATTTTGTTTTTACTAAATTATAAAATAGTTTTAGTTAGCAAAATAAAATAAATAACGTCAGTTGCCTATTTGACTACTTTTATGCAAACAAATTTTAAATTTCCCAAATTTTTAAAAGTTTTTTTATCAATGCAAATCTTGATCAGGTATAAAGTGGTTTTGTTTAAGAAAAATTCAAAATTGGTACCCATTTTGGTTATCACATGTACTAAAATATACTGCATGTACCAAAAAAAATTAATTTTCCCAACCCTGCAAGTGAAATTTTAATTTATTTTTGTTTTTTTGTTTTTTACCAATGCAACTCTCTATGAGGTATAAAGTAGTTTTATTTAAGACAAATTTACAACTTTTAAACATTTTGGTCACTTTCATATACCATAAAATATTGCACTTGTCGAACCCTGCAGTCGAAATTTTGATTTATTTTAATTTTTTGATACCAATTTTGTTCTTCCTAAAATATAAGACAGTTTTAGTTAGCAAAAAAATAACAACATCAGTAGCCTGTTTGATTACTTCCACGTATAAAAAATTCAATTTCCCACCCCTGGAAGCAAAAAATTAATTTAAAAATTTTTTTAGGCCAATACAAATCTTCATGACGTATTTTTGCATATAATAACGCCCACTAAAGGGAGTGGGTTCCAAAAACTAGTTTTTTTAATTTTATGGCTCCAAGTATAACGCGTTGGACCTTCTTTAATATAAAAATATATCATTTACTTAAAAAATTACAAAAAAGCTAAAAATTATGTTGTTTTTTATGGGTTGGTTTAGTTCTTCTTAGGGGAACTTTTTTCCCACTTGCCTGATTTAGCCCATCGCCGAACTTAACCTGTGCTATTCTTCAAGATATATTTATACCAAATTTCAAGAGTCTAGCTCTTTTAGTTTGGACGGAATCGTGATTTCCACAGACGGACGGACGGGCATGCTCAGATCGTCTTAGATTTCATCACTGATCGAGAATACATATACTTTATGGGCTCTCAGATGGATATTTCTCTGCGTTCCAAACGGAATGATAAAGTGAATATACCCTCAATATTCTTTTTTGGAGGGTATAAAAAATTATTCACATTATAGGCTCGCGCATGCCTCAATTAAAATGTGTTGAAACATAAAATAAGTGATTATGTCTAATGATTTAGACATATGCAAAAACTCATCCAAATTAAATTCCTATATAATGTCATTGTTTTCATTAAACAAGTCCTAAACTTACGGACTTTTGTCATAGTGAAACAACTTTCATTCGAATAATTCACAAAGACGTAATATCTAAGTATATTGAATAAGTTAAATAAATGTATGATACAGACTTTTCAGTTATAAAACATATGAGAACAATTGCTGAGTAAAGACTTTCTGCCTATCATACATTGGGTACATTTGGCATATTCCATATCAGAATTTGCCGTTTATGGCTTTACTAGAAAAGAGAAGGTTTCTCCTCTGAAGACGTTTTCTACTCGAAATATTTCTTCGACCGTACGAAGACCAAGAGAATCGTTTTTCATTCGGCAAAACTGTTATTTTGTTTGAATTAAACAAATATTAGAACTTATTTCAAAATTAAGGTTCTATTTGTGTAAATCAATCTGTGTAGGTGAAATTTATATGTACACAGAAAAAAAATTAAAAGAAATTTACTCTATTTGCTCTCTTTAACATTATTTGTTTTTATTGTATTCTGATATTTTTTTTATTTGTTTTTGTTTTCATACAAATTTTAACAAAATGTATAAAAAACAAAAACAAATTCGGTAAGTTATTTTATCATTATTGAGTCCTCTATAAGATAAATAAAGTAAGTCCCTTAGTGCACGTAAATACATAAATTATTGTTGATGGAATGTTTATATATCGACTACAGTCTCCTTACATGCAATATTAACATACTTAACCTAAAAACATATGTAACAAATTCTTATATTCTACCAAAATTCTAAAATAGCACACAGGCAAAGAAAACTCTATATTAAAACAAGTAAAAGTGCTATATTCGGCTGTGCCGAGTCTTAAATACCCTTCACATATGTAATTCTTCTTTCTTTCTTGTTGAAACAAATAGTAGGTTTACTTCAAAAATCAAAATGATGTTATCAGTTACTTTTATATTTAAGAAAACGTTTAAATTTTTCGTCTAGGAAGCTAAATGTTTGGCTTTTCTTATTTCTAATACCTCTGAACGTTTTCCCAACCCTGGAAGCGAAATTTTAATTGTTTTTTTATGAATGCAACTCTTCATGAGGTATAAAATAGTTTTATATAATAAAAATCAAGATTTTTTTAACAATTTTAGTCACTTTCATATACCATACTTAGTTTTTTTTTTGTTAATTTTGATATCAATTTTGTTTTTACTAAATTATAAAATAGTTTTAGTTAGCAAAATAAAATAAATAACGTCAGTTGCCTATTTGACTACTTTTATGCAAACAAATTTTAAATTTCCCAAATTTTTAAAAGTTTTTTTATCAATGCAAATCTTGATCAGGTATAAAGTGGTTTTGTTTAAGAAAAATTCAAAATTGGTACCCATTTTGGTTATCACATGTACTAAAATATACTGCATGTACCAAAAAAAATTAATTTTCCCAACCCTGCAAGTGAAATTTTAATTTATTTTTGTTTTTTTGTTTTTTACCAATGCAACTCTCTATGAGGTATAAAGTAGTTTTATTTAAGACAAATTTACAACTTTTAAACATTTTGGTCACTTTCATATACCATAAAATATTGCACTTGTCGAACCCTGCAGTCGAAATTTTGATTTATTTTAATTTTTTGATACCAATTTTGTTCTTCCTAAAATATAAGACAGTTTTAGTTAGCAAAAAAATAACAACATCAGTAGCCTGTTTGATTACTTCCACGTATAAAAAATTCAATTTCCCACCCCTGGAAGCAAAAAATTAATTTAAAAATTTTTTTAGGCCAATACAAATCTTCATGACGTATTTTTGCATATAATAACGCCCACTAAAGGGAGTGGGTTCCAAAAACTAGTTTTTTTAATTTTATGGCTCCAAGTATAACGCGTTGGACCTTCTTTAATATAAAAATATATCATTTACTTAAAAAATTACAAAAAAGCTAAAAATTATGTTGTTTTTTATGGGTTGGTTTAGTTCTTCTTAGGGGAACTTTTTTCCCACTTGCCTGATTTAGCCCATCGCCGAACTTAACCTGTGCTATTCTTCAAGATATATTTATACCAAATTTCAAGAGTCTAGCTCTTTTAGTTTGGACGGAATCGTGATTTCCACAGACGGACGGACGGGCATGCTCAGATCGTCTTAGATTTCATCACTGATCGAGAATACATATACTTTATGGGCTCTCAGATGGATATTTCTCTGCGTTCCAAACGGAATGATAAAGTGAATATACCCTCAATATTCTTTTTTGGAGGGTATAAAAAATTATTCACATTATAGGCTCGCGCATGCCTCAATTAAAATGTGTTGAAACATAAAATAAGTGATTATGTCTAATGATTTAGACATATGCAAAAACTCATCCAAATTAAATTCCTATATAATGTCATTGTTTTCATTAAACTATTATATATCTCGATCCTAGTTTGCACTTAAGACTTTTAATGTTAAATTTTCATATTGCTTCGTATAGTTAAGAAAACTAGAAAAGCGTACAATCGTTTATAGGGGTACAGTAACGACGATATAAATAAATTAGAAGTTTTTGTCCTTTATAATATAAAGTTTATATTAATACATATCTCTATCGTTATACCATTAATATCTACATATAGCACAATATTTTATATGAAATTTGCTTGAAATTTTACTCCAAACTGTTGCAGCAAAGAAGGCCCTAATCATGGATGTTAAGAAAACAAACTTATAGATAACTACTTATTTTAGAAAATAAAATCAACATTTTCGTTAGCGAATTTTTATTGAAACAATTATTAAGTTTTAAGTTTAACTCTTTTCCTACATTTATTACTGAATATCAATAAATGTTTACTCTGCAATTTGTTTATTATATTTTGCATACCTGCTTGTTTACTGTAAACTTCGATTCAAAAAGTAAAGTGTTTGAATTTTATTGCATCTAGAGTTACAGAGTAACCCTCCTGAACATAATTTTTCGCATCTTAGCGATATTTCACTTGTCACAGATGCAAATGTTTTTAATTTATATATTGTTTGGAAGCACTTATATACATATGTTAATTATAATTAGTTTTTAGAGGGTTTTCCACCCACTTTATATATATTAGCACTTTTTGTTGACTATATTTGAAATCGTATCGTCATTATCGGTCTTAGAAAATTTCGTGGCATTAACATTTTCTTTTTTTCCATCGTGCTTTCTGTTCCATGTATTCCACTCTTAATATGCATTTTTATTTACTACACAAATTCTTAATACATATTTGTACATTCACACATTTGAACTGAAACCAAACAAATATGTTTTAACCTATTAATTGAATTTTTGTATGTACAGTAAAACTTCGATATAAGTAATTCCAAGGGGATTCGAAAATACTTCGTTAAGCCATTGCTTAGTTTCGCGTGCAGCCACGAAGCGTAGTAAATATATTTACGAAAAGGGTCGTTGGGCCGAGCTCAACGAATTCTTTCAGAATTTTAATTGGAAACTATGTTTTCTTGACAACGATGTCGATTCCATGGCGAAAATGGTTGAAAACACAATTCTACTGGGGATGAAAGCTTTTATTCCCTGTAAGCAAATTTCGGTTAAACCTAGGGCGAAGTCTTGGTTTAACCAGGTATGTAAAGATGCGTTGCGATCCAGAGAGGAAGCTTTCAGTACTTGGCGTAATAACAAAAATGCCTATACTGATTTGCTACGCAAGAAGGCAAGATCTTCGTGTGCCAAAGTGTTAAGACACGAAAAGACTTTATACGAGCAGCGTATTCGCACTAGAATTCTCACTGCCCCCAGGGGTAGTAAGAGTTTTTGGTCGTTCGTCAAAAGTGTTAAGGAAAGTGCTAGTTTTTCAATTCCGACTCTTTTGAGGAATGACCAAATATTTACTGACCCGGTTGATAAAGCTAATATATTGGCTGAAATATTTGCAAGTAACTCTCACTTGCCTGAAAGCTCTCAACCACTCCTCGCGCTCGAGAGAGTATCCGTAACTATGCCTAAGATATTTTTTCGAGCGCGTGCAGTTAAAAGGGTTCTTGCGGATCTCAGCACAAGGAAGTCTCCTGAGCCGGATGGAATCCCTGCACTGGTCCTGAAGCAGTGCTCTTCGACGTTAGCACGTCCATTAGCCAAACTTTTCAGTATACTATACCACTCCGGTAAATTTCCAATGTGCTCTACGGGTGACGTATTGGCCCTCCTTTCGGAAAACTGGTGTAGTTCCATACACCGTTTTGGCGAAAGTAAAGTGGTGGCTTTAGATATTTCTAATGCGTTCGATAGAGTGTGGCATGGAGCACTCCTGTCCAAACTTATTGCATTTGGTGTCGGAGATACCTTCTCTCGGTTTATATCGAGCTTTCTCGGGGATCGCTCTATACGAGTTGTTATAGATGGGGTCTTATCCGATGAGTTCAGAGTCAACTCAGGGGTACCGCAGGGCTCCGTTCTTTCTCCTACTTTATTTCTAATTTTTCTTAACGATCTACTTTCCCAAACTTCCTGTCCTATTTACTCTTTCGCAGATGATAGTCAGGGGCTCTTGATGTTCTGGGCATGAAAGTGCAGTGTGATGTCAGATGGACGGAACATGTCTTTCAGGTCGCAAAAGAAGCATTCAAGTGCCTTGGCTTCTTAAGACGGTGCAAGAGATACATCACCCATTCTGATCTTCTTAATATTTACACCACTTACATCCGACCGAAGATGGAATACAACTCTCATGTTTGGGCCGGTGCTTCAAAGTCTATTATGAAGTTACTCGACCGGGTACAGGAGAGGGCGATGAAACTCATCGGAGACAGTAGGGTAGCCAACTCTATTGACTCTCTTGAGCATCGTCGCAATGTGGGGTGCGTATCGTTGTTCTATCGTTACTATAATGGCAGGTGCTCTGGTGAAATTAGGGAACTTGTTCCTGAAACCCATTCTTTCTTACGCTCAACGCGTTTTTCATCAAGAGCGCATGCGTTTGTGGTCGATATTCTAACGAATCGCACTACGCATTACAGAGAAAATTCGTTTTTTGGCCGAAAAGTCCGTATGTGGAACAAACTACCCGCTGAAGTCTTCCCCGCCACTTACAATTTGAGCAGATTCAAATCGAATATCCACAGACACTACTCCCTTTATCCTCCCTCCCAAAATCTATTTTCCCAGTTCCAGCGCAATGCACTGCATATGTAGGGGTCATCCCCTGAGTGCTGGTCCTACTCCTAAAAAAAAAAAAAAAAAAAAAATATATATGTATAATAAGCAAAGTCTTGATATAACGAAAGTTGAGGAAATATGAAAAAATTCGTTATAACTATAGTTTTGCTCACATATTAAGAATTCGTTCTTTTGATAACGGGGCTTTACCATTTTGTTATAATATAATTCTTACTTCGTTGTATAGAGGGTTTTGCATGAGTACTTCGCTGTATAGAGGCTTTACAAATGCGCTTGTAAATACATTTAGACTTCGCTATTTTTATAAGGCGATTTATTTTGATTTCCTTATATTTGGAGCATTTTAAGGAATATTTTGCTATGTGCTCAAAATGTGTTCGTTATAGCTATAGTGTATTTATGCAATAAAGAGGTTTTCTCAGGGGACTCGATAAAACATACGTTATATTGAGTTTTTCGTTATAACAAAGTTCGTTATATCGAAGTTTCACTGTAGTTGGAAAAAATACGCATTAATTATCATTAGTTAGTAAATAAAATATTTTAGCACATGCGTAATTCATTTAAATTATGTGTTCTGCTAGTGAGTAATTCCAATTTATTTTGTATTTAACGCATAACAGCAGAATCGTTTAGTAGATATCACACTAATATATCGTATGTATGTATGTATATTCGATGAGTTGCTTATAATTAATTATCCTAAAAAAGTTTTTAATATTTGACTCATGATATTATTGTTTTTGTATTTTAAAAGTTTCTTATTAAAGATGTGCTTATCTGACTATTTTGTTTCGAGAAATTAAAATACTTAAGTAAGCACATCTTTGCTTAGATAAATTGTTTTAATTATATAACAAATAAATGCTATATTTATTGCATAATTAAGTTCAATTCTAATGACAATTTATACACAATATTTTTAATGTTTATTAATAAAGATTTTTCTTTTTTCATTTCCGCAAAGCTTATCATTTTCAAAAATCTATAACACCCTTTCATATGCATTGACCCCTTTCACACACATAATACACATAAAAGAACTTTTCATAACAGCACAATCAACTTCAACATTCCTACAAACGCACCGAATAACTTAATAAGTGTAATTGTTTATAATGTGAAGCACTTATATTGTCATTAACACCGCAACATCAACTACTACTACTGCTATTACCAGCACTACAATGACATTTTACACATGCAACCTTTAATGTAGCACTATTACATGGATTTAAGGATATGAAGGGCAAAAGGATATGGGGTTTTCTTTGGTTTGATTTTATTTTATTTACACATATGTATATATAACTGCCTGGTGATTTGTATATTAGTTGTTAACATAAATACTTATGTATATATATATTTATTAATTATTCTTGGTTATTTTTATTATATATATTATATACACAAATTTTAAAAATAAACATATCTAATTTAGTTTCTTCAAAAAGAAAATCTTTTAAAACATTGCATTTATTATTTAGACATTTTTCCCTCTTAGTGCCGAATTATCGTAAATGATATTTTAAAAAATGTTCTATTTTATACACTATAAAAGTAATATTACTACACTATGCGACAAATGAAGACCTTGCGAAAAGTACAAGGTCGTGACTATATGTGTTCGATTCTACTACAAAATTGTAGTAAAACCTTATACTCAGTTTGGCCAATTTGGTGACCGTTTTTTTTTATTGGCCTCCAAAGTTTCGCAATATTACCATGCTGCCCAAGAAAAGGTGTCATCAGTTTTGGCCAAATAGCTAATCAGCACTTAAAAATGTCGCTTAACTATGTTCGGCAAAAATGTAGCCAAGAGTAGGTTGAATATTTTTTGCTAAAACTTTATGACAAAAATTTATTTTATCTTAGGGTTTTTTTGAAAAGATTAAAGAAAAAAATTTTTTTTAAATATTTTGATCATAACTTTTAGGAAATCCTGATTCTTCGTACACTATATTTGGAAAAATTGTAGCCACGGTAAATTTGAACAACTTTTGTGAACATACCAATATAATCTGAACGTGTCTAGATTCCAAAAATATGTCATAAAAACTCAACTTTTACTAGCCTGTAAATTAGTCTAGTATCAACCGAACTTTAATTTCTCGGTGGATTTGGAAAGACAAGACCAAAACCTTTCAAATGGCATACACATGTACACAGAGGCATTCAAAATCATATATGTTTTCCCCATCAAACCTATTTTTTATCATTTTCTTTGTAATTTTTAAAATTTGATGTAGTTTTTCTGGACCATTTTATATAGGCATGTGGGAACCGTATGATTTCTGTTTTGAGCTAAATCGTGTATTTGTCTGTGTGTAAAATGCAACTTTGCTTTTTAAAATCCGCTAAAAATTTACCGAGTTATATAAATATTTTTAAGGCGCAATTTCGTTAAAATTTATATCTTTTAAAGTGGGCGTCTAGAGCAAATTTAATAAAAGGTGTATTTATAGAAAAAAATATGTCTCAGTTAAAAGTCTAATAACTCGGAAAATTTTTAGTGGATTTTCAAAGGCAAAGTTGCATTTTACGCACAGACAAATACACGTTTTAGCCCAAAAAAGAAATCATATGGTTCCTATATAAAATGGTCCAGAAAATCGCCATTAAATTTAAAAAATTACAAAAAAGAAATCATAAAAAATGAATTTGATGGAGAAAAATATATCATTCTCAATGCCTCTGCGTACATGTATATGCCATTTGAAAGGCCTTGGTCTTTCTAAATCGACCGAGAAATCAAAGTTCGGTAGAAAAAATTATAAAAGTTGAGTTTTTATGACATATTTTTGGTACCTATACACGTTCAGATTATATTGGTATGTTCACAAAAGTTGTTCAGATTTATCGTGCCTACAATTTTTCCAAAAATAGTGTACGAAAAATCAGCATTTCCTAAAAGTTATGAAAAAATATAAAATTTTTTTTTTTAACTTTCTTAAAAAACTCTAAGATAATATAAATTTTTGTCATAAAATTTTAGCAAAAATTCAACCTATTCTTGGCTACATTTTTGCCGAACATAGCAAGCGATATTTGTAGGTGCTGATTAGATATTTGGCAAAAACTGATGACACCTTTTTTTGGACAACAAAACGGTCACCAAATTAACCAAACTGAGTATATGGTTTTACTACAATTTGGTAGTAGAATCGAACCCATATAGTCACGACCTTGCACTTTTTGCACTGTTGCACAGTGTTATCAATAACAGTTTTAATAAATGGAAATGAAATGACAAACCAGTCTCCGTGAAGAATTTGTAGTATAGCATTTGATGAATTATTGTAAGACATATCTTTTTCTGAATACGATAAAGTATGATATAAGCTGTCGGCCACATACATATCTGTGGAATTTTGACAAAACAATCAATGTCGAAAAACTGAATTTTACAGGAGGACCAGAAAACACTTTTATAGGGTCACAGAATCGTCCCAGAACATATCTAAGCACATGTAACCTATTTTTATGGTGGAGAATTTAAATACCTTTATTTTCCAATTTGCATCTTTCTTCCAGATATAACTGTTGCCGAGAAAATGTCCAAAAACCGAGATGTGTCGTTTTGACAAAATAATTTTTGATCGAAAAATCAACCCTTCTCTAGATAAAGTCTTTTCTCATACTGAAAAGTAACAAATATTTCGCAACCTTTGTCGGTACTAGTGCTTTTATTAAAATGAAATAAGAAAAATTCAGTGACATATGTTATTTTCTTAAATAGAATTCAGTTTATTTTAAACGAATATTACAAAAAAGTTATGCTTTCTATAAGACCCATTACATGTATTTTTAGGTATGAAAAAGAAAAGTTGGAATTAATTGAATTAAAAATACAAATAAAAAATAGTTCATATATTACAATATATTATATTGTAGTTCACATTTATATTAAATTGCTTTAATTTTTATAACTCAGAAGAAATAAATAATAACTCACTCTACAGCTAATCATATTCGTCAATATCCCAATCATCTTCCAATTGTACTTTACCTTCAACGTGCAATTTGTTGTAAAAATTATGAAACTCTGCATTTATAAATGGCAGAACGGACTGTAAATCACGTTTTTTATTAGAAGATATTAGCAAAGGAGCAGAATAACATTTATTACATTCGAAATTTGTTATTTTCCGTCGCCGCTGTGTTATGTCTAGTTCCTTGAAGTCCTCTTCAGGCTGTAAAGATAGCTTGTACTGTAAAATTCCACACTTAGATTTCTCATATCGCATCCAACGTATTAGCTTCCATTCAAATTTTTCACCTTTACAAAACAACAAATACAAATTATACTAAAAATATTCAGACATAAGTAGTGTTACACGCACCTAATGTATTAGTATTTCTCCACGTGTATTTGTTCTTTAATAGGCTACCGAAGTCAAAGTATTGATCTTGAACCATCTCGATTGCATTGTATTTGTGATTTGTAGTTGCTATTAAAGTAGCCCAGTCATGTGGGTGATGTATGGAATTCACACATTTTTTCTTCTTTTTTATATCCTTCACAAAAAAGTGAAAGGGTATATATAGGTTTGTCATTCCGTGTGTAATTTCTTCGATATGCACATAGTTATATTATATATACAAATAGTTATATTGTCGATTTCTAACGTTATTAATTGTATGCGTTTTCTTAAATTCAACACCAATTAAGCCTGACAGATATTGCCGTCGTTTGTTGTAATCACCCAAGTTCCAGTACAGTTTAAAAATCATATTTTGTTCCTCAAAATTTAGGTGAGTATTACACAACCTTCTGCATTTTGAAAGTGCTTTAATTTTTTTATTGGTCACATATTCTTTTCCTAAGTTTTTGTTACGCCTGTTCTTATTTTTAACTGCTGATGTGGTTGGAAGTTCGAATAGTTGGGTTTCATCAATTTCGGTGAAATCCCAATTACTTACATTGGACTCAATATCTGGAGCCATTTCCTGCGTAGTGGTGTTAAGATCGGAATCCGTCTCCGGGACAAAATCGGAGTCATCAACATCAGATTCATGGAAAGGATCTTCATCAATATCAATCTCTTCATCAATATCTTGGGCACTTGTGTGGTACATTTTATTTAATTTAATTTAAACACAACTTGAATGAAAAACAGAAAGAGAGTACCATTAATTTTGTCATAACTGACATATCTGACATTGATAGTGTGACTTTTCACAAATGGCTTACTTGGATTCGTTAAGTATCGGCAGTTGAACAAAGGTGCAATTCCTTCGATAAACAGGGCACCCTCTAGAAAAGTCGAAAACTCTAAAATCATCGAAAATTCCATACAAATTGACAAACTCTTTGGAGCCGTGACGTAGGTACCTTCAAAACAGCTGATAACTGTCGTAATCTTGTATATCTATAATTCTTGTAGTCAATGTATTCACTTACGAGAGAGTCAATGCTCCTCCAAAACTTCGGAACCTTTATTTTTTGTCTTCCTCTGTGCATTGTTTATGTTTTTCTATGTTAGGAAACAACATATTTTCATTAAAAACTTCTTAATTTGTTACACATGCACACGACAAAAGCAATTGATTTGATATAGGTTCCTCATATTTCGTTAATTCCCACTACACTAAAGCACTCATGTTAACATAGGTTGTTTTGTCACAATGAATGCTAATGATCAAATGGCTATTAAAAGAACTTAACTTTAGAAGGGAACGCGTTATTTTCGTTTATGCATTTGGTAAAAGAACATGAGTGCAAATAGGTTGTTTTGTCAAAATAATTTTAGTAAATTATTGAAAACCCATATTCAAATAGGTTTTTTGTCAAAATTACGTTATGATATTTTTCGTTGTGCCCTGCAGCATATTTCGATATGGGTTCTTTTGTCAAAAGCAGATTGTAAAAATTGCGAGATAGGTTGATTTGGGGGCTTCTATATCTTCCGATCTACACTATCTAGAAACACGCTGAAAAGACAGAAAGATGCGCTTTTAAAACGTATACATATGGTTGAAAAAGTGGAAAATTGTCCGATATCGGACAATTCTGAGGTCATTCACTATTTCTTCTACCTTAGTAGCTCAATGCAAGGAGCTTCTATCCAGATTGGGATATCAGACTGACACTACCCTCATCTGGGTTCCCGCACATAGTAACTTCCCTGGAAATGAACAGGCGGACGATCTAGCTAGGGCTGCATCTGCTCTGGACGTCTCCACCGCTGTATCGGTAGCCATGCCGTATGGCGCTATAAGATGCGGCATTCAGAACCACTACCGGCAGAAGGCTGCAGACAGGTGGCGCAAGCTGGACACGTGTAGGGTGGCTAGAAGTATGTGGCCATGCTACGACGACAGAAGAACAGCACAGCTGATCCACAGGAACCGTAGGGACATCTCAAGACTGGTCGCAGTAGTGACGGGACACTGGGTAATAGGCAGACATGCTGGTAGGATAGGTCTCTCCTGTAATGCATTCTGTCGCAGCTGCCTGGATCAGGGCAAAGAAGAGACAGTTTATCACTTCCTTTGTGAATACCCTGCATTGCACTATACGAGACACAAGATCTTAGGCAACAGTATAATATCCGACCTTTCGGAGCTATCAAGTATAGATCTAGGCGACCTTATTAGACCTAGCATCCATCACCGTATTCGAGATCTGGACTCGATTCTACACAGGTTGACAATGACGAGTGGAGTGGTCTTTCAAAACGGGATCTCAGAATGCTTTTTCAGATTAGTGAACAACTTATGGACACATCAAGTGAGTCTGATGAAGACGACATGTTACATTTACAATGATGCTAATCTTTCATTTCATGATGTTGAGCCTTATTCAGTGTATAAAATCATTAAAATAAAAGTTAATTTAAAAAGTACGCAGCACTAGTTTTTCATAAGACATAATTATGGTTTTTTGCGTTCCAGCAAATTTGGGTAGATTCTGCACTTTGAGAGAGCAATTTTCTTTTTACTCTCATTAGCCCAAACTTGTGGGTGCTGTTGGCTGAAGTAGTAGAACACGAGACTATGAAGCGGAGGGTCGTGAGTTCGAGCCCGCGCTGAGTCATGAATTATTGTGTTGAATTCTTCTGAGCAGCATTAGTGCGTGGTTGTGTTAGTTGTTGCCAACCTGTTTCAATGATGAAGGCATAGTCACTGGTCACTGAACATAATTGGCAGCGACTGACACTATCATGTACTAAAAAGCAGAGTAACTGCACCCACCTTCGTCGACCCTGTAGCAAAAATTAGCCGGCGAAGTAAAAAGGTTGAAATAACTACAAAAAAACTGTTTATCGTCTCATCTTTCCTAAACTGTCCCTTCAATACTATCCCCTCGTTTTCGGTTCCGGCGCAATGCATTGCATATGTAGGGGTCATCCCCTAAGTGCTAGTCCTACTCTTAAAAAAAAAAAAAAAAAAACTTGCCCGAAATTACTTGGAACAGACCTAACATCAGAGAATGTTTCAAACTAGCCTAATAAACTACAATATTCTTCATTTCATATAGTGTATAATGTTAGCTTATTGAAACCTATATTTGACAAACCAAAAATGGGAATACCTAAAACGGATAGATCCACGATTATACGAAAATTTTTTCTAGGCAAGAATGTTATTCGGGCTGATCTCTATTCGCCAAAAAAAAAAAACGATAGGGGCAGATATTTGGTGATATTTTGGAGTGAGCAATTAGATTGGTACAAGGTCCACATGTGCCGTTTTTGATGTATCACAGCGTTGATCGACATTATGACATTGGGCATTTTGTCATTTAACCAAAGAAATATGTAATTAAATATATTTTCATAATTTCAATACACACAAAATAGTATTTTTAAAAAAGATTTATTCACTGAGTTTTACGATAATTACGCTTAGTAAATTTTTTAATTATTAATATTTATCATAAGCAAATTAATTAGAGATTTCACGAAGGTTGTTGTGCAAATTTGAATGTTGCAAACTTTCTGTCTGTATACATTTGATCGTGATTATACTAAAAAGTATCATTTGCTATAAAAAGTATGCCTAAAGCGGCCCATCCATTATACAATATAATTGTATATATATTAATCGTGATATTATTTCCATTTTGCCCTATATTATGCAATAAGTGGAACAATATTTTCAAATAAAATATGGCGCAATTTTCTTACAATAAAAAGTGAACATAACCTATAAGCAAAACAAAAGCATATGGTCTAGTAAATTACGAGGTTGCATTTATTAAAAGTTTTGGCTCAATTTAAAATAAAAATATTTATTACTAATTAATTATAAATATAACTGTTTAGCGACATGAGTGATGAAAACCTTTTTTTTTTATTGTGCAATGTTGCCAACACATTGCACAGTATATTGCACTTCTTTTGGTTTGTACAATAAAAATCAAAAGTCTTTTGATTTCTGCATATATATTGTGCCACCTTTGAATATGACATATACATTGGCGATATAATTGTACAATACGAAAAATTGCATAGTTATATTGCAAGTGGGTGGGCCGCTTAATAACATAATTCCAGGAGCATATTTGAACGAAATGTAAGGCATCACTTACAAATTATACTTGAAGTTACTAGCACATTTCGGTTACTAAACTAATGTGACTAATAGTTATGCTGTTTTGAAACTAAATACGCGATAAGTAAGCAGATGCGGCTCCTTAAAAGTAAATATTAAGACATGAAGGTTTTGAAGTATGGAAAAATACACGCTCGAGTCTTTATTTGGGAAGAAATTAGTTCGTAATTGGTGAAAAAAGGTTTTTAAGCGAATCGAGTGTTTTTCAATTACTTTTGACTCATTCCAGCATTCTATTGAATCCATCTAATTATATGAAGACTATATTGTTTGCATTAGAATCGAATTTATTTTATGACGCTAGCTAAGTTCATATCATTCAAATACCAGACTAAATAACTGCAACCAATAATTTCCTGCTAGATTTTTATAATTTTAGTGTCTATTTGATAAATATTTCAAAACAAAATCAGTATTATCTTTTATCGTTTCATTTGTCGGTCATACATATGAAATGACGTTTGTCAAAAAGTAGTGGTTCCTATTATTTCGTTAAATTATTGTTAAATGTGAACGTAGCTTCAGAGTTCTATGATAAAAGAAAGTAAAATCGCTTATCGCTCATAAATTAACCACTAAACAACTAAATTGACTTTCGCGGATTGGATCTTTATATATAACATATATTTCTATTCTAAACAGAATTATTTGCTTAAGCAATAATTTACATATATATATATATATATATATATATATATATATATATATATGTATATACAATATATATATATATATATATATATATATATGTATATATATATATATATATATATATATATATATATGTATATATATATATATTTATATATATATATATACATATACATATATATATATATATATATATATACATACATATACATATATATATATATATATATATATATATATATGTATATACAATATATCAAATAACCAATTGGCAACACTTTTAAAATAAAGCTTCACTGCATTTATTTGATTAAAAATTAGTTTTAACTGGAGTCAATTTCTTCATCTATGACGGTAGTAATGCTATTTGATTGGTTTTACTAGCCTTTTACTGCTTATTTAATCACTAACTAATATCTTTATTAATACATAGTACACACGCACACGTGCACACAAACAAATGTATGTATATATAGTATATGTTAAGTTTCTAAAAGAAATGAATTAAAACAGATGGACTCACAGCGTTCCTTAACTTCTTCAATTATTTGTATAAAAAGAGATGTTTGGGTCAAACAAATTTATTTTTCTCAGATATTTGAATAAATAATACAAGAATACTGATTTTTGCCCAAACCCCATCTTTGGTGCAAACACAAAATGTCCTAACCCATATTCCTTAGCAAGAAGATTATGTTCCAAACAGTAATTCAGGCTGTATGAAAGATCACAACCTTCTATATTTTCCAAAGTAATTTATCGAGCTTTCTCTAAAGCAACTATCTCAGGAGCAGTTTTTTCGCAAATGAGCAAGGAAACGGCGTCAGCGTGAATTATTTGCGCTACCAAACCATTATAAAAAATTTGTTGTGACCACAATTGCCTAATGTGACTTCTGCTTTCAGCAAGGCCGCTACACAAGTCACACAGTCCGACAAACAATTCAGTTATTACTTGAGATATTTCGCGGAAACTTATTTTATCGATTTGGATATGTCAATTGGCCGCCCCGTTCTTATTATTTAGGGAGGTTGGATTATTTTCTATGGGGACATTTGAAAGACCGGGTTTACTTGAACAAACCACAAAAAACTGAATGTCTGAAGGATGAATTTCGGCGCTGCATCGACGACACAAACGAAGCTTTGTTTCAAAAAATATGGTTCAAAAAGTAAATGTCCATTATTAATTCTGATATTTCTATTTTACATTGGTATCAATAAAACTGAAGCTATGTGTTTTTAAGCCAATTTACTTCATTACTTCAAATTTGCCCACCCTTAATTTATTTTGCAAATTAGAAAGGTTTGGTAACACGTTAATTGGAAATGGAACTTCGGAATATTTAATAAAACTCCTCGGTCTACCGGAGTAAGCAGACAAAAATTGTATAGTGAATGCCAGTGTGATTGCCTAATTTATTTATAAAAGTGACACTTACCGTTTGAAAAGAGTTTAATTCCCTCATATCGGTTTTTTCATTATTGGGTATATCTTACTCGGTTTCGGCTATCAGTGAAATAGAATATAGTATACAAGTGACTCACATTAACACATTTAAAATTTGAACCTCTATGACGTAATGACTTTTTACATTGATTTATGTGACAACGCCACATTTAGGTGACGTTGCCACATAAATGTTAGATTCATTATTAAACATACTTATTTCATGCTGTGGTAACATCAACTCAAGTTGTTTTTGCAAACGTTTTAGAGCAGCATCAACCGAGTAACAAGTGATTATATATCAGTGATTATATGTATATAACAACAGGTTCATCCAATACTGTTTGTATAGAAGCTTGGCCATCATCTGAAGTATTCTGATTTCGTACTGCTGATTGGCTTGTACCAGCAGTATTTTCACAATAGCCCAGATCACAATCTCGAGCAAGTAGTCTAGCATGAGCCAAATAATTGTATTCTACACCAACAAAATACATCGAAAATACTCTCAAATACTCTCTCAATTTGCAAATGCTATAATGCAAGACCATTTGCACAGGATTGTGAATTGGGCTATTGATTCTGGTCATTTATGTTCATCAATATTCGAGTATTGAAATAATACTCGAAGCTGGGCTACAATATTTGGTATTTCAATTCCACTTTGATTCGGTGCAGCTATTACTTTTTGGAATGTTTAATCTGATCTCATAAGTCATAAAGTCCTCCAAACCACTTCCAAATTTTATTTAGGACAAATGTTTTTGCATGTGGCTAACGTATACATAGGTATGTAGAGTTGAAAGGCAACAGCCAGTAGATCAATGGGTGAGAGTGAAACTAGAGATGTACAAATGTCACGCGTGATTTTAAGCTATTCACTTCACGCGCAAGTGCGTGGGCGTGATTCAAAAAGTTAGAACTGTGCATGATAGCGCACTCAAAACTGAAGATAGGCTTTTCATTTGAATTTTTAATACCAAGGAAAATATGTATGTAAATACACACATACATATGTATGTGTTATAGCCATTCATACTTTCGCACACGAGAACAATTTCGCAGTGTATGATTGTGCGTGAAAGTACTTGATTAAAAATAATGGTTTCGAGAGCATGCGCGATTGAAAGCGCCTTAAATAATCCGTGCGTGAAACAATTTTGGTTTCGTGGTCGTGAGTTTCATTTTACTCACGCGCACATCTCTAAGTGAAGGAAAATAAACCAACACTGGCCTAGTTGCACATGGGTGAGTTTTAATTTTTTCTAATAATTTTTCCGTAAATAATTCTCTCAAAGATTGTCATATCCAGGGATGATAAATGAGAAAAGCAATTTCGTTCTAAAAAGCTTTTAAAGTGTTAGTTTTTCCATCCCAATAGCATCAAAATCTAATATGTAAGTACTTTATATGTAACACGCTGATGAGTGTTAAACTGACAGCTTTCCTCTGGTGACTCAAAATATCTCGGACCTACATATATATATATATATATTTTGGATCAACATAGAAATATGTTTTCATTTGTAAACCATTTCTGCATCTGTCATAGATTGATCGTTTTATTAGAGTCACAACTTGCACTTTGATTTGCAACACTTTTAATAAAAAAGGCTAAAAGAAAAGCGACTACTGGTTGTTTTTCAAAAGTATATTTTGTTAGCCTTTTGGGAGTTTCTATGACAACAGCATTTCTTTTAAAACACTTTACTATACAGCATTCAATGTTATTTCTAGATAGTTGTAACAATATAGAATTCTGTAACACAATATACAACATACAGTTCTAAGAGGCAGTTAATACTCTTTTCCAAAAAAATTTGAACCCTTTAAGGAAATTTGCAGCGTCTTCTGCTTGCATTTAAAATTTATTCCATTTACGGTTTTTAGTATGTGCTGTGACATTTCTTGAATTGAAATTAGAAAATGAAGATATAGTTTCGTTTTGAGCTGCACTATGATATTTATTCGGAAAGTTTTGCAACTTTTACTAACTTTATCATTCCTTGTAAAGGTAAAAGATTTAGTAACATTTTGAAATTAAGTTGAAATCTACTGAAGGTTTGGTATAAGAAGGAAATACATGAAGGCATTAGACTTTGTTATCTAGCAACAAACAGAAAAGTGTTTAATGTATTTCTTTATAAAACTTTCGAAAAATAAGTATTGAGAAGACAGATGACGGAAGATGAGAGGATAGGGAAGTTTTAGCTATTTTAACTTTTACTTCACCGCTGAATTATCGCTGCAGGGCCGACGAAGGAGGGTAATTGTTCAGCGACCAGTGCTATGCCTTTGCCACTGAAACAGACCATCGATAACTAACACAAGCATGCACTAATGCTGATCAGAAAAGTTCGACATATGTATATGTCTGAGCGTGGAGCCGAGCTCGAGATTCTCGGCTTATCTCGCGTTAATTATTTCTGCCAACAGCGCTCTCAAATAGTCCTTTAAGCGATTTCCAAACCACAAATTTATTTAAGCGAAGCAACCGGGTTTTAAAGTGCTTGATATTGATTGATTTTCCAAACGACGCATTTTATGACCCTGTAGGCAATTTTTGTTTACATAATTTCTTACTTGCTAACGATTCTATGCAAAAGAAAAATTACGACACACATTTAAATTATCAATTCTTACAAACATTTTCCAACAACTTATTATATTTACGTACCAAGACGATATCAAATTTAAATCCAGTTATACGTTATTTGTAAGACCTAAGTAGGAAAAAAAACTTTGATATTTTGTGTTAACAACATATCTCCTACTACCGCAGCGAACAACGGCCACGACAAGAAACATAATGTAATGCCTCTTAAAAATTGGTGAAATTATTTCCATTATTTTAAGCAAAATCAACTGCAAAAAGAGGCATCAACAATAAAAGGAACAAAAAATATCTTATATGCACAACAGAATTATATTGAGTATGGGAGAATGTGTGTTGATACAATGAAAACGATGAACGTTCCTTGTAAATAAGCGACATAAACGAGTGTTGTATTAATGTTCATAATGTGCAATCTTGACGTCAATAAACGTCGTCGCTTAAGTAAAGGACAGCATAGCAAATCTTTTCATGTTGTTTTCTTATGCTTATGTTATTTCTTGTGCCTCCTCCACATACTCCCTTGCTAAAACTGCAGTTGTCAGTTATATGCTTGTACTCATTGTATAAGTCAGAGACTGCTGTTGGAGTGCACAGTGATGTAAAATATGTAAAAACAGAATATATAAAAATGCATGACCAATTTGGAACGAGTGATGTAAAAGATAAAGCTTTTGATAACGTACTTATGTTCTAATGGTATAAATCACGTCACGAAAATGATACAGTCGAAAGAGGCTAAACGACAGTTAACATTTACTCGAATTTTGTTCCGCCTATGCGAGGTTTTCAATGAAACGATTTTCGAATAAGTGAATCCTGTTTCAATTAAACGAATTCTGTACTTTTGAAATTGTTGAATAAAACCGAGATATTCTATTAGAAGTAAAGTGGATATGAGCTGATTTTGGATTCATTTTACAATGTCACAGAGTTCCGTATGTGATTTTTCAGAAATCGATTATCATAAGCGAAATCAGCTTGAAATTAAAATATATTTCATTGCGAAAAATTGTTTCCTTCTTTGTTTTCTGAGGAATCGAAATGCGGAATACATTCTGTTTCGAACTGAATGGGGATCTGTGACATGAACGATTATAAGCAGTTTATTATAATTAATTTATAATAATAAAATGTATTCACAACTATTTCCAAAATGTTTTTAAAATATAAACTTGTTAAAGTAATAAAATATATCACAGGATCATCATCACTATATTCCACATTTTGATCTTATTGCATATGATGTAACTACTCTATAATCTCCTGTGCTGATGTTCTCTAAATTACGAACAACATTCATGTTAACAAAATATTAATTGTGCTTGTCGTGCTATTTTTATAGGGCGATCAAATGAATACGTTGGTTGCTACGTGAATTACCTTAGAAAACAAATAAAAGAACTAAATATTCAAATATACATATAAATTATTAATAATCCTGTGGTTCACAGATGCACAGCATATGTAGGGGTTATTTTGATATGATGACTCATAGGTGCTGGCCTGGAAAGATCGTATTACTCCTTTAGGGTTTTATTTTCTAATAATAAACCGCCTCATATTTTATGGTATAAAACAACTTACACCACCTGCTTTAAATAAATTATGATAAATATTAACTGCGGTTTGCTGTTGTGCGGTGCGTTTTCATATTAACTAACGCTTTCCAAGGAAAATATATTTTAATTCACGATTTTTCGCTTAAGCGGATTTTATTTTAAGCGAGAAAAGTGCTTCGAAATCGATCCAAACTAATAAATAAAAATATTTAATTTTAGTCAACATCTTACCTATTGTAGTCTAGCTTTGAATGAAGCGGTAATTAAGGACTTTGTACTTCTTTCGAAATTAGGTCAATATCGTACTCAAGATCAATTAATAAAAATGTAATAAAATGCCTATGAAACATAATTTTTTAGTTATATCTCGAACAAATATAGCAAATTGTTTAATACTCTAACACTTCTCTGCTGTAAAAATGTTTTCTTGTATATATGTAAAACATTTTCTGAGATTGTTTCACCGTATACGATAACGTTAGAAAACAAAAATATATATGTATATATATACAAAGCTCTACCACATATATTCTTCAAGAAAATGAAGAGGAAAAACTAAAGCAACAAACTTGTTTTACATTTTTTTGGAAAAAGTAAATATCGTAGAATAAAACACAAACGTTAAAGGAAGCTAATAAAAACACAATCGTTATAACATTAAACTGTTGTTTAGGGGGATATACCCACTTCAGAGAAATGTGAATGTAGCGACGCACAGTGTTGTGTCTTCACGTCACTATCGACCATAAATACTAATAGAATGAGTTATTTGGCAGACATGTTTCGATTAATAATATATGTATAACTAAATGTAAAATATTAAAAATTTCTGAGAAAGGATTCGCGTTCTTATATCCTGAAATTAAAAAATTTCACAAAATATATAAAACTAGTTCGAACTTCATCGAGTTGTGCACTCATTAGATTTAATACAATTTTCCGTTTGACCAAGTCCAAATCAAAGCAGGGATACCCTATCTCAAATAGTGTTCTTATTCAAAAACTTTAAACAACGAATCATTTACAATAAAGTTCCGTATTTCACCATTACTCTTCCAGTTTGCCCTTTTTCTCGCGGTTCGAAAAAAACCTCAAAATTTACAAAAATTCCTCCATTTTGCAATTTACCTTTTTTAAAAAATATCAATTTATTATTAAAGAATAAAAGTTTATGTTATTCATTTAAATTTATTCAAAAAAAGAAAATCGAACCAAAATCTTTCCAACACCGCCTTTCATATAGTGGTACTTTTTTCTTTTTAATAATTTGGTATATTTTGTACTATAAAATTAGTATAAAAAATTTTCCAGCTACACTGACATAGGAATTTGTAAAAGAAATTAATAGTGAACCCAAGCTTTTTTATGGGCTTAAGAGTAGAATATCGTACTAAAGATTAGATATTAAAATACTCAAATTATCAAAAAAGAAAATTATGTGGTCTGAAGTAGTTATCGTGTATACTATGAAACCGAAGATAACAGGTTCGATACGGCCCTTAGTCATGACAATGGGTCGTACTTTTCTGATCTGCAACATTGCATAGTTGTGCTAGTTGTTGTCAGTTAGTTTTAGTGGCGAAGTCAGCATCGGTAGCAGCGATTGACACTATCATGTACTAAAAAGAGTACAAAACTCCTTTAGTTACAATTATACATTCAGTTTGAACTTGAATTGTTTTTTTATCTTGGACCAGCACTCAGGGGATCACCCCTATGTATGCAATGCATTGCGCCGGAACTGAAAA